>CM060362.1:15199727-15514174 GCA_030545235.1 Helianthus tuberosus | reverse complement strand
AACCCTAACCCCCCCCCCCCTAAACCAAATGCTAAAAACTAAAACCCCCAAAAAACCTAAAAAAACCTAACCCCCCCCCCCCCCCCCAAAAAAAAAAACCTAAAACCCCCCTCCCCCACCCCCGAAAAACCTAAACACCCCCCCCCCCCCCCCAAGCTAAAATGCTAAAAACTAAACCCCCAAAAACCTAAAAAAATCTAAAAAAAATCTATTTTTTTTTTAATATTTTTTAGTGCTCAAATCGCTACTTTTAGTGGCAAAATTTTTTTTTTTTTTTTTAAATAAAAAAAAAATTTTAATTTTTTTTTGGCTTCGAAAAGTAGCGATTTTTATATAAAAAATAATATAAAAAAAACAAAATTTATGTGATTTTTTAGCTATTTTTAGGCATTTTTGGTTGTGTTCACATTGGTTCTCGCGGTTCTCGCAATAAGAGGTGGTTCTCTCGCATGATCTTCTCCCTATATATATTTTTTTTTTCCTAATGATGTTTTTTTTTTTGAATCATTGGGTTTGTGTTTGATATAAATTTTTACGACTATTAGAACTCGTAGTTTATTATAAGACAACGCGGTTATATAAAATAAATGTAAAATATGTTGATTAGGTGAAAACATCAAAGGGCATTTCTAATGAGATGGCTTGACCACAAAAGCAGCCTAGATGAAAAATAAATCTTGGGGATCCCTCCGATATGATAAAGAATATGGTTTACCTCATCCCATCATCCTCAGACCCTACCAATACCTCTACTATGAATAAAATTTCACTGCGTACAATTTGATTATTTATCTAATCGTCGAAGGCACGCCTTCAGGCCTCCTATCAGGACACACAACACAATGTCACATGACAATATATTATTCGCTTATATATAACAACTTGCTAACATGACAAGAGTATGAGGAATAGCTATAAAACAAAGGGTAGTCGCTGTTGACTTTATATAAGTCAATTTCTATTTTGACCAGCTTTATAGTGTTTTTACTATTTTACCCCTCATGTATTTTATTAGTTAGTTTGTTAATAAGTTGGTTAGTGAGCTGGTAATCTGTTAGAGAGCTGATGATGTGTTTATATATTAGGGCTTGTATTACTTGGTCATTTTAATAAAAATTGATTCAATCCTCTCCAAATTACATTGTATCAGAGCATGGTTTGCTCTCATCTTCATCACTACAAGTTCTCTCTGTAATCAAGATCTTCAATTGATTCTCTCTTTGATTTTTTTGTTTTCAATTCGTCCTGTTCGTATCAAATTCATCCAAAATCACATTGAAATTGAAGATCATTCGCATAATCAACCATCACATCCTTTCAATTTCACAAATTCAGCATTCAATCGATTCAATTTCATCTCAAAGTGTTCATTTCGCTTCACGTTTCTCAGATCTTTCTTCTTCAATCATGTCTAATACAAGTAGTGAAACAATTAACACATCAATGATGATCGATTCGTCTAATCTTCTTTACCTGCATCCTTCTTATCATCCTGGCATGATATTAGTTTCAAAATCATTCGATGGAACTGGATTTGGTGATTGGAAGCGAGCTATGACTATCGCACTTTTAGCCAAGAACAAATTAGGTTTTGTGACTGGACAGTTTGTTCAGCCTAATGTTTCTTATCAAATTCATCTTTGGAATCGTTGCAATGATATGGTACTATCCTGGATCTTGAACAGCTTTTCACGAGAAATTGGTGCAAGTGTATTGTATGTTGAATATGCACATCAGCTGTGGATGGAATTGAATGATCATTACGGTCAAGTGAACGGCGCCAAATTTTACCAGCTACAGAAGAATTTGTGTGAAATTGTTCAAGGAAATTGTGATGTTGCAACATATTTCACTAAATTCAAGACAAATTGGGATGAATTGAATGCCATTAATGTGATTCCACCATGTACCTGTGCTACGGCTCATCTGATTGCTAAACGAGATGAAGATCAACGTCTGATGCAGTTCTTAATGGGGCTGAACTAATGTTATGACACAGTTAGAGGTAATATCCTGATGATGCAACCTTTACCTTCATTAAATCAAGCGTATTCACTTGTTATTCAAGATGAGAAGCAACGTGAAATTCATGCTGCTTCTATGTTTCATTCTGAATCCACCTCTATGAATGTTAGTTCTCAAATTCATAGTACTCAATACGGCAAATATGATAACAAGAAATCTATTATTTGTTCAAATTGCAAAAAAAAAATGGGCATCATGCAAGTAAATGCTATAGGCTTATTGGTTTTCCTAAAGATTTCAAGTTTACAAAGTCTAGACGTGGTGCTGCTAATATGGTAGGGGATGAGAAGGATCTGTCTAATCAAGAATTTACAAATCCTTTTCTTTCAAACAGTTTACAAGAAAATGCACCTGCTGGCCCTTCTATCACTGTTCAGCAGTATAATGAACTCATGCAATTACTACAAAGAACTCAGTTGAACAAAGACTCAAATGCACAACCTACTACCTCTCTTAGCTATGCTAATTTCGCAGGTATGATGGCTTGCAACTCAACTGTCACACCCCAACCGATGGCGGAAACATCGGGGCGTGGCACTGAGCGAAACAGATTGTCCAGAAGTTTCCATAACAACTATAATTACCAGATATTTAAAGCAACATGTCCCATACCATGTCATAAAAGATAATATAATTATTACAGACAAAATCTAGTCAAGTAGTTCTGTTCCGACAACTCAGATTTACAAATAGGTAGTTTGTTTATTAGTTTCTAGGACCCCTTCCCTGGCCTCAATTTCATTACCAGCACAAAGAGCGTCCTAGACCTTTCCTTGCCTCAATTTCACAGCAAGCTAAGCATATAAACAACTTAAGCACCTGTTACATACGTTAAAGTAAAAGTCAATACACATAGTGTACAGGTGAGCATACAAGTTTAATAATAGCATAATAGAGTTCGAAATCGTTTACGCATAACCAGCACGTACACAGAATGAAATGAGGCATGTTAGTTATCGACATGAACCCATCGATACCAATGACTGCGGGTTGACTGCCCAAGGCAGTTCGCGATACATACTCACCACTGTGAGCCATGTAACTAATTGTCCTTAGCAACCCCTGAGTGAACAGGTGTTGAGTCCAAACTAATAGTACTACCGTGACTAAGGGAGGTAGACAGCATTCCATGTGTAAACATAACAAACAAGCATTCATTTAGTCACGTAATACATGCGATAACGGTTAGCGTTAAAGTATTGAGTAGTGTGTTTGATGTGATTTAGAATAAGTAACATATGTAACACCCCAAAAGTGCGTAAAGCAAAAAGGGTTCGAGTATACTCACAGCGATTGGTGGATTGAAGGGAGTGCTTAGAGCGGAAATTAGCCTGATCAGATTGATAGCATAACGATAAGCAACACGTAAAATGAAACGAGAGGTAGTGGGTCGAACAGCAGTCCGATCGGATGATAGTCCGATCGGTTAGCCGGTCGCTCGGGTGACAGTCCGCTCGAATAGTCATCCGATCGGGTGACCTTTCGAGTGGATTGTTTCTTCCATTCAGGTCGGCATTCGAATAAAAGTTCGGCCGGATAGCAACCCAAATGGTGAGGCTCCTCAGTGAGAACAAGTTCGCAGCAGGACGGTCACTCGATCGGATGTCCATCCGATCGGGTGGCAACCCTGTTATTGAACATGTTGAAAATTGTTTAAGTATTGAAGTCTGATCATTACATGGTCAAGTGGTAGTCCGATCGAGTGGTAATCCGATCGGGTAGCACTTCGTTCAATGTTCATCCCTCAAAGTTTGAAAATAAGAGTTGAATGCGGGGCCAGGGTGCAAGTAGATCGGGTGTCCACCTGATCGGGTGACAATCCGATCGAACCTCAGTCCGATCGGACGACACTCCTCTCTGGTGTCCCGGTCTTCTTTTCCCTTGGTCATTTGATAACTTGTCGTTTTATCGAGATATTTTGATAACGTGTTAAGCAATAGAAACCTCGTCAATACTTGGTGCTCCTGATCGGACAGGAATCACCCAAATCCGACCAGTTAACTGTTCGAGACGGTGTTCCACGTTTAATCCGAAATCAGTAGTCTCGTGGATAGAATCCAGATCTTGAACCAACGCTACCACAAGAATGAGTAGAAAGTTGGAACAAGCTCCGGTTATATCGGTTTTGAGTGCATTGAGTGTAAAAGAGTTGAAAGAAAGTTGTAAAACTATCTTTAAATCCTCTTTTCACTTGAATCTGTTCGGATCTATGAAAGATCTTTGTTAATTGTTGTGGAAATCGTTTAGATCTAAGTTGTTCTTGATGGATTGAAGTCAAAACATGAAGTTCTCAAGAACACCATGATGACATCACCCTAGAACACTACAAATCTAGTGATTTCTTGGTTAAAAGTTAAGATTCAAAAGATAGAAGGGTGTAGGAGTGCGTGTGGATCAAGGAAGTAAAAAGATTAGGTTGAAATCTTACCAAAATCGTGAGAAATCAAAGAAAAGGTGAGTAAGAAGAGCTGGTCGGACGAGAGATGCCAAAAGTGGTAAGTTTGATGTGGACAGGGGGTATTTATAGGGTTTCCCAAAGTGGAATGGGCTGGCCGATCGAGCGGCAGCTCGATTGATCGGCTGGTCACTTGGTCGATCAGTCACTTGGTTCGAGTGTTCGGTGCGACCAGTTTTGGCGTTTCGATTCGCGTGTTGTGCGTTGCGATGCGATTCGAGCGAGCGAGCGATGCGATAGAGTTTCTTATCAAATTACTTTTAATCCCAACTACTATATCCAACATACAATCATCCTACTTATCTTGCGTTTAGTGTTTGTGATTCGATGCGTTTGCGGTTCGATTGCGATAGCGTTGCGATTGTGTTTCGATTGATTCGACACATATAACATAAATAATAAACATGCACAAGTAACACTTAAAAGGCACACACACATAAAATCATAACCTAAGCGCGTAAATTCGAGTTGCGAGTGCGATTGCGATAAGCGATAAACATGCGATAATTAGCGATAAACCTCGATTATTAATGAGTACTCCACATAATACAGCTAACGTAATAAAATAAAAAGATCATCTACAAGTCAAAGAAGTCAAAACAGTCAATATTGACTTTGACTTTCGAAACACGGGGTGTTACAGCCTCCCCTTCTTAAGGGAATTTCGTCCCGAAATTAGGCCGAAGTCGTAACAAACAACTGCGGGTACTTCGCCTTCATGTCACTCTCGAGTTCCCAAGTGAACTCTGCGCCTCGTTTGCCTTCCCAGCGAACCTTCACAATGGGAATGCGTGAGCGTCTGAGCTGCTTGGTTTGTCGATCCATGATCTCGACAGGCTTTTCCACGAAGTGTAATGTTTCGTTCACTTGCAGCTCTTCTAGTGGAACGTGTAGATCATGCTCAGCTTGGCACTTTCTGAGGTTTGAGACGTGGAAGGTCGGGTGAACGTTGCTAAGTTCCTCCGGTAGTTCGAGTCTGTAGGCTACCTTGCCAATTCTTTCCAGAATTTTAAAGGGTCCAACGTATCGAGGCGCGAGCTTTCCTTTCTTGCCGAATCGGACCACACCCTTCCAAGGTGAAACCTTTAGGAGTACGTAGTCACCAACGTCAAATTCAAGGGGCTTGCGTCGTCTATCGGCGTAAATTTTCTGACGACTCCGAGCTTTCAGCAGATTGTCCCGAATCTGGAGGATTTTGTCAATCGTTTCTTGCAAAAGCTCGGGACCGGTTAGTTGCGAATGCCCGATCTCGTGCCATACAATAGGCGATCGACATCTTCTTCCATATAATGCCTCAAAAGGTGCCATTAGAATGCTGGCATGATAACTGTTATTGTACGAGAATTCGACTAAAGGTAAGTACGCGTCCCAATTACCACCGAAATCTATGACACACGAACGGAGCATGTCTTCAAGAGTACGAATCGTTGTTTCAGTCTGACCGTCGGATTGAGGGTGGAATGCGGTACTTAGATTAAGCGTAGTACCAAGGGCCGTTTGAAACGTTTCCCAAAGACGCGAGGTAAACCGAGCATCACAGTCAGAGATGATGTCGCGAGGCGTCCCATGTCGACAAATGATCTCATCGGTGTAGATTCAGGCTAATCTTTCTACCTTGTAGTCTTCCCGTATTGGTAAGAAGTGAGCAGATTTGGTCAAGCGGTCAACGACAACCCAGATGCTGTCGTGACTTGATGGCGTGCGCGGAAGTTTCGTTATAAAGTCCATAGCTATGCTCTCCCACTTCCACATAGGGATTGGGGGTTGTTCAAGCAAGCCAGAGGGTCTTTGATGTTCAGCCTTGACTTTTGAGCAAGTCAGGCACTTCCCAACGTATAGAGCGATATCCCTTTTCATGCCCGGCCACCAGTACTTGTAGCGAAGGTCCTGGTACATTTTGTCAGCACCGGGATGAATAGAATATCGAGATTTGTGGGCTTCGTCCATCAAGGTCTGTCGTAAATCGGTCCGCTTAGGGATCCAAATTCGGTCCAGGTAATGGAATATCCCATTCGACTTGTTCACTAGCTGGGCTCCGTCATGATGAATCCTTTCCTTCTCCAAAGTGCGTTCATTAAAATAAGCATGTTGGGCTTCGCAGATCAGGGTTTCGAGATCATATTGGGCTTGAACGTTACGGGCACTATGCAAATAGCTCCGTCTGCTGAGGGCGTCGGCAACGACATTTGCCTTGCCAGGATGATAACGGATCTCACAGTCGTAATCCGTGAGAAGTTCAACCCATCGGCGTTGACGCATATTAAGTTCCTTCTGGCTAAGGATGTGTTGTAGGCTCCTATGATCTGTGAAGATCGTGCACTTAGTACCATACAGGTAGTGTCGCCAAATCTTCAGCGCAAAAACAACTGCGCCTAGCTCGAGATCATGGGTTGTGTAGTTCTTCTCGTGGATCTTGAGCTGACGAGACACATAAGCAATAACCTTGTCTCGTTGCATGAGAACACAGCCGAGACCGAGGTTCAAGGCATCACAATAGACAATAAAGTGATCGTTTCCGTCGGGTAGAGTAAGAATGGGAGCTTTGCAAAGCATATGCTTGAGGGTTTGAAAGGCAGTCTCTTGTTTAGTTCCCCAGACAAAAGGCTTGTCCTTGTGCGTGAGAGAAGTGAGCGGCACGGCGATCTTAGAGAATCCTTCGATAAATCGGCGATAATAGCCCGCCAGTCCGAGAAAAGAACGGACTTCAGTCGGGTTCTTAGGTGTAACCCAACTCTTGACAGCTTCGATCTTCGCGGGGTCGACATGAATACCTTGACTATTTACAATGTGACCGAGGAATTGAACCTCCTCCAGCCAAAATTCACATTTAGAGAACTTGGCGTAGAGTCGATTCCCTCGGAGTAGCTCGAGAACCAAACGTAGATGTTGCGCGTGTTCGGCTTTCGACTTGGAATAGATTAGGATATCGTCGATGAACACGATGACGAAACGGTCAAGAAAAGGTTTACATAAGCGATTCATCAGATCCATAAAAACCGCGGGTGCGTTGGTTAGACCAAAAGGCATAACAACGAACTCGTAATGGCCGTATAGAGTGCGAAAAGCGGTTTTTGGTATATCCTCTTCTTGAATGCGTAGTTGGTGGTAGCCTGAACGTAAATCGATCTTGGAGAAACATGAGGCACCTTGTAGCTGGTCAAACAAATCATTAATGCGGGGTAGGGGATAGCGATTCTTGATCGTTAGCTTATTCAACTCCCTATAGTCGATGCACATCCGGAACGACCCATCCTTCTTTTTAACGAAGAGGACCGGTGCGCCCCACGGAGAGGTGCTAGGGCGAATGAAGCCTTTGTCAAGCAATTCCCGGAGTTGACTTGATAGTTCACGCATCTCGGATGGTGCGAGTCGATAAGGAGCTCTGGCAACGGGATTGGCTCCAGGAATGAGGTCGATCCGAAAGTCGATATCACGACTCGGAGGCAAGCCGGGGAGATCGTCAGGGAATACACTTGGAAATTCACTAACAACGGGGACATCCTTCACTCCCTTAACTTCCTTTTTCTCTGCTACTACAATATGAGCCAAGTAAGCTTGGTATTCCTTACGGAGATACTTACTAGCCTGGACACATGACATGAGCTGGAGCTTCTTCGACGCGACTTCACCGTAAACACACAGCTGATCACCATTGGCAAGCGAGAATCGAATCATCTTCTCAAAACAAACAACTTCAGCATGGTTTTCACGAAGAAAGTCCATGCCTACTATGACATCAAAACTTCCGAGTTGCATCGGGATAAGGTCGATGGGAAGATGTGATTGTTGAGTTCAAGAGTACAATCACGAAGAACAGAGTTGACGGCGATGGTTCTTCCGGTGGCAACTTCGACATCGAACGTTGAGGGGAGATGGGCGCGCTTACGATTAAGGAGCTTCTCGAATTCGAACGATACAAAACAGTTATCGGCACCAGTATCAAACAAACATGAAGCATAAATACCATTTACGAGGAACGTACCATTGACCACGTTGTTGTCAGCCTGGGCTTGGCGCACGTTGATGTTGAAAGTTCGAGCACGTGCGGCTTGTTACTGTTGCTGCTGCTGTTGCTGTTGCTGAGGCTGCTGCTGCTGGGGCTCTTGTTTCACAACCCTGTTCGGGCACATGTTGGCGAAATGGTTAGTATCGCCACATGCGAAGCAGACTCTGGCGTTGACCGCGGGTGCCGGATGAGCTTGTTGACCCTGAGGGGCGGTGAGAAGAGCTTGCTGAGCAGGAGCAGGAGCTGGAGCATGAGCTTGTCGAGCACGGCAGTTGGTAGTGAAATGGCCATACATATTGCAATGAGCACAAAATCGGCAAGCGATACCAGCCGGGTGGTGATAGGTGCAAGTAGGGCAAAGCGGGTGTGGCCCAGTATATGCACGCTTCGCAAGCGGTGCATTTGCCACAGGCGCCGCTACTTGACGCTGTTGCTGTTGGGCTGGTACAGCTTGAATTGGTGCAGCAGTGATCGCACAGTTCTTGTTGCTGGAGTTGCTGTTGTTCTTTCTCTTGTTCTTTCTTCTATTGCTCGATGCGGTGGCGGTTTCAACAGTTGGTGCGGCGGTGGTAGCTTGGTGTAGGCTCTTCGAAACTTTATCCCAAAAACCAGCTTTGACACGCTTATCGTTGATTTCAGATGCAAGTAGATAGGTTTCTTCGATCGTGGTGGTTTTGGCAGCTTGCACAAAATCTGCGACACAATCCGGCAGAGCTCGGATATACTTCTTGATTGCTATCTCAGGAGTCTTGACTTGATCATGGCAGATAATGATGAGCTGCTTGAAGCGAGCCGTTAGAGCATCGTTCTCACCATCCTTCTGCTTTATGTGCCAGAATTCGTCTTCCAACTTCTGGCGCTCATGAGGAGGGCAGAATTCTTCCAGCATGACTTCCTTGAGCTCGTCCCATGACAGACCGTAGGCTGCATCGTTCCCACGTTTGTTTCTCTCAGCCGTCCACCAGTCTAAAGCGCGGGACTGGAAGACGCCAGTCGCGTTGAGAGTGCGGAGATCATCGGGGTAACCTCTCTGTCATAGTGTGACCTCAATGGAATCAAACCATTGAAACAAAACCATAGGATCACCTTCACCAGTAAACTCCTTTGGCCCACAAGCCTTGAACTGTTTGAAACTGAAAGCAGTCTTAGGAGCTTCAGTCCGGGACTCCTCAGATGATTTGCTCATGTTCTCATACAGTTCACTCACGATCTGAGGAACTACCTTTGCCATTTGTTTGGTAAGCATGGCGGCAAGGCGTTTGTCTGCTTGTTTTCGGCAAGCAGCTTGAGTAGCGCGAGATCCAGATGACGACATTGTCTACCACAGACATCGCCACAGGACTCAACACAATTTTCGATTACTCCTAGTATAGTCTAGCGATTTATTATAGAGCTCAGGATCACCATTATGTATCACATAAACACATAGGCACGTAAGCAAGGAATCACATAAGCACAGAAACACATAAGCACGTAAAGCACATAGAGCACATAGAGGCATGTAGAGCACCTAGAAGCACATAGAGACACATAGAGCATTCTGACTGCCTCAGAATCACAGAATCCTATCACAACGAGTAGTATAGTATAAGTGCTTGGCAATTTTTTCGTGACGCACGGTTGTTCCTCATGTAGCAGCGATTTGTCAGCGTTTTGAGATAGAGGTGCAGCGCGAGTTGTGTGTCGATCAAGCGATAGAGAAAAGCGAACTAACACCAAAATCGCAACATATAAACAGATAAAACACATAAAATACGCCTAAAATCGACAAATATCAGAGTCGGCAGTAGCGAACTCAGAATCGAAACACACAAAAATTTTGAGAAATAGATTGTCTGCGGTTATTAGACGTCGACTAACCAAAATGATCTGACTATTCACAAGGGCCTTCAGCACACCCGTTGGCCTTCGGAATTGTGCTCTTGCCTCGATTCTTGGGCAATCAGCACCCATCCTTCCAGCTACAGGGTGGCTTCAAGTCGTTTGAGTCCGTCGAGTCCTTGGTGTGAGTAAAATAATGTACGGAACAGGTTATCAAGGTTCGGGTTTCACCCCTGACTTAACAACTTGTTCCTATTTTTAATAAAAATAGAGACGAAAATTTCTGTTAAAGTATGGATTTCACTCCTAATTCAACGCAAATTCTCGTGTTTAAAAAATAGATGCGAATCGAATAAGTGATTTATTCGAGAGTTCACGGTTTTCACACCTAATCTCGACCTAATCACTTGTTCATTTTGGAATAATAGCGTGCAGTGATAATGTAGCATGCGCGAGAATAGCGAGTGAGCTTGTACAAACCCCTAGGGTAATGCACAAGTCGGTCTGTTGGTACCTAACTATAGACTAGGTCATTTCTAAGACATCGACCCGGACTAGGTCGAGTCTTGCGTAATTCCCTATAGTTATGGCTCTGATACAAATCTGTCACACCCCAACCGATGGCGGAAACATCGAGGCGTGGCACTGAGCGAAACAGATTGTCCAGAAGTTTCCATAACAACTATAATTACCAGATATTTAAAGTAACATGTCCCATACCATGTCATAAAAGATAATATAATTATTACAGACAAAATCTAGTCAAGTAGTTCTGTTCCGACAACTCAGATTTACAAATAGGTAGTTTGTTTATTGGTTTCTAGGACCCCTTCCCTAGCCTCAATTTCATTACCAGCACAAAGAGCGTCCTAGACCTTTCCTTGCCTCAATATCACAGCAAGCTAAGCATATAAACAACTTAAGCACCTGTTACATACGTTAAAGTAAAAGTCAATACACATAGTGTAAATGTGAGCATACAAGTTTAATAATAGCATAATAGAGTTCGAAATCGTTTACGCATAACCAGCACGTACACGGAATGAAATGAGGCATGTTAGTTATCGACATGAACCCATCGATACCAATGACTGCGGGTTGACTGCCCAAGGCAGTCCGCGATACAAACTTACCACAGTGAGCCATGTAACTAATTGTCCTTAGCAACCCCTAAGTGAACATGTGCTGAGTCCAAACTAATAGTACTACCGTGACTAAGGCAGGTAGACAGCATTCCATGTGTAAACATAACAAACAAGCATTCATTTAGTCACGTAATACATGCGATAACGGTTAGCATTAAAGTATTGAGTAGTGTGTTTGATGTGATTTAGAATAAGTAACATATGTAACACCCCAAAAGTGCGTAAAGCAAAAAGGGTTCGAGTATACTCACAGTGATTGGTGGATTGAAGGGAGCGCTTAGAGCGGAAATTAGCCAGATCAGATTAATAGCATAACGATAAGCGACACGTAAAATGAAACGAGAGGTAGTGGGTCGAACAGCAGTCCGATCGGATGATAGTCTGATCGGTTAGCCGGTCGCTCGGGTGACAGTCCGCTCGAATAGTCATCCAATCGGGTGACCTTTCGAGTGGATTATTTCTTCCATTGGGAAGGATGTGTTTGTGTATGATGGTTTGACTTTTGAAGTTTTCGTTGTAGTATTTTGAAAACAGAGAAGTATCTCTACCTTTCAGGTTGGTCATTCGAACAACAGTTTGGCCGGACAGCAACCCAAATGGTGAGGATCCTTAGTGAGAACAAGTTCACAGCAGGATGGTCACTCGATCGGATGTCCATCCGATCGGGTGGCAACCCTGTTATTGAACATCTTGAAAATTGTTTAAGTATTGAAGTCTGATCATTACATGGTCAAGTGGTAGTCCGATCGAGTGGTAATACGATCGGGTAGCACTTCGTTCAATGTTCATCCCTCAAAGTTTGAAAATAAGAGTTGAATGCGGGGCCAGGGTGCAAGTCGATCGGGTGTCCACCCAATCGGGTGACAATCCGATCGAACCTCAGTCCGATCGGGCGGCACTCCGCTCTGGTGTCCTGGTCGTCTTTTCCCTTGGTCATTTGATAACTTTTCGTTTTATCGAGATATTTTGATAACGTGTTAAGCAATAGAAACCTCGTCAATACTTGGTGCTCCTGATCGGACAGGAATCACCCAAATCCGACCAGTTAAATGTTCGAGACGGTGTTCCACGTTTAATCCGAAATCAGTAGTCTCGTGGATAGAATCCAGATCTTGAACCAACGCTACCACAAGAATGAGTAGAAAGTTAGAACAAGCTCCGGTTCTATCGATTTTGAGTGCATTGAGTGTAAAAGGGTTGAAAGAAAGCTGGAAAACTATCTTTAAATCCTCTTTTCACTTGAATCTGTTCGGATCTATGAAAGATCTTTGTTAATTGTTGTGGAAATCGTTTAGATCTAAGTTATTCTTGGTGGATTGAAGTCAAAACATGAAGTTCTCAAGAACACCATGATGACATCACCCTAGAACACCACAAATCTAGTGATTTCTCGGTTAAAAGTTAAGATTCAAAAGATAGAAAGGTGTAGGAGTGCGTGTGTGTAACACCCGTCTTATTATTACTTGAATTTAATAAAACTTCATACGATTTATATAAAATTTGTCTAAATTAAAACATAGTTACCAAAACAAGTTCGAAGTAATCAAAACAAGTTAACAAACGACTAGTTAAAACATCCATGACCTGATTAGCAAATTGTTTACATTCTAAAGAAATAGAAACATGGTTTAACAAGGTTATGAAATCGCGGAAGCTTCAAAAGTTGTGTTCGGTTCTTCAAAATCTTGCTTGACCGTCATCCCTATTCTTGCAATACCTAGAAACTGAAATGTTTACATAAAAACTAGTATTAGAGTTCTTAGAAATATTACATAATCGAAACTACGCTAAAAAACGGATTCGATTAACAAGAATATGCACAATTTAACATATAGGTCAGGACTCTACCGTAACTTACGGTAGCCACCGTAAGTTACGGTAGACACTGTTTCACTATGGTCTGCCGTAAGGCAGTATAGAACTGTCGTAATTGTTTTGTTTTCTACCGTAAGTTACGGTGGGGACCGTAACTTACGGTAGCTCCTGCAACTTTGCTATTTTGACTATTTTGTTGATTACACCCGAATCCACATGTCGTTTTAGGTGATTCCTTTCCTATATGTCTGTAAATTCATTACGGACATGCTCATTACAACTATCATACCAAGAATTTGATTTACATGTCATACGTCTAAAAGTCACTATACAATCATTCGATCCATTCTAACCTCACCCATTTTATTACCGGTTCGCTAGCAAGCCTATGGCGCCTTATACCCACCATCCGGGGCATATCATCACCTGCATTTCCTTACCAATACCATGGCTTAATGCTCTTGTGATTGTTATCACCATAGCTAACTATTAAGAGCGCTTGTACTACAATTTACACCATTATTCGATCCGTTGGCTCATCTTGTGGAAATCCTCCATTTTGATGGCTACCAAACGTTTTCTTACCAATTCTAATCTTATTGATTTAAGTAACGATTATGGTCACTAAAATCATCACAACTTCTATTCTACAATACGACTATACATAATTTAACAACGATTCACTTAACGTAATGGGTCAAGTTACATACCTTTAGTGCACGCCCTTCAAACGCAAGTCGCCACCGGCTTGTCCGCTTGGAGCTCCGGTATCCTTTCCTATAGAGTTCAACCAAGACATGTTTAGATCTCTTTTCAATTCATAGTTCGCATATTTTGCCGAAACATCACAATCATGCGGTTTAACTCAAATTTTCAGATTTAAGCCTTCTTTGAGGCATTTATGCAAACACTTAAAGGGCAGAAATTACACAATATATTATCAAGTTCATAACTTGTCATATAGCCCTAAATTTCCATCAATTAAGCTTTCATATATAAGGTTAAACATTCAGATTTCAATAATCTATTCCTATGAACCACATTACACTAGAATAATGTTCAAAACCCTAGTGTTCATCATTATCTTACAAAACCCATGAACCACCTTCAATGAGTTCATGAAATTTCCTGAATTTAGACATGATTTCACATGTTATTGTCTAGGTTTTATTCCTAGACAGTATATCCTCCCTATTCTATCCAAATAACAAACATGCAACCTCTAATTTGGGATTTCCCAAATTCATGAGAATTTCAAACAGAGAATTAACATCAAATTTTACATACCTTACAACCCCCTTGCAGTGAGGATCACTAATCTCTGTACGGATTTCGTTTTGGATCAGTTTTGAACCTTCAATTTAGAAGTTTTGTGTGATTTAGGGTTTTGAAGAGCCTGGTCGCCCCTTTCCCTTTGTCTGGTTTGACCTCAACACACACCAGTGTGTCTGAGTTTTTATTTTTTTTGTTTTAATATAATTAGTTTCAATTTTAACACTTTTTGCCCTCCAACTTTCATTCTTTAATTGTTTTAACTCTTTATCTACTCATAGGTGATAAACTAACTAGGTTAGTGTCATTACTAATTAGATTATTTTACTAATTTATTTGCAACTTAATTCCAAAATTTAAGAATTTGTATTTTCGGGATGTTACAAGTCCACCCCCCTTAAAAGGGTTTCGTCCCCGAAACCAAAGTACGTACCAAATAAAGTAGGGTAGAGACGTCGCATCTCCTCTTCGGACTCCCACGTAGTGTCCGAACCTTTCCTATGCTCCCACTTGATCTTGACTTGATCGATTTGTTTGTTTCGCAAGAGGTTGACCTTTCGATCTAAAATCTCCACTGGTCTCACCGCATAATTCAGGCTATTATCCACCTCGATGTCGTCGTAATGGATATAAGCCGTTTCCTCCGCTAGACATTTCCGCAACTGCGACACGTGAAACGTGCCATGAATTCCATTCAACTCTTCCGGTAGTTCGAGGCGATAAGCCACCTTGCAAACCCGTTCGATGATTTTAAATGGCCCGATAAACCTCGGGCTTAGTTTCCCCCTTTTTCTGAATCTGATCACACCCTTCCATGGGGAAACCTTTAACATAACCATGTCGCCTACCTGAAATTCGATCGGTCTTCGTCTTTTATCGGCATAAGACTTTTGCCTATCTTGGGCTGCTTTCAAATGGACTCGCACCACTTCAATTTTCTCATTAGTGGCCTGAACTACGTCTTTATGTGCCAATTCACGCGGGCCCACTTCACCCCAACACACCGGGGTTCTGCATTTTCTACCATATAGCATTTCATAAGGTGCCATGCCGATACTCGAATGATAACTATTGTTATACGAGAATTTGGCCAAGGGTAGATAAACATCCCAACTTCCACCGAAGTCGATAATACATGCCCGTAACATATCCTCTAGCGTCTGTATTGTTCTTTCACTCTGCCCATCCGTCTGAGGGTGGTAGGCGGTGCTAATGAAGAGTTTCGTTCCCATCTGTTCTTGGAAATCTCGCCAAAAATTGGAAGTAAACCGTGTATCTCTATCCGACACAATAGATACCGGTACTCCATGACGTGCCACTATTTCGTTTGTATAAACCTCGGACATCTCTTCCGAAGTATATGTTTCGCGTATAGGAATAAAGTGTGCACTCTTCGTCAATCTATCCACAATCACCCATATGGCATCGAATCCCCGAATCGTTTTAGGTAGTTTGGTCAATAGGTCCATAGTGATATGTTCCCATTCCCAAACCGGGATCTCCAGGGGTTGCAGTTTCCCATAAGGTTTCTGATGTTCCGCCTTGACTTGTAAGCAAGTCAAGTACTTCTCCACATATTTCACCACATCCCTCTTCATTCCGGGCCACCAATAGTTTTGTTTCAGATCATTGTACATCTTGGTCGCACCCGGAGGAATAGAATATCGGGATTTATGAGCTTCATCAAGTAGAAGCATCTTCACCCCACAAGTATTTGGAACCCATATTCTTCCGGATCGAGTCTTCAACCCGTTCTTTCCATCCGACAAATCTTTTAACTGGCCGATTATTCTTTCCTTCTTCCAGTTCTCCTCTTTTATTGCTTCTACTTGCGCTTCTCAGATACGTTCAAGTATACCCGAGGTCACCACGAGCTGCATCGATCTTACTCGTATTGGGACATAGTCCGCTTTTCTGCTCAGAGCATCCGCCACCACATTTGCTTTTCCAGGATGGTAGTGTATTTCACAGTCGAAATCCTTCACCGTTTCTAACCATCGTCTCTGTCGCATGTTTAACTCCTTCTGATCGAAGAAGTATTTTAGGCTCTTGTGATCGGTGAATATGGTGCACTTTACCCCATACAAATAGTGCCTCCATATTTTTAACGCAAACACCACCGCAGCTAATTTGAGATCATGCGTTGGATATTTCTTTTCATGTATTTTCAATTGCCTCAAGGCATAAGCTATGACTTTGCCCCGTTGCATCAAAACGCATCCGAGCCCTGATAATGAGGCATCCGAGTAAACCACTAAGTCTTCGACTCCGTCCGGCAATGTTAATACCGGAGCTTGAGTTAGCTTCTCTTTTAGCGTTTGAAACACCCTTTCTTTTTCAACACCCCAAGTGAACTTCTCCTCCTTCCTGGTTAACTTGGTTAGCGGCGATGCAATCTTGGAGAAATCTTGAATAAATCTCCTATAGTATCCCGCAAGCCCTAAGAAACTTCTAATTTCCGAATGGTTCTTCGGGAGATTCCATTTCGACACAGCCTCGATCTTTGACGGATCTACCAATATTCCATCGGCACTTATGATGTGGCCGAGGAATTGCACCTCTCGTAACCAAAAGGCGCACTTAGAGAATTTCGCATACAACCTTTCTCGTCTAAGTGTCTCTAACACCTCTTGTAAGTGGTGCGCATGCTCAGCTTCACTTTTCGAATACACCAAAATATCATCGATAAACACGATGACCGATTTATCTAGCATTGGCTTGCAAACCCGGTTCATGAGGTCCATGAAAGCCGCGGGTGCATTTGTCAGCCCAAATGACATCACGAGGAATTCGTAATGCCCGTATCGCGTGCGGAAAGCCGTCTTCGGCACATCTTCCTCCTTGACATTTAGTTGGTGATACCCCGATCTAAGATCAATTTTCAAAAACCAGTTTGCACCTTGTAATTGGTCGAATAGATCATCTATTCTCGGAAGCGGGTATCGATTCTTTACCGTGAGTTTATTCAACTCCCGGTGATCGATACACATGCGCATGCTTCCGTCCTTCTTTTTCACGAACAGTACCGGTGCGCCCCAAGGAGACACACTCGGCCTTATGAATCCTTTGTCAAGCAGGTCTTGAATCTGGGACATCAACTCTTGTAATTCCGACGGTGCGAGTCGGTACGGGGCTCTAGCTACAGGTTTTACGCCCGGAATCAATTCGATTCCGAACTCTACTTCCCGTTCGGGCGGTATCCCCGGTAAATCTTCCGGAAACACATCCTCGTAGTCCCGAACAACCGGTACATCTTCAACCTTCAGCGATTCCTTCTCGGGTTCGTTCGCGTATATCATAAATGCATTGCATCCATGCTTCATAAGCTTGTGAGCTTTCAACATTGAGCACATTATGGGGTTACCTCCTTTTTCGCCATAGATAGTAACGTGTTTCCCGCTCGGAGATGTTAGCTTTATCTCCTTACGAAAACACACGACCTTTGCGTGGTGCTGAGATAGCCAATCCATCCCAACGACTACTTGAAATTCTCCCATTGACATCGGGATTAGGTCTATCAAGTATTCTTCATCATCGATGCTTAATTTGCAGCCTCGACAAATATCACAAACTATAAAACTCTTGTTGTCCCCTATTTCAACTTCTAAGGGCACAACTAATTTCGTCAATACAAATGAAGGGTGTCGAATAAATCCATGTGAAATAAAAGATTTATTCGCACCCGTATCAAATAATTCACGGGCGGGAATCGAGTTTATTGCGAATATACCTGAGACCACATCGGGTTCTATCTTTGCTTCAACTGCTGTAAGTTGGAAGGACCTAGCTTTCGCCTTTGGAGCTTCCGTTGGAGATTCTTTAGTGTCTCTCTTTCCAATAGGGCCGTTCAAATCGCTCGCCGCTCGTCGCTCGCTCGACGCTCGTTCGGAAATTGCCTTAGAAAATGCTCGTTCGATTTGACGCTCGATTGTAAACGAGCCGCTCCGCTCGGTTCGGTTTGTAAACGAGCCAAGCATGAGCAAAGGTCCGCTCGGCTCGGTTCGGCTCGAATTATTATTTTTAATTAGTATACATATACATATACATATACACATACATATATAAACTTGTATATACACATACATATACGCAAATATAAATTATACATATATATACACACACTCTTATATATATAATTATATATATACACACATTACACATACATATATACTTAAATATAAATTAAATTTATAGTTTTATATATAGCACTATATTAGATTTTGGTTCACTATATACAATTTTACAACTACATCTATACGTACTAGACCAACCATGCCAATAAAAAAAATTAATATCAAATCTAAAAGTTAAACCCTAAACTGATAAACGACAGACTGCTTATCGCCTCAATGTTTCATGTTTTTACCCTAAATTGATCGTCTTCTTCTCTCAACGTAATGTTCGTGCAATATGATCATCGTCATGTCGGCCACAACATTGTTATTCATAAGAAAAATATTATACCATGAAATGTGCATGTTTATAGACAGAAAACTTGAGACCAAACATTGTCACTATCTCTCTCAGCAAATTTAATCGGGCAACTTGGTTGTCCAAATTGCTCGAATTTCGCTCGATGCTCGCTCGGAATATTTAGTGCTCGAAAAACGCTCGCTTGATTTGAGGCTCGGCTTTAAATGAGCCGCTCCGCTCGGTTCGGTTTGTAAACGAGCCAAGCACGAGCAAAGGTCCGCTCGGTTCGGCTCGGCTCGTGAACAGCCCTACTTTCCAACCAATTCTGGGCATTCAGACTTTCTGTGGCCGGGCTGATAACGTTTATAGCAAACGAAAACCTTTCCGGGACATAACGACGCGGTGTGTCCCGTCTTCCCACATACCGGACACGGTTTGTCTTTGAAGCGGCACTCACCCTTGTGCCCCTTTCCACACACCTTGCAACTTGGCGACCCTCCTTTAGCATCAACCTTCTTTCCCGATTCTCCAGTTCGAGCTTTCTTTGTAGGGCTTGGATTCACATCCTGTGCCCTTCGCTCACCCCTTTCAACTTGTTTCTTCAGCTCGATTTCCCGTTCCCGAGCAACGTTTATGATCTCGGTAAGGGTCTCGTATTTTGAAGGAGTCATAAACTCCCTATACTCGGCGTTCAGCATGTTATAGTAATAGTATATCTTCTGTTCTTCATTCGTCACCAATTCATTGCAAAACTTCATCTTATCCATAAACGTCGCTGTAATCTTGTCTATGGTCTCACCCTTGTGCCTAAGTTGCATGAACTTTTCTTTGATCTTATTAATGACCGCCTTGGGACTATGATGTTTAAGAAACAGTGTCTTAAACTCCTCCCATGTCATGGCTCTCGCCGCTTCGGCCCCTATTTCATTCTTTTTATTGTCCCACCAATCTTTGGCTTGACCTCTCAACTGACCTGTTCCGTAAGCAACGAAGTCACTTTCGTCGCAATGGGTCCTTTCAAACACCCCTTCAATGTCGCCCAACCATCTTTGGCAAATTATCGGGTCAACCTCCCCGTTGTAGATTGGCGGTTTACACGCCATAAATTCTTTGTATGAACACCCTTTACGTTCTCCCGATTTCTCTTTCATAAGGTTGACACTATCCTCCAACCTTTTGACTCGCTCCTCGACAAGTGACAACACCGTGTTTTGAATTTTGTCTATAAACCCGGATAGACTACCTTCAATTGCCTTCCTCACTTCTTCGACAATTATTTCTTTCATTTGTTCGGTGCTTGTCTGCACCGGATCAGCATCGTTTCTTTCCGACATCTTGAAACTGAAATGTTTACATTAAACGTTAAACATTTCATTTATAACATTGCTTCATTTGTTTCGGTTTAGCCAAGTTCCTAACTTGCTTTAACTGTTCACATTTGGTGCACTTTCCGGGTTTGAGTGAATTAACACACTCTTCCCATGCACGTCAATTCACTTCTCGTTTCTTACATAAGATATAATCTATTAAAATAATAAGTTAATTCTTACCGGACGATCAATCAAGCTTGAACCGAACACTTTGTTGACAACCTTAAGCTCGGATTACCAACTTGTAACACCCGTCTTATTATTACTTGAATTTAATAAAACTTCATACGATTTATATAAAATTTGTCTAAATTAAAACATAGTTACCAAAACAAGTTCTAAGTAATCAAAACTAGTCAACAAACGACTAGTTAAAACATCCATGACCTGATTAGCAAATTGTTTACATTCTAAAGAAATAGAAACATGGTTTAACAAGGTTATGAAATCGCGAAAGCTTCAAAAGTTGTGTTCGGTTCTTCAAAATCTTGCTTGACCGTCATCCGTATTCTTGCAATACCTAGAAACTGAAATGTTTACATAAAAACTAGTATTAGAGTTGTTAGAAATATTACATAATCGAAACTACGCTCAAAAACGGATTCGATTAACAAGAATATGCATAATTTAACATATAGGTCAGGACTCTACCGTAACTTACGGTAGCCACCGTAAGTTACGGTAGACACTGTTTCACTATGGTCTGCCGTAAGGCAGTATAGAACTGCCGTAATTGTTTTGTTTTCTACCGTAAGTTACGGTGGGGGCCGTAACTTACGGTAGCTCCTGCAACTTTGCTATTTTGACTATTTTGTTGATTACACCCGAATCCACATGTCGTTTTAGGTGATTCCTTTCCTATATGTCTGTAAATTCATTACGGACATGCTCATTACAACTATCATACCAAGAATTTGATTTACATGTCATACGTCTAAAAGTCACTATACAATCATTCGATCCATTCTAACCTCACCCATTTTATTACCGGTTCGCTAGCAAGCCTATGGCGCCTTATACCCACCATCCGGGGCATATCATCACCTGCATTTCCTTACCAATACCATGGCTTAATGCTCTTGTGATTGTTATCACCATAGCTAACTATTAAGAGCGCTTGTACTACAATTTACACCATTATTCGACCCGTTGGCTCATCTTGTGGAAATCCGCCATTTTGATGGATACCAAACGGTTTCTTACCAATTCTAATCTTATTGATTTAAGTAACGATTATGGTCACTAAAATCATCACAACTTCTATTCTACAATACGACTATACATAATTTAACAACGATTCACTTAACGTAACGGGTCAAGTTACATACCTTTAGTGCACGCCCTTCAAACGCAAGTCGCCACCGGCTTGTCCGCTTGGAGCTCCGGTATCCTTTCCTATAGAGTTCAACCAAGACATGTTTAGAACTCTTTTCAATTCATAGTTTGCATATTTTTCCAAAACATCACAATCATGCGGTTTAACTCAAATTTTCAGATTTAAGCCTTCTTTGAGGCATTTATGCAAACACTTTAAGGGCAGAAATTTACACAATATATTATCAAGTTCATAACTTGTCATATAGCCCTAAATTTCCATCAATTAAGCTTTCATATATAAGGTTAAACATTCAGATTTCAATAATCTCTTCCTATGAACCACATTACACTAGAATAATGCTCAAAACCCTAGTGTTCATCATTATCTTACAAAACCCATGAACCACCTTCAATGAGTTCATGAAATTTCCTGAATTTAGATGTGATTTCACATGTTATTGTCTAGGTTTTATTCCTAGACACTGTATCCTCCCTATTCTATCCAAATAACAAACATGCAACCTCTAATTTGGGATTTCCCAAATTCATGAGAATTTCAAACAGAGAATTAACATCAAATTTTACATACCTTACAACCCCCTTGCAGTGAGGATCACTAATCTCTGTACGGATTTCGTTTTGGATCAGTTTTGAACCTTCAATTTAGAAGTTTTGTGTGATTTAGGGTTTTGAAGAGCCTGGTCGCCCCTTTCCCTTTGTCTGGTTCGACCTCAACACACACCAGTGTGTTTGAGTTTTTAATTTTTTTGTTTTAATATAATTAGTTTCAATTTTAACACTTTTGGCCCTCCAACTTTCATTCTTTAATTGTTTTAACTCTTTATCTACTCATAGGTGATAAACTAACTAGGTTAGTGTCATTACTAATTAGATTATTTTACTAATTTATTTGCAACTTAATTGCAAAATTTAAGAATTTGTATTTTCGGGATGTTACAGTGTGGATCAAGGAAGTACAAAGATTAGGTTGAAATCTTACCGAAATTGTGAGAAATCAAAGAAAAGGTGAGCAAGAAGAGCTGGTCGGACGAGAGATGCCAAAAGTAGTAAGTTTGATGTGGACATGGGGTATTTATAGGGTTTCCCAAAGTGGAATGGGCTGGCCAATCGAGTGGCAGCCTGGTCGAACGGCTGGCCGATCGAGCGGCAGCTCGATCGATCGGCTGGTCACTTGGTCGATCAGTCACTTGGTTCGAGTGTTCGGTGCGACGAGTTTTGCCGTTTCGATTCGCGTGTTGTGCGTTGCGATGCGATTCGAGCGAGCGATGCGATAGAGTTGCTTATCAAATTACTTTTAATCCCAACTACTATATCTAACATACAATCATCCTACTTATCTTACGTTTAGCGTTTGCGATTCGATGCGTTTGCGGTTCGATTGCGATAGCGTTGCGATTGCGATAGCGTTGTGATTGCGTTTCGATTGATTCGACACATATAACATAAATAATAAACATGCACAAGTAACACTTAAAAGGCATACACACATAAAATCCTAACCTAAGCGCGTAAATTCGAGTTGCGATTGCGATAAGCGATAAACATGCGATACTTAGCGATAAACCTCGATTATTAATGAGTACTCCACATAATACAGCTAACGTAATAAAATAAAAAGATCATCTACAAGTCAAAACAGTCAATCTTGACTTTGACTTTTGAAACACGGGGTGTTACATCAACAACTTTTCATAGTAATTGGATTATTGACACAGGGGCTAGTGATCATATGTGTCATAATGCAAAATTGTTCACAAATCTTAAACCTGTTCCAAAACCATTCTTAATCAGTCTTCCTAATGTCATGTTATCACAATTCATCAATATGGGACTATAAATCTCAGTCATGATCTATCTCTTCATAATGTCTTGTTTGTACCAGATTTCAAACATAATCTTCTTTCAGTGTCTAAACTTTGTGCTGACACCCATGGAATAGTGTATTTTTCTAACAAGGGTTGCTTGTTACAGGCCCCTTCAATGAAGAAGCCACTGGCTCTTGGTAACCTTCTTGATGGGCTGTACATCCTCCAAGCAAGCAACATTTCATTCACTTGTCATTCTTTGTTTAGTACTTCTAAATGTAATTCTGTTTGGCATCATAGACTTGGCCACTTGCCATCTTATAAGATGAAACAATTGAATGTTCTTTCAAATAAATCAATGGATTCTATTGATCATTGTACTATTTGTCCTAAGGCTAGGCAACATCGTTTGCCATTTCCTAATAGTACCATATCTACATCTGCAATTTTTTATTTAATTCACATTGACATTTGGGGTCCTTACAATACATCAACCTACAATGGTTATAAGTATTTTTTAACCATTGTGGATGATTTTAGTCGTGCCACTTGGACCCATCTGTTAGCAACCAAGGGAAATGATTTTTCTGTTCTTCAAGGTTTTATAGAAATGGTTGCTACACAGTTTCATGCCAAAATTAAATGTATTAGATCTGATAATGCATTTGAATTAGGCATTGATCATAAACATGCAGAATATCTTAGGAGTAAAGGTATTATTCACCAGACCAGTTGTGTTCATGTCCCTCAACAAAACGGTGTTGTTGAGAGGAAACACAAACATCTGTTAGAAACTTCAAGAGCCTTGATGTAAAGTGCATTTTGTCGAATTATTATTATTATTAAAAAAAAAAAAACTTCAAGAGCCTTGTTATTTCAGTCCAATCTTCCTTTACAATTCTGGGGAGAATGTGTTTTGACAGCCACATATCTCATTAATAGATTTCCCACTACTTTGCTTGATGGGAAGACTCCATATGAGGTTTTAACAAATAAACCTCCCACTTATAAACACCTCAAAGCTTTTGGTTGTCTTTGTTATGCATCAACAATTACAAAAGGGCGTGATAAATTCCAACCCCGAGCTTTACCTTGTTTGTTTCTTGGTTATCCTTTTGGTAAGAAAGGTTATAAACTGTATAATCTTCATACCAATTCTGTCTTTATTTCTAGGGATGTTGTGTTTTTTGAACATCTTTTTCCCTCTATCACCTCTTCAAATCCTTTATCTATTTTTCCTCCACTTGATAATTTTTTTTTTGATGATCCTCCTTCTCCATCTTTCAGTTCTTCTTCTTCTCCTAGTCTTTCTTCTTCTCCGGTTTTTGATCCCTCTTCATATGTTCCTGTTTTTGATTCTCCAGTTATTCCTCTTCGAAAATCTACTAGGCCATCTGTTCCACCAGCTTATTTGCAAGATTATGTTTGCAATAATGTTCATAGTTCCCTTGACATGCCTGTGGATTGTTGTCATACTGTCACAAATGTTACTTCAGTCACAAATAATGTTTCTTCTCATGCTTTGTCCGCCTCAAGTCAAAATTTTGTTCACAATCTTGATATTTTACATGAGCCAAACTCATACAAACAGGCCATTCAGTTTCCTGCCTGGAAAGAGGCCATGGATAAGGAATTCACAGCTCTTCAAAACAATAACACTTGGTCTGTGGTAGATTTGCCTTTAGGCAAGAGACCGATAAAATGCAAATGGGTTTACAAGATAAAATATAATGCCAATGGTAGTGTTGAGAGGTGCAAAGCTCGTCTAGTAGTCAGAGGTGACACTCAAAAACCGGGAATTGATTATAATGAAACTTTTTCCCCTGTTATCAATATGACTACCATACGAAGTCTTATTGTTCTTGCTACCAAATTGAAGTGGCCATTATACTAACTTGATGTCAACAACGCCTTTTTGCATGGAGGCTTAGATGAAGAAATTTATATGTCTCCTCCTCCTGGTATGACCTTACCTTCTAATCAAGTCTTGAAACTTCAAAAATCACTTTATGGTTTGAAACAAGCCTCTCGTCAATGGTATGGTAAATTGTCCACTGTTCTAAAATCTAAAGGACATGTTAGATCTTCTAACGATTATTCTTTGTTCACCAAATCTATGGGCAGTTCTACTGTTCATGTGGCAATTTATGTTGATGATATTTTGGTCACCGGGAACAATCATGATGAAATATCTGCTCTTAAAGATTTTCTTCATTCTACTTTTCAAATCAAAGATCTTGGTTTTCTTAACTACTTTCTTGGTATGGAAGTGTTGCATCATTCTGATGGAGTTTTAATGACTCAAAGAAAGTTTGCAACTGATCTTTTGAAAGACTTTAATGCTTCAGAGTTGCCTATCATACATACTCCTCTTCCTGCTCATTTACAGCTCAAAGCAAAAGAAGGTGATGCCCTTTCAGATCCTTTACAGTTTAGACAATTGGTGGGCAAATTGAACTATCTTACCCATACCCGTCCCGATTTAGCTTTTGCAGTCCAATTTTTAAGCCAATTTATGCAGGACCCTCGTGTTCCTCATTGGACTGCAGCCTTACATACTCTGGGTTATGTTAAAGGCACTCACTCTCAAGGCTTGTTTTTTAATAATTCTCCGGATTTTGAACTGCTTGCCTATTGTGATTCTGATTGGGCCTCGTGTCCGAATACCAGGCGTTCAGTTAGTGGGTATTTTATTTCACTTGGTGGTTGTCCTATTTCCTGGAAATCTAAGAAGCAACCAACTGTTGCTTTGAGTTCTGCAGAAGCCAAGTATAGATCAATGAGAAGAGTCACTGCTGAGTTGGCACGGTTGACTCGTTTATTACATGAGTTTCAAGTTCCCAAAGTAACTCCTATTCCTTTAAAATGTGACAATCAGGCTGCAATTTACAATGCTAAGAATCCCGTTTTCCACGAGCGAACTAAACACATCGAGCTTGATTGTCATTTTGTACGCGAAAAATTGCAAGAAGGCTTGATTTCCTTATCTCATACTCGCTCGAATACTCAAGTTGTTGACATTTTTACTAAGAGTTTGGCTACACCACAACATCGCGATTTGTTGACTTTATATAAGTCAATTTCTATTTTGACCTGCTTTATAGTGTTTTTACTATTTTACCCCTCATGTATTTTATTAGTTAGTTTGTTAATAAGTTGGTTAGTGAGCTGGTAATCTGTTAGAGAGCTGATGATGTGTATATATATTAGGGCTTGTATTACTTGGTCATTTTAATAAAAATTGATTCAATCCTCTCCAAATTACAGTCGCATAGCCTTCTCTCTTTCTTTCTAAAACACAATGATATTAGGGTTTTCTTCAAACACGTACTCAATAAATGGGGCGAGTATAATTTGTTCTATTTCATATGAATATACGATCAATCTTTCATATTTTTCCAAATAAAACCTAGGTCAACGATATCATAATCTGGCGAAAAATAGAGTGTTCTTCTGGTCCCAAAGAATAATCAGTTTCTGCTTATTTATACTAGTGGGAATGCCCGCGCGTTGCAGCGGGTGTTCCAATCGATATCAAATTCACTTATGATCTCTAATATGAACGACAAACCATTTCGAGTTTCTAACATTTTATTCCATTCAACTATAATAGCCGTAGAACCTATAAGATCACAAACATGCAAAGAAAATCTAGTAGACTACTTCAGCATTACAAGTATATGTATGTTTTAAGAGTGAGCACATAACCGAATTAACCAAACCTTAACCAAACTAATAGACTTTAACCAAGCTGAATTAACCGAACCAAACAATGAACCAATAGCTAGGTTAAGCCATAACCGATTAGCCGAAACTTACGGTTAAGTCAAATTTACCTAATCGAACCGAACCAATTAGAAATAAAATATAACAAATTCACCATTCTTCATTATTATAAAATTTTAGAGATAAAACCTAAGTGACACCAAAACCTTGATGCTAGATCCATGCCACTAAAAATAGAGTGGTGTCAGGTGGGTAGGATTTCTTATGGTCATTGAGGTGTACGGAAAACACGATATCGCTTCTTTTTCATATTTTAAAGTACCTAATCCATTTGTACATATAAACTCGAGTAGTCAGCATAACCAAACTTTAGAGTACAAACAGTAAGACAATGGATCAAAAATGCCATATGTTGAATATGATCAATTTAATGTGTGTAGAACTCCAAGCTTGAACTGAGTTCCACCCCCCGGTAAAGAAAGATATTCACCGATTACTTTGGCCCAGTTTTGATGCCCCTTGACTTCAGCCAGAGTGGGGTCGGGAATGTTATTGTGCACTGGATCAGAAAATCTTTGAAGGGGGCAAAATCTCCAGATCTGTTATTATTAATTTTATCTCAAAAGGGGGTAAGCAAGCCAAATAAACAAATTTAACAGAAAGATGAACAAGTCAAGTGGGTCAAGCAGGTTCAAAGTTACCCAAAGTCTAATTTTAATGCATATAACCTCTTTAGATTGTTTTGTCCAAAAATTAATGTTCTTATTCAAATAAGAGTATTCTTGTAATCTATTAATGCACCAATTATATATATGGCTTGGGCCGGCTGCCCAAGCCTTTTGCCGAAGACTTCATACCCCAGTATTACATTCACCAAACAGGCCACACAAATATTATGTAAGGCTGGGTCCGTTATATCTGATGAAGATGTGCTCATAATATTGAATTCGTACAACATACATGCCACACAAACATAAGGGCTCAATCATTCTGGAAAGACATTTGCGGATTCTTAAATACTTTGGTTAGATACTATTTTATGTGATCAGAAGGTTACTTACAAGTAATCTATGCCAATTACATCATTATAATTAGTTATTAATCAAATTACCTTTTTGCTTTCCTTTTTAAACAAAAAAAAAAAAAAGAGTCTCGTCAATTCACTGAGTTGAGCTATGGCTTTGCAGTAGATACCAAAGCTTCAGTCGAAGTTAACATAAAGATGATAGCCCAGGCTACAATTGGTTCAAACAAAACATGAAAAAACACAACTGTTAAACATCTAACTTCTACAATATGTTAAACATGAACAAAAAATGGCCCGACATGTAAACCAGTTGAACCCACCCATTGATACATTTGAAAACGCTGCACATATAGCTAAGAAACCATGTTGAATTGTAATCAGTCACCAAAACAAACCCAACTTCATGAATATAATAACTGTGTACATTAAGTATACTAAAATTGTTGATTTTAGACTTGATTATAGGTTGATTAAGTAAAATTTCATACTGATTTTGATATGATTTTAGACTGATTTCATATCAATTTTAGCTCTAGGCTGGCTGGCTTTGTGTTGATTATAGGCTGTAAAATAAACAAATCCTTTATTATAATTCTAGTTCAAAACATTTATTAAATAATAAATACAACTCCCATAATCCAAATTTAAATTTTTATCCCAGTTCAGTTAAGTGTTGTGGCACAAACCCGAAACAATAGTACATTAACAATTATAGCAAACACTTGAATGAATATGTCAATGAATTTTCTTGTGTATGTGATACTGTGAAAAGTTTTACCTTTTCCTTCGGGCGGTATAGCATAATTTCAAGCTAACAATTGACATTAACTGAGCTCTCTCTCCTAAACTTATGTTAGGCAATTTCTCCAATAAAAAATAAGAAAGTTAAAAGGAATCTTCCCCATTAAACAGTAACCATCTTTTGCTGCCAAGCATGACCAAGTTAAAGTTTAAAAAGGGCTTGGTTATTCACACATCCTCCTTGGTTATTTGCACATCCCTTGAACCCTATAGGAAGCGTATAGGGCAATACGGTTCCTTTGGGTCAAAGCGTATTGAGCAATACACTTCCTATATGTGTACTTGAAGTACAAACTTTTCAGAAGTTGGTCAGCTAATGATTAGGGGACCAGAGGAAGCGTATAGGGCAATACGGTTCCTCTGGGTCCAAGCGTATTAAGCAATACACTTCCTATATGTGTACCAAACTTTTCAAAAGATGGTCAGCTAAAAGGAAGTGTATAGGGCCATACGCTCCCTTAATGATTTTTTTTTTCAAAAGACAAGTGGAATCATATAGGGCCATACGTTCCCTATACGTTCCTTGAAGGAATTTTTTGTATTTTTTTTTTCAAAAGACAAGTGGAATCATATAGGGCCATACGCTCCCTATACGTTCCTTGAAGGAATTTTTTTTTGCAAGAACAGCATATTGTTATTAGTATCTTTTTTAACTTTATTTTTTTAAACATTAATTAAGTCGGTTTTTTTGTTATAAAATGATGTTAGTTTTTTTGTTATAAATTTTATAAAAGACGTAGTGAAATTAAGCAATCCAAACAAATTAAACATATCCTCTGTAAAAAAAAATTCAAACAAAATACTCATTACATAACATTAAAATTGTTCGTAGAAAATGAAATAAAACAAGAAACTGAACATTGAAGATGATATATGCCCATGATATCAATAATCAATAATATGAAGTATAACTTACGTGAATTTGTTCTGAGGCTTCACAAGTCTTGAAGCTTACCGAAACCAAATGGATTTGGGATGACGACTTGGGCTTCGCACCGGCGAGACGGAAACAATGGTGGCGGTGGGGACAGCTTCTTCAGTGACAGTAGACGTGACGGCGCCAGACAGCGGTATGAGACAATTCGGAACTTGTGGTGGCGAGAGAGTGTGAATTTATGGATTGTGAAATTGTTCAAAGATTTAAGCAACCGATTATCTTGCGAGAAATGATTCAATTGCATAAATTGATGGTTGCATTCAAGATAGATTTATGAGATTGATGGCTGTAACTGATGTTTGCTTTATGATAAAAAAAAATAATTGAATCTTCTTTGAAGGAGATGAAGGGGTTGACACTTAATGCATTCAATTTCGATGAAAATAGGTTTCGTCAGTTTTAGGTTTCCAAATGATGGTGGCAATTAAGTTCGGTGAATATAATCGTCATTTCCTCTCCAGCAATTAATCTCAGGAAATCTGAATTACCAATTATGCCCTCAAAGCGTCTTAAAATTTTGGACATTGTCTCATTTTGCCCCCTCTAAAATGGCTTGATTCATTTATACGCGTAGCTTCAAAAGTTGTACACATTGTAAAATTACGATAAGGGTAAAAAACTCAGTTTCCTTAATAAAGGTATATAGATGTATACCGGTCATTCATTGTCATATGTCACTCACATATTTGTTATTATTTATTAATATGTCACAATTCTTGTTATTGGAACACCAGAGCCATAAATTTGGTTTCATGAATCATGTGGATGATATCTGCTCTTAATTTGTTGCTGGTTTACGTATTTAATAGGGTCATGCTACACTTATTGTTGGCCCAACATTCAAATAGAGAACCTTGTAACTTTAATGTCATGAAAAAAACCTCGGAATATATTATATTAGAGTGCTTTCATTCAATACAGTGGCGGACTCATAATTTTTGTTTTCACTGTGATTTTTTTCAATGGATGTTGAAATGTTTGGTTCGCGTCGGGAGGATAACATAAATAGCGGAAATTTTGTCTTTGTAACTGGTAAAACTAAAAGCTACAATGAGGTTTTCAGGTAATCATGACCACGAAAAGTTATGTATCGTTTATTAAACATTTATAAATAATAAGTGGAGTGCTTAAATTACGCAAGTTTATAAATCTCCGGGGTTAGCGTTTAAAAATCTCAGGATCAGTCGAAAAACCTTAATATACATTAAATATAAAAGTAACATAACTACATATTGGTTTACCCTACGCCCAATACAGAAAACAAATAATAAATAAAAGATTTATTGGATTCTACTGTTCTTATTTTTTAAATAAAATTCACAAATTGAAACCATTATTCTTAAAAGAATATAACACACTATAGCGATACACATCAAACATGCACTTATATACATCACCTCAAACACACGAATCAAGGTCTAGCCACGGTAGAGCATCCGAGCGAATGGAACAACACTTGGTTATTTGCATATCGGCTAGGAGCCGAAGAGTGCCTACGCCCCTTTGGCATACAACCACTCACTTCTTTCCCATTAAAAACCAGACCCTTTCGCGTCACAAAATCTTGATCTCTGGGTTGCCCGAGTCCTCGGCCAGCCGATTCTATGTGTTGAGATGACAAAATAATGAGAAAACAAATCAATGTAATATGAAGGATATAACCACTAGTAGTAGTTGATGGCATTTTTGAATGTGTATTGTGTTTGGATTGAAATGAAGTGTGGTATTTATAAGAGAGGGGGGGGGGGGGGGGGGGGGGGGGTGAAGTGAAATAAATGGTGAATACATGGGGAGACTCGTGAGTTTGTAGGCAGATATATATTGTACAGCTCAGAGTCAAGAGTACAAGGTTGTAAACCCTAACTCATGAGTTGTGTTTTCCTTTTTGACCCGTGAGTTTTAGTCATGCAACTTTAAAGTCAAACACCATCATCCCACCTCACAATTTTCTATCAACTTCTTCATTTATATTTCATTATTTTTGTTGGTAATCAAGAAAAATAACCGATCGATACATCGCTTCGATGTTTAACTTACTTAATTACATAATGAACCTTCCTAACTTATAGGTAGGATCAAATACAGATAGATCTTAATCTAAAAGTATAGATTTCATTTAGGATGATTTTAACTTCGGCTTATGCTGGAGGTCGTGCATTCCGGTGTGGTCTCTTTATTTTATGCGGGTGTATTGTTAAAACTTCATAGTCTATCAATTTAATTGAGCTCCCTTTATTATGGGCTTACTTTTTTATTTTTTGGGCCTTTTCAGGTTTGTACTCTCGGCTTTCTATTTTATTCTATTATAGGTTCAAGAAGGCCGCATAGTGCAGCCATGTCTAGATCAGTTCAAGTTCAGAGCCGTCGTCTAGGGCTTCCATTCTAGAAAGTGTTGCTGGTGCAAGTTGTGTTCATGTTCGGTGCAGGCTGTCTTTCCTTTTGTGGTTCCTAAATCAACGCCTTGTTTCATCTCTGTTGATTCTTCTGCTATTCTTTCCTTTCTCACATTGATTCCCAGCAAATATAAAAGGGGATCTATGGTTGTTTGTTCAAATCATCGATTGTAATTTCTATTATCTACCAGAGCCTCTGTTCTATTGTGCTCATTGTCTCTTGTATTCTAGTTTAAATAAAATCATTGGTATTTTTTTGAGATGGTATCAGAGCCTAAGGCTCTATATTACTCTTGAAGGTTTCGTTTGAAACTTTGTTCGACAATTTGCTGGAGGTGGTTCTGCCGATCTGTCTTCTGATTAAAAACTCTATCCCGGTTAGGTTTGTGTGGGACTGTTGGTTCTAACTTTTATTGAAGTTTGTCATGATTGGGTTCACTTGGGATCAATTAAACAAGCTCCTGACGGTTCTGTTCTTTCCGCTGCTGTCTGACTCTATGAAGTTGGGCCTTTACCTCTAAAAACATAAAGTGATATCCTATTGTCTCTATTCTCTAATAGTGGTTACGAATTCTCATAATATTGGAATACTACTTGGGTACCCTGGTTGTAAGTGTTTCTTTATTCCTTTTAAGTTTCTGATTGCATTCTCGTTTGTCTTATCGTCCACTTTCTGGTTAATTGTTCTTGTGTGATTTTTTTCTCATTAAAAAAAAATGCCTAACTCTGATGTGTCATCTACTGTGTCTGAAACTCTGATTAGCAAACTTGATGCTAGTGACCCGCTTTAACTTCATGCTAGTGACTCTAGTAATCTTACTATCCTGAGCATAAAATCTAAGGGTTCTGAAAATTACACTCTCTGGGCTAACTCTATGAAACTTGCTTTACAAATAAAAAATAAGATAGGTTTTATTGATGGGTCTTGTAAGCGGGTAGAAGGTAATGATGTATTAGCTAGGCAGTGGGATAGATGTAACTCTATTGTGATCACATAGATTCTTAATTCTGTTGCTGATGAGTTATACATGGGTCAAGTCTATTCTAAACTTGCTTCCGAAATCTGGCAGGACTTAAAAGAAACATATGACAAAATTGATGGATCTGTTATTTTTAGTCTATATCAAAAAATAAACTCTTTAAATCAAAATCGAGCAGCTGTAGCTGACTATTATTATAAACTTAACATAATGTGGAAACAATTTGATCAAATGGTTCAATTACCCTCATGTACCTGCCAGGCATCGAAAGAATTCAATGATTTTAATCATCTTATAAAACTTATGCAATTTTTAATGGGTCTTGACGATGAGTACCAACAAGTTAGGTCAAATCTTTTAACAAGTGATCCGCTTCCCTCTGTTAAATCTGCTTTTGCTACTATCTCAAGGGAAGAGTCACATCAAAATTCAAAATCTTCTTCAAAAAATCAATCACAAAATTTTGGCTTTGTAGCTAAAACCAATCAAAACTTTGATAATAAGAAAAAAATTTAACAAAGGGCCAAATCCTAACTTGAAGTGCACCCATTGTAATAAGATTGGTCACACAGTGGATAGATGTTTTGAAATTGTTGGATATCCACCAAACTACAAATCTAAAGATGGTCAAGGAAACAAGTTCTCAAATTTTAATAGTCATGTGTCTTCTAAATCTGTCCCTGACCCCTCTTCTTCTTCAACTGCTTCTACTCTAACCCCTGAGCAAGTGTCTAAGTTGTTACTTGTTAGGTTTGTTGAATGAAAAATCTGGGGGAACTTCTCAAAGTGCCAATATGGGAGGTAATTTTTTCTGTGCTAATACTTTCAAACGAATCTTTGACTTCTCTAGTAATATGTCTGAATCAAATGGGTGTAATTGGGTGATTGACTCTGGCGCTAACCAGTACATGGTTATGTTTGAGAAAGATGTTTTCAACAAAATTGATGTTTCTGAATACAATATTAAAATTAAACATCCTAATGGCAAGGATGCTAAGGTAACTAAAATTGGTAACTTTAGATTAAAAAATAAGGTTATCTTGTATGACGTGCTTGTTGTGCCAGAGTATCATGTAAATCTTATGTCGGTCTACAAACTTGCTAAAGATAACAAGTTACAAGTGTTTTTTGATGAAACAAATTGTTATATCCAGGATTCTATGAACCAAGAGCACCCTGGTGACTGGTAATCAAGTTGATGGCCTATATTTTTGTGGTAATGCCTCTAAGCCACTAACAATGTGTTTTAATAGTTACGACTCTATGAACCAATGGCATTCTAGGTTAGGACATCCGTCTCACCCTGTTCTTAATATTTTGAAGGATAGTATAAACCTAAAGAATATCATAACTGATTATCCATGTGAAATTTGTCATAAAGCTAATAGGGAGCCGTTTCCATTAAGCGATCATAAATCTATGGAAATAGGAGAACTCGTTCATCTAGATGTATGGGGACCGTATAGGGTTCAAAGTAGAGAAGGTTATAGATACTTCCTAACTATTGTGGATGACTATTCACGTGCTGTTTGGGTTTTCCTATTAAAACATAAAAATGAAGTTTTTGAAAATATAGAATTCTTTTTCAATTTAATAAAAATCCAATTTGGAAAAACCATTAAAACGTTTAGGAGCGATAACGGCACTGAGTTTGTGAATAGTAAAATGAATAATTTTCTGAATTTAAATGGGATTATTCATCAAACCACATGTGCATATACTCCACAACAGAATGGAATAGTCGAAAGAAAGCATAGACACCCGTTAAACGTTGCTAGAGCTTTATTGTTCCAAGGGGGTCTACCCCTTAGATTCTGGTCTGAGTGTATTCTAACTGCCACTTATCTTGTAAACATGACTCCCTCCTCTATATTAAATGGTAAGTCTCCGTATGAGTTGATTCATGGCTTTAAACCCTCTCTTAATCATCTTCGTAACTTCGGTTGTCTTTGTTTTAGTACGATATTAAATAATTCAAATAAGTTTGAAAGTCGTGCTGAAAAATGTGTTTTTTTGGGATATTCAAATCAAAAAAAGGGTTTTAAGTTGTGGAGTATTGATCAAAAACAAATATTTTTTTCAAGGGATGTGAAATTTTATGAAAACATATTTCCTTTCAAAAAAAAAAATCTTGTGTCAAAATGAGTCTACCTCGGATTTGATGTTATATACCTTAAACTTTTTTAATCTTTATGAGACTGAAGAGTATGGTGATGATAAAAGACCCAATGACGAGGGGAGGGTTACAAGTGACGATACCGGTAGTGATCATCAACCTTCGAGTTTTGATAGAACTGAAGGTAATTTCTTTGAACACCAACGTGATAGTTCGAGTCAAAATTCTGGGAAGCTGACACTTCTGGCAATTCAAATGAAGAAGTCACACCTCTGGGGGGGGGGGGGGTCAGCCAACAACTAGGATATCTACTCGGAATGTACCCGTTCCAAGAAAATTACAAGATTATGTGGTGGAAGGAAAAGTCAAATATGGTCTTGAAAGAGTAGTCAACTACTCTAATTTATCCACTAAAAATATGTGCTTCTCATCTGCTCTAAATAGAAGTGTTGAACCTAGAACTTATAACGAGGCCGCCTTGGATCCAAATTGGGTTCGGGCTATGAACGAGGAGATGGAAGCCTTGTTTAGAAATAACACGTGGAATCTTGTAGAGTTACCTACCGGTAGAAAACCTATAGGGTGTAAGTGGCTTTACAAAATAAAGTATAGGTCGACGGGTGAGATAGAGCGATATAAAGCCAGGCTTGTTGCTAAAGGCTATAGTTAAAAAGAGGGAATAGACTTTGACGAAACCTTCTCCCATGTCGCTAAAATGGTTACAATTAGGTGCATCATAAGCCTCGTTGTTCAAAGGGATTAGCCCATTTTTCAACTTGATATCAATAACGCTTTTCTATATGGAGAACTAAATGAAGATGTCTATATGTGTCCCCCCTGAAGGTTATTACTCAAAAAATGAAACAAAGGTATGCAAATTGGTAAAATCTTTGTATGGGTTAAAACAAGCCCCTCGCATGTGGAACGAGAAACTTGTTAGTGTCCTGATTGATCTTGGTTTTGAACAAAGCAAATGTGACCACTCCTTGTTTACCAAATCCACTGATTCAATGTTTTTAGCCCTTCTCATATATGTCGATGATATTGTCTTAACTGGCAATGACTTAAATGAAATAAACAAAGTCAAATCTCTATTACAGTCTAAATTTCTTATTAAAGATTTGTGTGAGTTAAAATACTTTCTTGGCATTGAAGTTATTAAATCTGATTCTGGAATTTGTTTATCACAAAGGAAATATTGTACTGAGTTATTAGCTGAGTACGGTCTTACAGGGTGCAAACCTGTTGCCACTCCTATTGAACTAAATTATTCTATTGTAAAAAACTGCAAGAATAGTGAAACTTTACTTGATATAACTGGGTACCAAAGGCTTATAGGGAAGTTAATTTATCTTTCTCATACTAGACCCGATATATCATATGCGGTTCAACATTTGAGCCAATTTATGTATAGTCCTTCCAAGTGTCATTTGCAAATTGCTTTACGGTTATTAAGATATCTCAAAAGCTCTCCAGGTAAAGGCATTTTTTCTCTAAAGGTTCGTGTTTTGATCTTGTTGCCTACTCTGACTCTGACTGGGGTAAGTGTGTTGAATCCAGAAGATCTATCATCGGTTTTTGTGTTTTTCTTGGAAATTGCCTTGTTTCTTAGAAAAGTAAGAAGCAAGGAATAGTGTCACAGTCATCTGCTGAAGCAGAATACCGTGCCATGTGTTTAGCCACATGTGAAATCTTATGGCTTGTGAATATTTTGAAAGAACTTAAAATTGAAGTTAAACTCCCTATTCCTTTGAGTTATGACAATTCGGCAGCCATTTCTATTGCTGCCAATCCTGTCTTTCATGACAGGACAAAACATTTTGAAATTGACTTGTTCTTCCTTCGGGAAAAAATTACCCCCGGAGCTATTAAAATTATGCCCGCTGATTCTAAGGATCAATTGGCAGACATGTTTACCAAAGGTTTATTAAATAATCAACATGAAAAAATGTGTAAACTAATAAAAATGTTTGATGCGTTCGCCAATTAAATCGAGGAGGGGTGTTAAAACTTCATAGGCTATCAATTTAATTGGGCCCCCTTTATTATGGGCTTACTTTTTATTTTTTGGGCCTTTTCAGGTTTGTACTCTGGGCTTTCTATTTTATTCTATTATAGGTTCAAGAAGGCCTCATAGTGCAGCCATGTCTAGATCAGTTCAAGTTCAGAGCCGTTGTCTAGGGCTTCCATTCTAGAAAGTGTTGCTGGTGCAAGCTGTGTTCCTGTCCGGTGCAGGCTGTCTTTCCTTTTATGGTTCCCAAATCAACGCCTTGTTTCATCTCTGTTGATTCTTCTGCTATTCTTTCCTTTCTCACATTGATTCCCAGCAAATATAAAAGGGGATCTATGGCTGTTTGTGCAAATCATCGATTGTAATTTCTATTATCTACTAGAGCCTCTGTTCTATTGTGCTCATTGTCTCTTGTATTCTGGTTTAATAAAATCATTGGTATTTTTTGAGATATATGCAACGTTTTAAAGATAGTTTCCTCGATGTGGTCTTTTCCATTACATGATGGGATATTATATTTACCTCATCACTCAAATAACTTCAAATATTGCTTATACATCAAGGGGATTCAGGGCAAAGTAGATATCAAATCTTTATTGATTGTCTCCCCTATTTTATTTTAATATTTTTCTTGTTTATTTACTTTACTTTTGCAAACACCGTCTAGTTTACAGCCGACTAAACAACAACGGGGGTTGATTAGTGCGGCGGAAACACCGATCCCTGGGTCGACACTTGGTTTCAAACCATGCTATATATACTACTACACAATAGGTGCACTTGCCTATTTGTGTATAAGATAAAAAAACATTTTTTATAAACTTTATAACAAGATTTGTGCAAGAAAACCCTCATGAAGATATACATATTTGCACGCATCACTCATATTTTGCTAATGGGACGTGGAAATCCATTCCACAGCAATCACATATGAATATTTTTTTGAACGGCTAAAATCACATCAAATCCGCATTTAGTGGGGATCGAACCCTTGACCTCAAGGTGAGCAACACCTTAACTCTAATGACTTTGCCAATCACATATTAATGTTATTTGGTGCATGTGGATTTACCGCCATTAAACAAATTGAAACAGGGTACTTTAGTGATACAAGTTTTGCTTAGTTTGTGATGCCATATCGAAATAGGTGGGTGTAGACCGTGGAGAGAACCGTTTATATGCATTAACCTCCGAGGCTTCGTGAACAACGGTACTTAGACCTTGTTTGTTTACTTAGGCGCTCAGTTTATGGCTTAAAACTAGCCCCCCGGGCTTGGTACAACGTTTTGTAGATCATGTCTACACTTTGGGCTTTTATCAGTCAGTGTGATCATTCATTATGTATGTACAAAAAAGGTTGAGACATCTCCTACAATTTGCTTTACATGAATTACATTATCCTCACTACTTCATCAGACACCCTGCATCTTATGTCCTTACTAGCACGTGAATTCGTGATGAAGGATTTGGGACCACTCAATTATTTTTTTGGAGATTTATGTTACTCATACTGACCATTCTTTGTTCTTGTCACAACATACGTATGCTACTAAGTTACTAAAATGAGTCGACATGACTTCTTACAACCTTTGTGCCACACTCGTCTACAAATGCCAAGCTCGGTGCTAACGAAGGAGATCCCAAAGACGAAAACACCCATTATCGTTAATGGGATACTACATGTAACACCCGTTCTTATAAATCAAAGTTTAACGTATAATTTACGAAAAACAATCATGTAATTAAGATTACATATACATCGGAAATACGGCTTATTAAAACCTTTTACAAAAGTTAGAAGTTTAGAACATAATGTAATTAAGTCGTCATTTAAATGTAACAACGAAACGTCGTGCGGAAGCTTATTTCTTGATCGTGTTCGGTTCTTCATTGTGCTTGATCATCCTCCGGTGCTAAAATTTTACCTGAAACTCATAAAACATGAGTTGGATTAGTCATACGTAACTTAGAACGTATTTAAACGGGTTCGCAATGCATCAACGGTTAAAATAAATGATTTTCGCGAAACTGACACATGCTCGCGTAGCGCTAGCACATGCTCGCGCTACGCTAGCACCTGTTTTCGACAGAATGTTGTTTGCTGGTGCTGCAGATTCCCAGCATGACCCGATTTCACGGAAACGAGCATAACTCTCTCGTTTTTAATCCGTTTTACCCGATTCTTTTTCCTACGCGTCCGTAATTTAATTCTCCATCATATGCAGTTAAAATCCAACATCCTACATAATAAAATTTCAGACTTTTAACTCTTAGGCTTATTACCCTTTTTACCAACTTTTGACCCGTTCGTGATTTCATCATCAAACGTGTTTATTTGATCATTTTATCACATACACTTCTTCAATAAATGTTATCTACCGTATTAGATTCTAATCACCGGTTTATTACACAATTTAAACCCTTTTTCGCTTGTATGCTTATTTTGACCCGTTAAGGGTATTTAAGCGCTTTCGAGCCTAAAATCGCTTTCGATTACTTCTAGCATTTCATCACCACATTTCTTATCCTATAATCTCCCACCACAACTGTGTTTATGGCGGGTTTAATGTGGTGTTTATGGCGGGTTTAATGTGGTGATCTATATAAACCAAATTTTACCTTTCGAATCATTATTTTACGGCAAAAACTCAATTAGTACCATTTGACTAATATAATACCTCTTTCAACTTCTATACTTAATCTAAGTATTTACCTAATCATAAAACTCGTTTCCAAACAACCTTTAAAGGTTGTTTGTTTGAATTAGCTAACAAGGGCGTTTTGGTCTTTTTTTTAGTCTTTCAATTACGACAAGGCCCTTTGAGAGCATGTTTGACCCATAATACTTCTTTTGAGTTATGATCTTGTTCGAAAGGTCTTTATGCCTTTCGAAACACCATGACCCTCTTTTAAAACATTCGGTTTACCCATTTAAGTACCCCATTGTCTATCCAAGACTTCATTTAATGCTCATTGAACCTTACGTTCTATATGAATAATTACTCTATTACACATACCTGACTCGGATCAATATATTGACCTGTTTTAATGCCTTGCTATAATATTCGCTAAATAATAGCGATGCAATTATCATTTCTACATTTATTCCTGAAATCATATAACTCGACAAGAATCATTAGTCGCTATTATCAAAAGGTGGTATCTCCACCTTTTGACCCGTTTGGTCTAAATGACCGATTATATTAGCGAGATGACATGTATTTTCATCTCAACTATATGACTCGCTCCGATTTACATCGTGCGGTCGTTTTACTTACAATTCATTTCTTAACACCTTTCGGCCTATTAAGGCTTACTTCATAAGTGTCTTTTAAAACCAATAGTTGTGGTCGACGCGTGACTAATTTACCGTTTTACCCTTATTGTTTATTTTGGTTTACCCTATAAGGTAACCATTTAAAAATTCATTTTCCATTTTTCATAAAATGATCAAATTACCGATTTAACTCCTTTTAAACCATCAACATGGTTTCTTGTCATACTCGACTATCTTGTTCCGTACGTCTACACGCCGAAACATCATACCTTAACTATGTATTTATCTTATTCGTGGCTAATACAATAAGAAAATATTCTAAATATAAGACTAGTGTAAGCCATACTTACCTTACTCCCGAATTACGCTTTTCCGTCATTCTTGCTTCGTTTGACCCGCTTCGTTCCCAAGCTTTCACCTAGCTTGTTAATCGTCAAACTATCATTGTAAATTGCAAGATGGTTAGATTAGTTATAATTATTAACGACTATTCCACCTCACTTATTTCATAAGTCGAAACTACTATTCGACTTCATGATTAGTTAACTTAGCTTATTAAAGTTAACTACTTTCGATCACATGATTTACAACATTAGTTCAAATCAACATGATGATTAGAACTCTCCTTGTTTCATATTTCATATAACTTGCCATATTATTCAAATACACATTTTCACTCAAATTTCAACATTTAGCTTTCTCTTAGGCATTATATCAAACACCTAGTGAGCATTCTTTTATAAAGTTTAACAATCAAACTTATGGCTACCTATCTTGCCAATTTCAACATCTTTTACTAGAAAATCATCAAATTCATGGTTCAATGTCAAGATTAACTTCATAAAGTTTAATTAACACTAGTTTAACAATCATGATTCTAGTGTTCATCATGTTTCTACAAAACCCATTAAACACCCATAATGGATGATCATGAACTTTATAATTTCAACACTAATTCAACTAGTTATTGACTAGGGTTTACTCCTAGACATAATTTCTTCCTAAATTAATCCAAACTTCAATCATGCAAGCCCAATTTTTTATTTCAAGTTTTCATCTATAACTCAAGATGTAATCAAGAGATGAAATTCAACATACTTGTGATCCCTTCACTTAGGTGATCACTAATTTGAGCTCGGTTTTTTATCTAGTCTTGATTTGCCCTTGGATTTTGATGGATTTAGTGAGTTTAGGGTTTTGAGAAGGAACCCTTCTCCTGGCTTGTGAAATCGTCGACCAAACACACACTGAAGTGTGTGTTTTGGTGTTTTATTTTATTAAATAACTTTTCTAGTTATCCCGCTTTAACCCCTCGTGTTTGGTTCGTTATTAAGTAGGCCACAACCTACTTATTTTTTTAACAATATTCCCACTCATTAACTAGGTTAAATATTCCTAGTTAACTTGGCGGGTTCGGGGAAGTTATGACCAAGTTTTATTTTTAAGTCCCGTTAACTCGGGCCTTTCGTGACTTTATTTTCTCAAGCATTTATTTCCCCCTTTTAATTAATATTAGGTTTATTTATTTAAGTCCTAATATTTACCGGGTTAAATTTTACCACTAACGGTATTTTACCCGTCCATCACAATTAACGAGGTTTGGTTACTAAACCCGTTTTCGGGGTGTTACACTACACCCCCAACAGGGCTATTCCAATGTATTTGTAGGCACTAAGCGAACTACAAAGTTAGGGCGCTGTTGAATTGGTATAAAGAAAATCAGCAATTGAGATTTGAGACATTGAATAACCATAACGATGATTTTTCCTAATGTCGATCCTAATTTCTCCCAATCTGCAATCAGTTTCACATTGGTTACTCAAAAGACATCGCAAGTAACGAGGATTGGTGTGTTGTAGCGCTGTTTTTGGATTCTGGAATGAAGCATGCGCGGACAGTGTGAACTCCCGCAGTAAAATCCTAAATCTTGGGCCTAGAAACGTTGTTTAAATGGGCTAAAAGATGTCTAATATATGAAAAGAAAAAAATTGGAGGCCCTTGTTTTTTGGTGACCCTAGGCCTTAGCTTAGGATGATAAGTCTAACGAGTCAGCCATGCACCCCAATACTTGACTTTTACTTGTCCTGATATTACTTATGTTCTTCAATAAATTTGTATGGGCATGCACACCTCTAGGAGTTCTCACTTGCATGCATTGAAGCGTATCATGCGCTACGTAAAGGGGACACTTGACTTCAGAATCACCCTTACCAAATCCACTGTTCAGTCCATGATTGCTTACATTGATGCAAGTTGGGGGATGTCATGACACACATCGGTCAACATTAGGGAACTATGTCTAATTGAATGATACTTTATTGTCTTGGTCTTAAAAAATATAACCTACAATATCTAGATCTAGTGCAGAGGCGAAATATAAGGGAGTTGCAAATGTTGTTTTCGAAGTGCGTGGGATTCAAAATCTATTATTGGAACTACACCACCTTCCCACTCATGCCACACTTGTCTATTGTGAAAACGTCAGTGACAATAACCACACCAGTAATCCAATTCAACAACAATGAACCTAAAAACAAAACAAAGGCACCACAATCTATGTCACTATATTTTTTGGATGTTAAGAAAAATAAGAAGTCTTTGTAAGTTGGTTAGTAAATTCCAAGTATTTATAAGTAGTCCGCTAGTTGGAGATAACAAGTCCGCCAGTTGAGGGAGCAGGCCTCAACTGAAAAAAAAAAAACAATTTTTATGTAAATGAATTATTGAATAAAAAAGGATAAAAATGAAAAAAAAATCAATGAATTGAATTTAAAGCTCACTCTCTCACAAATGAGCTTTGGCAAGTCTACTCCCCTAATTAGCAGAATACCTAGAAACACTTCAAATCTCAAAACCAAATACATTTGGTTTGTTGTCAAGCCGTCGTCCAATAACACCACGCAGATCCGTCAGTTAGATCTCATTTAAATTCTCATAAGGGCGAAGGGTGTCATCCCGCTGCTCACCCTTATACCGAAGCCACATCACCCAACTTACCAAAGACTGACCTGATTCTCCTTTTCCTTCATTGTTTTCAGCACCCTTTGTTATGGCCATGTCACTCCTTGATCTCATTTATTAATTTTTGTGGTACTACATAGAGTGAGCGGTGTCAATAGTAGACCTAAAGTGTGGGCGATGGGGTCGTCTTCACCCCATGAATTTTTTTGTTAAATATATATATATATATATATGTGTGTGTGTGTGTGTGTGTGTGTGTGTGTGTGTGTGAGAGAGAGAGATTTAACTCTGAGTGACCTCAATAAATTTTGACACTGGTCCCATAAAAGATTTTTTTTATAATTAACCAACAACACCAAAAAATTAAAATAATATTAACATATTAGTTATAATCTAACTAACAAATATAAAATTATTATTAACTAATTACTTAATTGATGTTTTTTTGAACGGTCAACTAAATCACAGGATAAACATCCTTGGATGCCCTCAATCGACCAAATACATCCCCTCCTCCATAACGGTCAGAGTTGGATGCATACCCGAGCCACCAAGCCACCAGTTTCGAGGAAAACCTGCCCGCCCGAAGGCCCACTGTGGTAAAACCCGGTTCGGCTTGGTTTCGAACTGGCGACCTCCAAAGTGGCCTCGTTCTAAACTTCATGGCCACAACCAATGTTCTTCAGAGTAATGCTAGTGGGAGTTGAACTTGGGACCTCAAGGAGAGAAACCAAGTGACTAATCACTAGACCAATGATGTGTGTAAAATGCAACATATAAATTACATCAATTGAGGCATAAAACTAACCTTTTTTTAGTACTAATGTTGGAAAAAATGTACTTTTGTCTTCCTTTTGTATTTTCAGGATCAAATGAGCGTAAATGAACAAAATGAACAAATATGCAGCAAAATCTAACATAAATACAAGAAAAGGAATAAACGTGGCATGCCCGACCCCTCGACAGCATCTTCCCAAGCAAAAAGTCGGAAACAGAAGGCTGACCACGGCCACGTGCCCAGCGGACACGGGGGCGTGGCCAGGTGTCTGCAGAAAGGACAAAGCTATAGAAGCTTCTATTCCCGATACGGGGGCATGCCCAGCTCAACATGGGCCGTGGTCAATGCTAAGATTCGTAGAATCCAAGCAAATCTTGATAGTACAGATACGCTTCTGCACACGGGGCTGTGCCCAGCGGACACCGGGGCATGTGGAGCTAATGCAGACAAACTGCAATTAATGAAGAAAGAGAATAAGGATGAACACGGGGCCGTGTCCGGGCTTCTGTACAGGCTATAAATAGAGGTGCTTGGTTCACTTCAAAGGCATCCCTTGGCAAACCACCTCTCTCACACTTCGCCCACTCTTCACCACCATTACAACCCACATCCACCACCATCATCCATCATAGAGTGTGTGTAGTAGTCTCGGGATCCAAGATTGATAGTAAGAGTTCTTGACAATCAAAGGCCATGTTTGCCTAAGTCTCTTACATCACTTGGTGAAGACAAGCATTTAGTGTAATACTTTTGATTTTTAATCTTTTCGCACTTTTTATTTGGTTTTGTATTAATGACTTTAATAACTAGTTTCTTATGTTGAAGGTGAAACATCCTTATCATTTGTCTGTGGTGTCTTGGCGTTATTTTACTGTCTATATAAAATAAAAGATTTACACCATTCATATCTCTACGATCTATATAGAGATATGTTGGCTACCTGGTCGGGGGATATGGGAATGGTTTGGTAAGGTTCTTGCCTTGTTTAGTGTATAGATCCTACAAGGACCTGGGTCAAGCTTACTAGGATCTCCTTCAATACCCACTGGTATTGGATGGCGGGGATGCGAATAGCTTGATCCCCTCATATGTAAACTACTATTAATACATTAACCCGGCTACTTGGGATTGTATCCCTGCTGACTCAAACCACTTAGCCGAGGGTAACGTCACCTTCAAAAGAGGGGCCTACCACATTACGCATTAATAACTTAATTAATTATCTTTCAATATTCCGACCCTTTAGGATTGTATCCTTGCTGACTCAAACTACTGGGTTGAGGGTAACGTCACCTTCAAAAGAGGGGCCTACTACTATAACTAAGATAATCTCTTAAAAAATGCAAAAGTGCGGAAATCATCAAAGGTTACACTAAAGGCGAGTCGGATCCAACTGATTCATCTTGTCTATCTGTTTTTATTTTATTTTATTTTTCAGCATTTTTTAGATTTTATTTTTCATGTTTAAAACCTTTTCTAAAACTTTTGATTTGATTAGACGTTAAGGATAAACCGGTACTAAAAGCTCTTGTGTCCTTGGACGACCTCGGTATCTTACCAACACTATACTACTCTCACGATGGGTGCACTTGCCCATATGTATGTTTAGTGTTGGTAGAATATCGTGTTTTATAAATTTAAAACTTGAATAAAGTGTTAAAAAGTGCTAAAAATATAACTAAAAATATATCACACCTAACGCACATCAAGTTTTTGGCGCCGTTGCCGGGGACACAAGGATTTTAAGAAAGCTTAGAATCGACGGCCTAATCAGTTTTTCAAAACCTTTTTAATCGCGCGCATAATTTCTGCATTTTAGTTAATTTTTGCATTACAGTAGACTGAACACGGGGCCGTGCTGCATAATTTTTAATAAACTCCCAGATACAGAGTCTGAACACGGGGTCGTGTTTGCTGAACATGCCCCCGTGCTGCACAAAACCAGTCACTTTTATTAAAACGCCCAGATACAGACCCTGAACACGGGGCCGTGCCCAGCCTCTGTTTCCGTTTTTATTTTCATTTTCTGGTCCCGGGACTCTGTTTTGGTCTGATGAGTGATTCCTATGGATCAATACTTAGGAGATTACAGCTACCACTATGAGGAGGATGATTATAGGGAAGATTATTGCACCATTTGTGGAAACCCTCACTCGGTACAATATTGTGATCTCTTTGAACCATCCACTTCATACAACTACTACGAGGAGCTTAGGTACGAGCCATCCACTTCATATACATCCTACGAAGACCCAAGGTATGAACCTTCTCCCTCGTACTCATATTTTGATGAACCAAGGTATGAGTCTTCATACTCATACTTTGAGGAACCAAGGTATGAGCCTCAATCTTCATATGCTTACTATGAGGAACCATGGCTTGAGCAACCCACCTCATATGAGTATTATGAAGAACTAAGTTACGACCCTTATCCATCATATACTTACAATGAGGAATAATGGTGTGAACCATCTACCTCATATGAGTACTATGAGGAACCAAGGTTCGAACTTCCGAATTCAAGCTTTGAAGATCCTTATTCTATCACACCCATAGCCGATTAGATAATAGAACACCTTAAAACTATCGAGCACTATATAAAAGAATCCCGCGCAAGGGAAGAACTGACTTATAATAAAGAAGAAATAGTTGAAGAGGTAAAAATGGAAGAACAAGTAAGTGAAAAACCGACACATGAGTTAAAAAACGAAAAAGGTGAGTCCGATAACGGTAAAATTCAAGAAGAGTCTAATTTTGAATAAATTACTCTCTTGTCACCTTCTTTCGAGAATCATTGTTTAGTACCCACTCATGCAAAGTTTTTAAAAGAGTTAAGCACTAACACTAAAATTGACGAAACAGCAAGCATTAAGTTAACAAATGATCAAACCACACTAATGAAAGAAGATCCATTTGAAATTAACATTACACAGGTTCCATGTTTTTTTCAAAATTCCTTTATTAGTAATCTTACAATTGATAAGGATCTTTGTGTTAATATAATGCCAAACTACATTTTCGAAAAATTAAGTATTGGTGATTTTTCTCCACTTCAAATATCCATTTTTCTATCTAATCGGAAAACAATGAAGTCACTAGGGATAGTTGAGGATGTGTTGGTCCAAACCAATCAAATGGTAATCCAAACCGACTTAGTCATTCTTGATGACGCTCCACTAGTGTTGGGACGACCCTTTGTAAATACCTACGAAGCTTTGAAAAATCGGAAGTATAATAATCTACCCATTCAATTAGGGGCATTCAAAAAAAGTGTCGATCTTGAGCGTTCAATGAAATATCCATTCGGCAATAATGATCCCCTAATTGAAGATGAAGATGAACCACCCGATACAAGAGAATAAATGGACCACTTTGTTGAAGAAGAGGTTGCCACAGAACAAACCTTTTCGATTCTTGACCGAAATGAGCAACCAAATAAGGAGTCTTCTAAAGACCCACCTCTTGAGCTCAAAGAACTTCCAAAGGGTTTGGAATATGCTTTTCTTGACAAAGATGGTAAATCACCTGTAATTATTTCGTCAAAATTAACTAGTGTATAAAAAGTAAAATTAATTGCGCTTTTGAAAAAACACAAAAACGCGATCGCTTGGAAGCTTGTAGATATCAAAGGAATAAGTCCTTCCATGTGCACGCACAAAATTTTAATGAATGATGACTACAAATCGGTAATACAACCACAATGTAGAGTAAATCCAAACGTCCAAGAAGTGGTTAAAAACGAAGTCATCAAATTACTTGACGCCGGACTCATTTACCCAATCTCCGATAGTCCTTGGGTAAGTCCCGTTCAAGTAGTTCCTAAGAAAGGAGGTATGACGGTAATAACTAACGAAAAAAATGAACTAATACCAACAAGAATCGTCACAGGATGGAGAGTATGTATAGACTATCGTCGATTAAATAAGGCAACAAGGAAAGATCACTTTCCTTTGCCTTTTATTGATTAAATGTTAGAAAGATTGTCCGGTCACAAATTTTATTGTTTCTTAGATGGTTTTTCAGGTTACTTTCAAATACCAATAGCCCCCGAAGACCAAGAAAAAGACAACATTCACATGTCCCTATGGAACTTTTGCTTATCGACACATGCCTTTTGGTCTATGTAATGCCCCCGCAACTTTTCAACGTTGCATGGTGACCATCTTCCATGATATGATAGAAAAGAGTATGGAAGTCTTCATGGACGACTTCTCTATCTTTGGATATTCATACGACCAATGCCTCAATAACCTTGAACGAATGCTATCCCGATGCGAGGAAACCAACTTGCCCTTAACTGGGAAAAATGCCATTTCATGGTAACAGAGGGAATAGTACTCGGTCACAAAATCTCAAACGAAGGAATGGAGGTTGATCGAACAAAAATAGACACTATTTCTCGGTTACCACCCCCATCCTCCGTTAGAGCTATCAGAAGTTTCCTTGGGCATGCCGGATTTTTTAGACGATTTATCAAAGACTTTTCAAAAATATCAAGACCTCTAACAAAATTACTTGAAAAAGATGCCCCTTTCATCTTTGACAAGGATTACAACCAAGCGTTTCTAACACTAAAAGAAATGCTAGTTAATGCACCTATCATGATAGCGCCTGATTGGAAATTACCTTTCGAAATCCTGTGTGATGCAAGTGACTTTGCAGTTGGATCCGTCTTAGGACAACGAAAAGATAAGCATTTCCACCCAATATATTACGCTAGTAAAACACTTAATGATGCACAAGAAAATTATACAACAACAGAGAAAGAATTGCTAGCTGTGGTATTTGCTTTTGATAAATTTCGTTCTTATCTTGTTCTTTCTAAAACGATAGTTTCTACAGACCATGCAGCCATTCGATATCTCTTTAAGAAACAGGATCCTAAACCACGTTTAATCAGATGGATTCTACTCCTCCAAGAATTTGACATTGAAATAAAAGACAAAAAAGGAGCAGAAAACACCGCTGCAGACCATCTTTCCCGCTTAGAAGATCCAGCTTTGGAGGCAACTAGGGACGAACTAATCAATGAAAAATTCCCAACGGAATCCCTAGAAATGGTGGAATATCGAGAAGAGCCATGGTACGCTGACTATGCTAACTACTTAGCTAGCGGAATAGTCACAAAAGGATGGTCACATCATCAAAGAAAAAAAATTCTTTGTTGATGTAAAACATTATTTTTGGGAAGATCCGTATCTTTTAAAAATGTGAGCCGACCAACTTATCTGTGACATCTGTGCTTGTGTAATCATTGTACAGACTCTGAACAATTCAATATTAATAAAACAATGTATTTTGACCACAATGTTTATTATTTATGTTTGATATTTTGCACGTTTTGGTTTTTGATTGATTTTAAACTCTATATCGCTTTCTGTGAAGTTATACGCAAACTGATGCATAAATGTAATCAGTTTAACGCGACAAATACTCTGGAATAGCAACATAAGCTTAAAATACCTTAAATAACCCTTACATAACTTAGAAATAAGTTTTAAAGGGTTTGGTATGGCAAAAACAAGTTTATTCGCTCACAGGGACTATTTGCGTCAAACTGCAAAAGTCTGCTGTTTCGTAAGGCAACATACAGTCCGGAACTTGATCATAAGCTAAACATACCATAAATAACCTAATCATATCTTAGAAATAAGCTTTGATAGGTTCGGTGTGCGAAAACATGCTTATTTGATCTTACAGGGACTAAAAGTGTCAAAAATGACGTAAGTTTGCATTTTCGCTCATATCTTACGTTCTGGCCACATCTGGACATCCAAAATTTTGTACACACTAAAATATTTTTATTTTAGTGACCGGCATGCAAAAATACCATTCGTCGCTTAATTTGGTTCGTTTTCGCGTCCGTTTGAGTTTCGTCGTAATTTAACGAATAACGCGACCGTACGACCAAACGAGCCGACATCCGAGAGTTTTCCAAGCATATTTTGAGTCCTCTAAACTTTAGTGACCTTATAGAGCCTTGAAAATGGCTTAACGGGGGTCAAAAGTGGCTGAAATGAGCTTATACAAGTGCAGGGACCTGAACTGTAAATGCTGAAACTGTTTCTGAGCTGCAACTTTTACACGGGCCGCGTAAGCCCTGTCTGTTTCTTACGCGGGCTGCCTGAAGATGCCCAGATCTAGAAAACTTGTTTTTCAGCATCCTGTTTATAATTCAGGGGCTGTTATGCAAATTTCTTGGTGTGTTAACCAAGTTAACACCTCTCCAAGGCTTTGAACCTGCTTGTAACATTTGTAAGGCCATGATTTCTTGCTTGGAGGCTACACAAACATGTGTCTTGATCTTGTGAGTTTGCAACAACTATAAATAGCCTACCATTTCACTTGTTGCAACTCACACTTGATCTAAATTCTCTAAGTTGGAGTTCTATAACTTCATACCTGAGAATTATAAGATCAAGTTCAAGCAAGGACCTTTTGTAAGCATTCCTTCATTCTTTTATTGCTTTCTAGCTTAAAAAGTCAAACAGTGTTTGACTTTCAGTTTGACCAGTCAATGGTCAACGCAAAGTTCGTTTGAACTTTGCAACGTGATTGTAATCACGATGGTTATAATCCTTAGCGATTATACCTACTGATTACCACGTTAACTTGGTGTAGTGACGAGTCAAAGTTTCGGTCAAAATGAGTTTTAGCACGCATTTTGCAACGGAACTACTTTTAGGTATCAAAACACTTTGTTTTGATACCAAATCAGTTTTATAAGTTAGTTAAACATGTTTTGACATGTTTAACTCGTCACTATTAGTTTAGTGCTTGTTTAGGGTCGTAAGTTAAGCGGTCTAGACAACCTCTTAGACTTTCGAACCCGACCCATTTGGTCGATCATTAGGATCTGACCAAGCATGATTAGTGATCATAGTTGCATAGGGAATAACCACTGAGGTTATACCTTATGATCACATAGGATTGGTTAGTTATTTGTTAAGTAGCTTGTATGCCCATAGAAAATGACCAAAACGCCCTTTTGAAGCATAAATCCGTATCTTGCATATGTGAACATATTTTTTACATCTAAACTGATATAGTTACATGTTTAGGGATAATTGGGCATGTAAGGCATGACATAACACATAGTTAACCATCCGAACATAGTTTTGCGCAAACGACGCATTATAGTAGCTTATACTACCATAATGAGTCGAAACGGGTCAAAAGCACTTAGGTAGACTTTCAAATCAGAATGTAGGGACTATTAAATCATACCATATGAGTTCAAATACTCATTTGATTTATAGAACCTCATTCTATCCTATCTCCCGATTTAGGATCCGTTTATTAACATAGTTACTCGTATTAGGTGCCTTGTTGATTACGTGATCCTTGGAGCTTAATTTGGTCTTATTCTCAAGACTAATAAGCAATCCCAAGTGAGTACATAGTTCCCCTCTTTTACCGTTTTCAAATTCTTTGGGGTGATTCACATGTACATACTTGTTACTTTCGTGTTTTACATGCTTTTATGACATAAACATGCTCGTTTCACTTAGTACATATCTAGTACATGCTTTCAATTATGTTTTTCTATGTATGTTAAGCATGCTAGCACATTGATTTATTACACATTTGTTACATATGTTTACTTAGCATATGTACACATTGTTTTACATGACATTTCTGCTATGTATGTTTACTGAGCATGCTAGCACATTGTTTTACATGAACATTTCTACTAGGCATGTTTACTTAGCATTCCTAGTACATGGTTTTCATAGCATGCTTACATTGGTTATGACATTTGGTGTGTTCAATCGGGACAATAATACATTCATTAATATTGATCACGCCGCTCGGTAGTATGTAATGGTACCATAGGACTTGACAAATCCCGTTTCCGACTTCCTAGGTTTGTTTGGAAGTTGGGAATGACAGAATCCGATATACATAACTTAGATAAACCTTTAATTTGTTTAAAGTTTTTTCGCCACAATCGCAAGGCTTGAATGTATGCGATTAACATTACTGCATAAATGTTTGTAATCATAAAGCATTGTTTTTCTGCAAAACATGACATTTGATTTAAACTTAGGTTTATTCAAAGACTTGTTTTGTACATTTTCCTACGGGGTTGAGTAAATTCTTTTATTCACCGTACATGACAATTGTTTCACATTGACATTATCACATAGTTTGAGTAGATACTTACTACTTGCTATGCATTACATTTGGTTATACATGATACATTTCACACATGACATTGAACATGGTTTACACATAAACATTTTGGCATTGAACAAGACATTTTGGTTGGTTATTTATAAGTGACTTATGTAACGGGGCTATGTGTTATATGATAAAAGCATGGTGGATACGCCGCTGGTACTTCCTATATATAAGTGCTTTTATTGTATTACACATTGTTGCGTTATCTAAACCACTTGGACAGAAACATGAAACATTTTTACAAGAATACGACATTGTTTTACAAATTACATATTTTATACAAATTCACTTTTACTTGGTTATTCGTTAACCATGCATTGTCCTTTCATTATCATTTGATTTTCATATCGATTTTCATATGATTTCATAAAGGAAAACATTTTACAAGGTTCATGACTACATTTTTCTTAAACACTTCTTTTAAACTACAAGTCATGAACATGCATAAACAAAACCTATGTATCTCACAGGCGTTTTTATGCTGACGTACCTATTTTTACATGTGTTTCAGGTGCTAATGCATGATGATGTTTGTGCTTCACTTAGGCGGACTCGGGCCTTAGTGACTTAAAATGACAATTATTTATGTTATGTTTTGTTTGAACTTCAAGACAATGTAACTTTAATTAATAACACAAAACTTTAATTACCATGGTTGTTGAAACAATAATTCTGTCGCATCACTCCCCGATGTTTCCGCCGCGGTTTTGTTGTTTTAACGCGGTCGGGGTGTGACATTATCCGTCAATGCGTACATGGTAGTGAAGCAAGAAGAATTCTCCGCCATTGTCATGAAGGTCCATACGGAGTACATCATGGTGCCGCTAGTACTGCACGAAAGGTATTTGATTCAGGATTTTATTGGCCAACCATTTACAAAGACGTCCAAAGTCTTATCAAGACATGTGACGCATGCCAAAGATCAGGTAATATTTCTTCCAAAAACGAGATGCCACAAAATGGCATTCTTGTTTGTGAAATTTTTGATGTGTGGGGACTCGACTTTATGGGACCTTTCCCACCGTCAAAAGGAAACAAATATATACTCGTGGCGGTAGATTACTTGTCTAAATGGGCCGAGGCCGAAGCTCTTCCAACAAATGATGGAAGAGATGTGGTAAGATTTCTGAAACGGTTATTCTCTCGTTTTGGAACTCCAAAGGCATTAATAAGTGATAGAGGTACCCATTTTTGTAACCATCAACTTGAAAAGACTTTAACAAGGTATGGGGTCTATCACCGGGTCTCAACAGCATATCACCCTCAAACAAATGGACAAGCCGAAGTGACTAATCGAGGTTTAAAAAGAATACTTGAAAAAACCGTAGGGTTAAACAAAAAGGAATGGGCCGATAAGTTGGACGACGCTTTATGGGCTTTTCGAACTGCCTATAAAACAACAATAGGTACAACCCCATATAAGCTTGTCTATGGAAAAAAGTTGTCATTTGCCGGTAGAAATTGCGCACACAGCCTACTGGGCAATTAAAAACGTAAACTTAGACATAGAAATTGCCGGTAAAAATCAATTTTATCAATTAAATGAATTAGACGAATTAAGGAATTACGCATACTCTAACTCCGAAATTTATAAGGAGAGAATGAAAAATTTGCATGATAAACACATTAAACCAAATGAATTTCAGATAGGTGATCAAGTTCTATTATTTAATTCACGACTTCGATTATTTCCTGGTAAATTAAAGTCTAGGTGGACGGGACCTTTTTCCATCACCCACATTTTTCCACACGGTGCAATTGAAATTAAATCTCGGAATGGAATTCCATTCAAAGTCAATGGCCAACGGCTAAAACTTTATTGAGGATGAATAGGAAGAAATCTCACTACAAGCGGCCGAAGAATAAAACGAAGGTTTGAGCATCAACATCATATCTTGTAAGTTACGAATATCGGAAAAACATCTAAATCGGTAAGATTTCTAAAACCAAGCTTCGGGAAACAGGGCATTCACACGAGCATAAATTTTTTTTTTATTTTGCCCGCCCACGGGGCCGTGTTCGCGCAACTGTTGGGGATAAAACCCTTTTTTTCTTTCATTTTTTTCATTTCAACACGCCCCGTTTCCCCGCAAACTCTCTGGTTCCACCGGGAATTTCTGCAGATTTCCACGTTTTTCCGACTTCCGACAACGTCAAGGTATGATTCTATCATCATAATTAGTTAGTTTAATCACTTGCATGTAGTTTAACATAAAAAATTTGGGATAAATCTAGGGTTCTTCAACTTGAACCAAATCAAACCTCAAATTTTTTTCTTAGATCTGTTAGTAGTAGTATAAATGCATGTTATAGAAAGTATATCAACTTGAATTATTTGTGGATTTGCCCGATTTCTCACAAAAACCCCAAACCCTTGTTTTTTAACAAAAAAAGATAAAATTGAAGGGGTGAACGGTTTGTTTTGGGAAAAACGGCACTTGGGGTTTCATTTTCGGGGAAAACCGCCCCTACTGGACCAAAAATTTTCAAGTTTTTGAAACCGGGACGAAAAAGCAAATTTTTGGGAAACAGAGGCCTGAGCACCGGGTCGTGCTCAGCAAACACGGGGGCGTGTTCAGGTGAACATGGGGCGTGTCCACTGAACACGGGGCCGTGTTCATCTGACTGTTTGTACCTTTCTTTGAAAATTTTACTGTTTCATGCTAATTGTTTGATGTTTTCTCACAGATGGCCAAGAAGTTCACCAGGTTTAACGCAAATGAGTGGGCTACTCAAGCGCGGTTTGAGGTTCTTAAGACAAGGCCAGAAGAAAACCCCCGACAAGTTTGCTTGGATACTCTAGAAGCAGTAGGAGAAATCGACTGCTTCAACAACCTTGTTACTGGTCCACTGCGAGCAGCTCTTTGCACTCGGCTCCGCTCTGTGCACGAGTATAACATGGAATTTTATAGCACGTTTACCTTCAAAGCAAAAGCGGAGCCATTTGATAATGAGGAGGTAGAATTCCGTTGTGTAGGGGATATGTACGCGGTCTCAATTGCACAATTTGGGGCAATCATAGGGTTGTATTCGGAAGAAGATGCTGGAGAGGAAGAAAACACTGGCGGTATCCGCGAACTTCCACAAGATCAACGCCAAGCTGCATTGGCTCAGATTGGAGAGGGACACTATAACCCGAGCCAGACCAAGAGCACACAGTTACGGGATCCTCTCTACCGCTACATCCATAGGGTCCTCAGCTACTCCCTCTGCCAGAGACATGACAGTAGTGGTGCTGTAGGTTTACGTGATCTGATGGTCCTCCACTGCATTCACAACCGTATGAACCTTGATGTTCCATAACTGCTACTCCGCAACATGCACTTGAACCAACTTGCCTCTCCCCCGACCCCTATTTTCTTTGGAGGGTGGATCTACCGCCTCTTCAAGTATTTTATGCATAGGATGCCAAGGTCCTTCCAGAAGGGCCCATGGTCGGGTAGGGTGGACCTCGTCATATGTCGCTCCATGAACCTAATCAACGAAGCAAATGACGAAACGGTCAGGTTTCAAACAGTTCAAAGGCATGTGTGGAACCCTCAAGAAGCTCTCATCCTTCACGCTCCACAAATCCGTCCTCCTCCATAGTACCAGTATCAGCACCTTGGTGATCCGGGTCAATCCTCCTCTCAAGGCGGTGGTTTTCCTAACTTCCAAAGTTTACATGATCAGGAAAATCTCATGTGCACCCGGAACACCTACAATATGGCAAGCAACACGTACACCCGGGTCGGAGTCATAGAAAGAAACATCTCCGACATACAGGACGACATTGGCAACATCCGGGAGTACATGGCAGGCCAAGGAGGAGATGATGACGAGGGCGACGACATGGATTGAGCAGGAAGCGTTGGAAGTAGCAATACAAGGTTGAAAGACGTAACAGGTTAACCCTTTATCTCTCACAAACAATTCCATGGCCTGCGTGCCACTTGTTGAACAATTTACTTTCCGTAACTCTTTTACTTTCCTGCATTTTTTTTCTTTAGTTTGTGTTGTGGATGATGAAACTATGGTAAGGTAGGATGTTTGTTATTTTAGTGTGGTATTTATAAGTAAAACAGGTACCTACGAGGCTTGAAGCGCTAAAAATTAGTGCTACAAAAGCCGGGAAACCAGAACCAAAAGCCAAAACCTGTTTTCAATGATTGCAGATTGTCTACACGGGGCCGTGTTAAGCCAACACGCCCCCGTGTCCACCACCCAGATCCTGCTGTTTGTTTAAATTTCTGCCCAACACGGGGTCGTGTTCACCAGGCACGCCCCCGTGTCCACCTTCTCTAAGTTTTCAACACTGGCAATCTGACCACAGGGCCGTGCTCAACCGACACGGGGCCGTGTCCAGATGCCCAGTAACATAATTTTTTTGTTTTTAAACACCTTTTTACACATTCAATCAACCTAAAAACTTATTTTTGGGACACATTGAGGACAATGTGTAATTTAAGTGTGGGGGGAATGCTAAATCCTTGAATTGTGCAAGTCCTAATAACAAGCCTTACACAAAACTCTATTGGAACCGCTAATCACCTCAAATTTTTTTTGAAAAACTTTTCGTATTTTTTACTTGTCCTGGTTTAATTTGGGAATAACAAGTTCTAAAAAGGTTATATTTTTACAAATTTACAACCGATAGCGTCGTGATAAAAAGAACAAATATAAGAAAATTATGAAACGGCATGACAAATCTAGTTAAAATTTGATTTTATATACTTGATCACATTATAAACCCATTTCCCACAAAAAAGGAGTTTTGAGCCTTTATTGAGCATACAAATATACATCTTTAGATTAAATGCTCATTTTTCGTTTCTTGTGTGAATAGCCGCTTGGTTTCTTACAACCCTAGAACTTGCCATGACGATACATTCCCGGTCCTTACCAACTTAAACCCAAGTAAGTAAATGATGGAGGCATTAGGACTAACCCTTTTTTCTTTCAATACCATTATTTTTCATTTTTTTTACCACCTACCCAAAATCCCCCTAGTTAACCCCTTTGAGCCTAAACCTTTTTGTTTCTAAACCCACAAAACAAACACCCTTTACCCACCAAAACCTTTTTTTTATTTTTAACCCTTTATTTTAGTAAAAAGCTCGGTCTTCATGTGACATTCCTTATCCAAAAAAAAAAAATTTGAAGTCTAGCAATAAACAAACAAGTTCCTCAAAGAAACTTTGTTTGAATAAAAGTCACAAAAACAAAAAGTTTTACGACGACCGACGCTTTTTACGCTTTTAGCCCTTTTACTAACCACTAACCCCAAAACCACCTACCTTTAACCCAAGCCTAACCCTTCCCCAAGTCCTCTTGATATTTACAAAGGTGTATAGTTAAAAAGGAGGAGGATTGATTGCTTGGCAAGCATATGGTGGAAGTAAGTTCCATGCCGATCTCGAGTGTTTCACAAAAATACATCTTCGGCCGAGTGTTGAGTGATCTCCCGTGAGGTATGTGAACTTGTATATAAATAGAATTTTAAAGAGGCATGTTATGCCCAAATAAGTAATTTCTCTTATGAAACGTTCTAAATAAATCATAACGAATAGGATTGTAAATAACATAAAAATAAAGCCTTATAAGGATCTTGGATTCCCGACATTCCAGACAAGCCCAAAACTTCTCTTCTACCCATTCCATTTGGGCGTGTAAGCCAAATTATAAAGAGTTTTGCTTGAGGACAAGCAAAGATGCAAGTGTGGGGGTATTTGATGTGTGTAAAATGCAACATATAAATTACATCAAATTAGGCATAAAACTAACCTTTTTTTAGTACTAATGTTGGAAAAAGTGTGCTTTTGTCTTCCCTTTGTATTTTCAGGATCAAATGAGCGTAAATGAACAAAAGGAACAAATATGCAGCAAAATCTAACATAAATACAAGAAAATGAATAAACGTGGCATGCCCGACCCCTTGACAGCATCTTCCCAAGCAAAAATTAAGAAACAGAAGGCTGACCACGGCCCCATGCCCAGCGGACACGGGGGCGTGGCCAGGTGTCTGCAGAAAGGACAAAGCTATAGAAGCTTCTATTCCCGACATGGGGGCGTGCCCAGCTCAACATGGGCCATGGTCAACGCTAAGACTCGCAGAATCCAAGCAAATCTTGATAGTACAGATACGCTTCTGCACACGGGGTCGTGCCCAGCGAACACGGGGGCGTGTGGAGCTAATGCAGAAAAACTGCAATTAATGAAGAAAGAGAATAAGGATGGACACAGGGCCGTGCCCAACGGACACGGGGCCGTGTCTGGGCTTCTGTACAGGCTATAAATTGAGGTGCTTGGTTCACTTCAAAGGCATCCCTTGGCAAACCACCTCTCTCACACTTCACCCACACTCCACCACCATTACAACCCACATCCACCACCATCATCCATCATAGAGTGTGTGTAGTAGTCTCGGGATCCAAGATTGATAGTAAGAGTTCTTGACAATCAAAGGCCATGTTTGCCTAAGTCTCTTACATCACTTAGTGAAGACAAGCATTTAGTGTAATACTTTTGATTTTTAATCTTTTCACACTTTTTATTTGGTTTTGTATTAATGACTTTAATAACTAGTTTCTTATGTTGAAGGTGAAACTTCCTTATCATTTGTCCGTGGTGTCTTTGCGTTATTTTACTGTCTATATAAAATAAAAGATTTACACCATTCATATCTCTACGATCTATATAGAGATATGTTGGCTACCTGGTCGGGGGTTAAGGGAATGGTTTGGTAAGGTTCTTGCCTTGTTTAATGTATAGATCCTGCAAGGACCTGGGTCAAGCTTACTAGGATCTCCTTCAATACCCACTGGTATTGGATGGCGGGGATGCGAATTGCTTGATCCCCTCATATGTAAACTACTATTAATACATTAACCCGGCTACTTGGGATTGTATCCCTGCTGACTCAAACCACTTAGCCGAGGGTAACGCCACCTTCAAAAGAGGGGCCTACCACATTACGCATTAATAACTTAATTAATTATCTTTCAATATTCCGACCCTTTAGGATTGTATCCTTGCTGACTCAAACTACTGGGTTGAGGGTAACGTCACCTTCAAAAGAGGGGCCTACTACTATAACTAAGATAATCTCTTAAAAAGTGCAAAAGTGCATAAATCATCAACGGTTACACTAAAGGCGAGTCGGATCCAAGTGATTCATCTTGTCTATCTGTTTTTATTTTATTTTATTTTTCAGCATTTTTTAGATTTTATTTTTCATGTTTAAAACCTTTTCTAAAACATTTGATTTGATTAGACGTTGAGGATAAACCGGTACTAAAAGCTCTTGTGTCCTTGGACGACCTCGGTATCTTACCAACACTATACTACGCTCACGATGGGTGCACTTGCCCATATGTGTGTTTAGTGTTAGTAGAATATCGTGTTTTATAAATTTAAAACTTGAATAAAGTGTTAAAAAGGGCTAAAAATATAACTAAAAATATATCACACCTAATGCACATCAACCAACTTATCAGGACTACCTAATTGACGTATTGGACAATTACCCATTAAACCCATAAATCTATCAAACAAAACTCGTTAACCAATTAACCCAATAACTCATTCTGAATATTAGTTAAGATCGATAATCATTTAACCTAATTATAACCTAAACAACAACAATAGTACCCAGTAAGTCCCACAAATAGCAAAGCTATTAGTGGGGTCTGTGGAGGGTGGGATGTAGACAAACCTTACCTCTATCCATATGTGTTGGGATTGAACCCTATAGAGGAACAGATGATATAAAGCCAAAACTGGATCAGGGCAGTGGATCCAGAATAAGCAGTTGTTTGCATTCTATCTTTCCCCTTGATTGTGGCTCTAACAATTGCTGCCCTCTAAGTACTGATCTCCTACAACAACTGATGGTCTACAACAACTGTTGCATCCCAGAGACTGTTGAAGACAAAGTGCTGTTTAGTCAATCTACTGTCTTGACTCAAGTACTGCTGAAGACCAAAGCACTGCTAGGGTTGAAGCAGGGGAATGAAGAATCAGTTGTTTGCTTTCCTTATTGTATTGTAATAATTTGTTTAGATAACAGTGTTTAGATAACAGTGTTTGTATAGATCAGTAGTTTGAGGTTGTTAGGAAGTTAGATGTCACTATCACTGGTGACGTCAGCAAAGATGCCACAGTGGTTTGCTTTGTATTATAAATAGAGTAGTACCCTGTACTGTTCTATCAGCTTTCTTCAACACTTGTCATTCTTGTACGAACAAATCATCTGTGAGCTCAGGCTGAGGGGGGAGATTGTATTGCATGCATGCATTGTAATTTGAAGTTTGTAATAAATACAATCATTCGATTCCATGTAAACATGTTTGCTTAAAACAATTCTCTCTTTGATTGTGTGTTGAAAGTTTATTTCATTAATTCTGCTGCAATTACTCATTCATCTTCATAATTATTAAACAAAAACACAATCATAAGAAACTCAAATCCTAACAATTGGTATCAGAGCTAGGACAATCAAACTTGATCTAACAATCATTTTGACGTAAAAGTTCAGCTCATAATTGTTGATACTTTTAATTGTTCGTTTTGTTGAAAAACAGAGTAAGGTTTAATCACGAGCAAAGTTGATTAATCAATACCTGTAAAACAACCAGGATGACGTCACAATCACAAGATGTTAACAATAGCATCGGTTCACTCTTTAAACTACCCATGTTGAAACGAAATGAATACAACATCTGGCAGAGAAGGATGGGTCACATCCTTGCTCAACAAAATACCGGATGTTGGAAGTCGGTTATCTTTGGACCACACGTTCCAATGGTGCCGAGTGCTGAGGATATCAAGGTCTTTGTTCCTAAGAAAATTGAGAACTATACGGACCAGGATTTTCAGAAAATTGAACTAGATGCCAAGACATTCAGCATCGTTGTATCCGCACTACCAAATGAAATTTATGCTGGGCTGTTACACTGTAACAGTGCCAAGGAATTGTGGGATGCACTGAAGGAACAGTTTGGGGGAACTGAAGAAGTAATTGAAAATAATAGGGAAATTCTGAATCAACAGTATGAAACCTTTTGTCACATTAAGGGTGAAACATTAACACAACAGTTTGAGCGTTTCAGTTATCTCATTAGTAAGCTAAGACTTGTTAATGTTGAGTTTGCTAATTCAACACAAAATAGCAGGTTTCTTAGGTCATTGCCTGAAAAATGGGATATAATTGCTTTTGTGACTAGAAATTCAGTTGGGTTCAAAGATCTGACCCTGACCCAACTTCATGGTAGACTCCTGACCTATGAAAGGGAGTTAAACCAGAAAAAGAAGTTGCAAGAGTCTGGTAAAGTTGCAGATGACTATGCATTTGGCAACACAGCTCTTTTGGGTCAGGAAGAGTCTGGCAGTAGTAAGGATCAGAGTTATGATCATTTTATTGACATAACTACTGGTGGAAACTTCAACTCTGATCCTCACTCATCCAGTTATGCTTTCACAGCAAATGGAGAAAGCCAGAACTCTAACAATCTGTGTTTTGAACTCAATGATTTACAGCATTTTGATCCAACTGATTTAGAAGAGATTGATATTTTGCACCAACTTGCACTGCTGAGTGTTAGAACCAGTAAGTTTTATAAAAGGACAGGGAGAAAATTCCCAGGGTTGCATGGGAATCTAAAGGTAGGGTTGGATAAATCAAAAATCAAATGTTACAAGTGTAACAGGTTAGGTCATTTTGCTAGGGAATGTAGGAGTCAAACAAATGGACCAATTGTCACTCACCCTAGTTCAAGACCCCAAAATAACGAAAGCACTGTGCAGTATACCCATTATACCCCTGCTACCCATGTAAACACTGCTCATTATGCAAACTCTGGAACCCCTGTTCCTGTGCATAATATCCAAACCACTGTTCCTCAGATACAGTATGTCCAGGCCCCAGCTCCTCAGGTTCAAGTGCAACCAGTTGCACCTCAACAAGCTACACCAGCAGTGGTTCAACCAGATCAGCAAAGCTTTTTCACCCAAGGCTTTGTTGACTGGAGTAGCTTACCTGATGAGCTAGGTGATGAAAATTTTGCTCTCCTTGCTAAAAATGATGTTTCTAGTGATGACTTTTGTTTTGTAGCATTGGAGTCTGTGCAAGAAGGGCTGACAGCTGATGAAGGACAGTCAAATGATGAAACAGTGGATACAATTGCTGAAGCAGTGGTTACTGCAGTTGCTGGTGAAATACTGTTGGGAGAAAATTCAAAACCCTTGTTGGAACCACTGTCTGACCCCTGGTCTGAAGAAAAGAGAAGAAACATGGTGAAAAGGAAGAGAAGGTGGCTGATGAGAAAGAGCATGTTTGTGATTGTGCAATGATGGCTGCAAGCAAGGTATCACCCCAGGTTCTTAAAAACCTTTGTTCAGATAAATGCATCATAGCATTTGCTAACATTAAGGAGGTGAATGAAAACCTTGTTGATAAACTGCTAATCTGTGAAGTACAATTTGAAAAATCTTTAAAAGAATTGAAAAACAAATTGTCAGAAAAGGATAGTGAGATTTGTAGCCTCAAACAAGAGCAGAGCATAACCAAGGACCAACTTCAAACTATGATAGAAAAATATCAAGTTTGTAAAAAGGAGTTGGAATCCACCCAGATCACATGTGAAAAATGGGTGGAATCCTGCAAAGGTTATGAGGTCATGGTTGAAAAACAGATTAAAAGCAATGTCAAATTTGGTGTAGGTTATAGAAAATATGATGATATTGAAAACACTGCTTTTGAAAAATCTGTTCAAACCACTGCTGAAATCATACCAACCAACAAGGATGGCCAAGAAGTGAAAATCACTGACAAACTTGGTAACAAAATCACTTTGGAAAGATCTGTGGGGTCCTCAACTTTTGAGGAAATTGAGAAATACCAATTTAAACCCACATGGTCTGATGAGTGTGACATCCTTGAAAACTTCAAACCAATAGACTTCACAGCTATGGACGATGTCAAAGCTCCTAAGGCAAAAGTGATTCCTCTTAAGGACATCCCAGCAGTAGTTCAAAACTCTGTTGCTAAGGAGTATGAAAAGAAGAAGAAAAAAGAAAAGGTTAAAAACTTATTTTGTGATTTCTGTGAAAAGAAAAATCACCTGACCAAAGATTGTTTTCATTTGAAAGCTTATGACATTAACAAAACAAGTATAATCATGCCTTCAAAGAGCTGCACCATCTGTGGTAAAACCAACCATACTACTCAGCAGTGTGTGTACTTAAAATCCTATGAGGTCAAAAAGGAAGAGTACATGTCTAAAACACCAATGAGTTCATCAAAATCACATGTCAAGAAATAACCACAATTCCAGCCAGTTGAAACAGTTGTTACAAAACAACTGAACCAAACCTCTGTTAAAAGATATGTTCAGGTGACTGATGCCCCCCTGCTAACCAATACCAAAGAGGTAAAGGTCAACCGCCATACCCAAGGGTTCCACACGTTTATGAGGCCGACAAAAGGCCCCCTAAACCCAAAGTGAACAGGCATCCATTTGGTTACCAACAGTTGATGGGAAATGACCCCCAACAGTGGTTTGAGAAAAATGTTTCAAAAATTGATCAAACCCCTGAGCTAACCACTGTCCATCTACCTGAACTTAACACAGACAATGTTGAGACCCCATCCAAAGCCATCTTGGCTTTGGAGACCCTCTTAAACTAATTATTTACTTGATGTGCAGGGAGCTTCTACATGCTTAGATAGTCTTTGGTATGTAGATAGTGGAGGCTCTAGGCACATGACTGGATGTAGAGCCCTTCTCAAAGAATTCAAAACTCATGGAGGGGGTGATATATCTTTTGGTAATAATAGTAAAGGGAAGGTGATGGGTTCTGGTACTGTACAGTCTGGAAATGTTAGGTTTGAAAATGTCAATCTAATAGACAATCTAAAATTCAACCTTCTTAGTGTATCACAAATAAGTGACAAAGGGTTTGGGTCATTCTTCACTAAAGATTGTTGTAGGATTGTTGGGCCAGAAATGGTCAAACAGATTGAAGAAATAATAAAAAATGGAAAAACTAGACTTGTTGCTCAAAGAAGTGGCAATGTCTATGTAGTTGATCTGTCAAAATAGATCCCCAGAACTGATGCTTGTCTGTTCTCAGCTGCCTCTAACAAAGAGACAGAACTTTGGCACAGAAGATTGGGGCACACAAATCTCAAGACAATCACTACTTTGTCAAAAAATGTCCTTGTAAGAGGTCTTCTACAAAAATCATTTTCATGTCCTGAGCATTGTGTTTCCTGTCTAAAAGGAAAACAACATAAAAGCTCTTTTAAGCCCATTGAAGATTCCAAAACAACCAAGTGCCTGCAAATGCTGCACATGGATCTGTTTGGCCCAGTTAAAGTCATGAGCCTTAAAAAGAAAAGGTTTTGTTTGGTGATTGTAGATGACTTTTCTAGGTTTACATGGACTTATTTCTTACATTCTAAAGATGAGACTGCATGCATATTGCAAGACTTTGTTACACAGGTTGAAAAGCAGTTTGACTTGCCAGTAAAAGTCTTTAGAAGTGACAATGGCACAGAATTCAAAAATAAGGAGTTGGATGCCTTTTGTGTGTCAAAAGGAATTGTAAGGCAGTACAGCATTTCAAGGACACCAGAGCAGAATGGGGTAGTTGAAAGAAAGAATAGAACTCTGATTGAAGCAGCCAGGACCATGCTTGCAGATTCAGGTTTGCCATTAACTTTCTGGGCAGAGGCAATAAACACTGCTTGCTATATCCAGAACAGAGTTTTAATAAACCCCAGGCATGAAAAGACTGCTTATGAAATTCTGTATAAAATCAAACCACTGATCTCATACTTCAAAGTATTTGGCTGCCCATGTTTCATTTTAAATTTAAAAGATTCCATTTCAAAATTTGCAGCCAAAGTAGACAGTGGATACCACTTGGGATACTCAACCACTGCTAAGGCCTACAAGGTGTTTAACACCAGGACTAAGACAGTGGAAGATACTTTGAATGTGAAGTTCAATGAACTTTCATCAATGAAAATCCCAGCAAATCCTGCTGAATTATTTGATCTTGATAAATTCACTTTTGAAAATACTGCTGTCAAGACTAATAGTGCAAGTCCATCTCAAACTCCTCCACAAGAATATGGATATGAAGTTGTGATCCCACAGCAGAAATTCAAATCCTCCATTGGGGCAACAGATGTTCAAAACAGCTGTCAAAGTCCAACCACTGCTACCTCAACAGTTGTTGACCAAAGTAGCCCCTCAACCTCTGCTTCCACATCCACAACCACTGTTGGTCAAAATCTGCCATCAGTGGATAAAAGTCCATCAAGTGTCACACCACTTCCACCAATTCCTCCACCTCCATTTCAAACAGATGTTGGGTCTTCAAAGTCTCCAACAAATGTTAGCTCAGATGATTCACATCTGCAGCCTTCACCAACAAATGCCATCATACCATACAAGGGAGATTTAATCTTCCTAAGGTCTCATCCACCTGATCAAATTATTGGCAACATCAATGAAGGGGTGCTCACAAGAAGCCAATCCCAAAACATTTGTCTTTTTGTTGGTTTTCTATCACTCCATCAACCTGTCAAGTACCAAGAGGCACTAAAAGACAACAGTTGGGTAGAGGCCATGCAAGAAGAGCTCTAACAGTTTCAAAGACAACAAGTTTGGGAGCTTGTACCACTGCCAGAGGATGTAAGTCCAATTGGCACAAAGTGGGTCTTTAAGAATAAAACTGATGAAAGGGGCATTGTTGTCAAGAATAAAGCCAGGCTTGTGGTTCAAGGTTACAGACAGGAAGAGGGCATTGACTATGATGAAACTTTTGCCCCTGTAGCTAGGATGGAAGCTATAAGACTGTTCCTGGCCTTTGCTGTCAACCACAACATGAAGGTGTTTCAAATGGATATCAAAAGTGCTTTCCTCTATGGTACAATTCAAGAAGAGGTGTATGTTTGTCAACCTCCAGGTTTTGAGGATCCATTTTATCCAAATCATGTCTACAGTCTTAACAAAGCCTGTATGGCCTGAAACAAGCACCTAGGGCCTGGTATGAAACTCTTTCCACCTTCTTACTTTCTATTGGTTTCAAAAGAGGCACAATTGATAAAACATTGTTTTTAAAATGGAGAGGGAAGGATTTGATGATTGTCCAAATTTATGTGGATGACATCATTTTTGGAAGCACATGTCATAAAATGTGTGAAGAGTTTAGGCAACTCATGACAGCTGAGTTTGAAATGAGTGCAATGGGTGAACTGCAATGCTTTCTTGGTTTCCAAGTTCAGCAAACGCAAAATGGAACATTAATTCATCAAAGCAAATATGCAAAAGAACTTTTAAACAAATTTGATATGAATAATTGTAAACCATGCAGTACACCCATGGCGACCACAAAGCTAGTCTTGTCTGATGAAAAAGATGAGCTGATTGACCAAACCTTATATAGAAGCATGATTGGGTCTTTATTGTACCTAACTGCATCTAGGCCAGACATCATGTTTGCAACATGTGTTTGTGAAAGGAGTCAATCAGCCCCTAGAAAGTCCAATCTTATTGCTGTAAAAAGGATCTTCAGATACATAAAAGGTGCTCCCACACTTGGTATCTGGTATCCAGCTAATGGGAATGTCAATCTTTCAGGATATTCTGATAGTGACTTTGCTGGATGCAATACAACAAGGAAGTCCACTTCAGGAGGGTGCCAATTCCTAGGCAATTGCTTAGTGTCTTGCCAAAGCAAAAAGCAAAAAGCAAGCAGCTATTTCAACATCCACTGCTGAAGCTGAATACATTGCTGCTGCAAGCTGTACAGCCCAACTCATGTGGCTTCAAAACCAGTTGCTGGATTTTGGTATCACTGCTTTGAAAACACCACTCATGTTGGACAGTCAAGCAGTAGAAAATATCATCAAAAATCCAGTTTCACATTCAACCACCAAGCATATTGACATCAGACATCACTTTGTGAGGGATTGCTATGAGAAAGGTCTGATTTCTTTGCATCATGTACCAACTCAAGATCAAATGGCAGATGTGCTAACAAAAGCATTAGACACATCCACCTTTGAAAGTTTGATCTCGAGGATTGGCATGCTAAACATGGAATAATAGGCAAAATCCTGTTTTTCTATGAATAAAAGCATTAAAATGTTTTCAAAAAATCAGAAACTCATCCTTAAAAATAGCTATAAATGAAAATTTTCATTAAATCTTTAAAAGTCTGCCATAACCACTGTTTGGTTCAAACATCTGTTTGGTAGGACCTATCCACTGCTGAAAGTCAACCTCTGTTCCTTCATTGTCCTTGTTAAATACTGTTGTCAAACTTCAGTGCTTTAATCCACTGACATAGGCTATCCGCTGATAGTTAAAGTCACCCACTGTTTTCATTTTCCCTTTGTAAACCACAGATAATTGATCCATCAGTGGTTACCCAAACAACTGTCATCCATTATTCATCAGAGGTTGTCACGTGGCCAGTACTTAGCCGTCAGATCTTTTGTAACCGCTGCCACGTCAGCATACACTTTTTCCATCTATAAAACCCTGATCAAAACCCCAAACAAGGTTTTCACTGTCAAATCGAATTCAAAATTCCTTTCACAAAGCACTTTTCCCTAAATTTTCTCCAATCACTCATCTTCTTCATTTCATCTTCAATCAACCATGGCGATTCCTTTCAAATCCCCACACAATTACTTGTGTATACTTGAAAAACCAAGTGAAAACACAACCTTTCATTCCATCATTGACACACTTTCATCCACAAAGTATAAAACTTTGTTAACTTGTGATGCAACCATCTACTTGGATACTCAGAGGGAATTTTGGAAAAATGCAACCCTTGAAACGGTGGACAAAAAGGCTGTTGCTATAAATTCTTCAATAAAGGGTATTCAAATCTCCATCACACCTCAAACCATTTCTGAGGTTTTTGAACTCGATGATCTTCAAGGTAAAAGCTCTTTTCCAAAAACAGAGTATCAAAATGATTTTCTTGAAAGTGGTTATGAGGAACAAATGAAAAAAGATACTCTACAAAAAGGCAGTTTTCCTCCTGCCATGAGGTTTTTGTTTCACACTCTACTCATGTGTGTTTCTAATAAGGCCACTGCTTTCAATGAAATTCCATTAAAAATCCAATACTTGGGATATGCTATGTTGCAAGATGAAAACTTTAATTACTCCCAAGAGATTTTTAATGATTTGGTCAAAAATGTTAATAAAAAATCATTTTTATTATTTCCAAGGTTTTTGAGTTATTATTTTAAAAAGAAATTTTCAAAGGACAATGCCCATGTGCTTATCCAGGGTAATCCTCTTCAAATAAACTGTTTAACTGCAGAAACATTCACAAGAATGTTAAAACCTTCAAAATCACAAACAGAGGCACCTGAGCAGACTTTAGCAGCAACCACTGCTCCTCAGGTCCCTGCTGTTGAGCCCACTGCTCAAGGTGATCACAGTAGCACCACCACTGCTGTGAAACCCACACCTAAAACCACCAAAAAGACCACAAAGAAAAAATCTACAAAGTCCCCCAAACCCACAAAAAGGTAACTTTGGAAGATGAGATCCCAGAGCAACTACCAGTGACAACACAAAAGTCACCAATAACCACTGCTGCTACTTCCTCATAGCAGTTGGAAGAAATATCTCAACCTGAACCTAAAACTCCTCCTGCATCCTCACAAAAGGATCAGGTTGTTTCCACAGTGACACCACGTTATGATGCTCTGGAATCACTTGATTCCATCATCCACAGCCCACCTCCCGGGGTAAATTCGCTTTCTACACCTATCCTCACTGCACAAATTCCATCACAAATACTACCCTTGTTGGATGCAGTTGATATTGCCCAGACACAAATCAGTTCTTCTCTATCACCTGTCCATGAGAATATACCACAACAAGTGACTGAGTCTGGTGCTTCTATCATTGTTAACCCACCAACAACTGAGGAGGTTCACTGCAGGAATTACCAGTAATTCCTGTCAGTAGTTCAAGTTTAGCAGCAACTACAAGTGTTGGATCCACAGATCTACATTTGGCCAGTTGTTTCATAAATCAGACTCCCTTGAAGGCAATTCCCTCTATAGCACCTCTGATATCTACTAGTGCGTTCATTCCAACCACTGGTGCCATTAAAAAGATATCAAGTGCTGAAGGAAGAAGACCCCAGTACCAAGAACAAGGGGCATCAGTGGATAACTTTTGGGAAACTTTCCCTAAGTCAACTGCTGATACAACCACTGCCGGTGGGAAATCAGATGATCCCATTAATTTGGGTGATGGTTTGAAATATAAAGAATTGACGGAGAGTGTTGATACAATTGAAACATCGGTTGCAGACATCAAGTCTATGCTGCAACAGTTGTTACAAGCACAAAAGGCACCACCCACTGCTGCAACATCTGCTCCACCATCTGCTCCTACTCCTGCTGAGCTCTGGAGTTTATTTCAACCTATGCTGCACAAACAACAAGAATATGCTGATCAGCAACATGAAATTCAAGTTCAAAAGATCAGAAATTTGATGGAAGCAAGGTTTAAGGATACACAGGCAGACATCAAGGCAATCAAGGCTCATTTACTACAAACCACTGGTTCTGCTCCTCCTACAATCATTTTTGTTGATAATCCTCCTCCAAATGATGCCAAAAAGGGGGAGAAAATGAAGCAGTTAAAGAAAAAGGGATATGAAGATGGTTTATACATTGCACCAGATAATTCTAGCATGCTTGCAGAAATCCCTAAACCAGATGGTTCCAAAAAGGTTGATGTAACCCTAAATGCTATTGCTGATGAAAAAGCATGGTTAAAAGGGATTTGGAGGCAAAGGGAAAATCAAGGTTTGAAAAGGAGAAGGAAGTTTTGATGCAAAAGGAAGAGCAGGTACTTCTGAGCCCAAGGATGAAGAAAGTCCTAAGCCTAAAAGAAAACAACCCACTAGAAAAGTGAAGCAACCCAAATCCACACCTTCCAGAATCATAAAACACACTCCTAAACCTCCCAAAAGCTCCTCACATCAAGCCTCTAAACCAACAGATGTTGAGACACCTGTTGTATCAACAGTTGTTGGTACTTCAGTGGCTTCAGCAGATGTTAACCCAACAACTGCCACATCAACACACGTTTCAACCACTGTCCTCACCACCTCAACAACCACCATACAACCCACTGCCACATCACAAATACCACCTGCTAAAAAGCAGAATACTTCAGATGACACATCATCTGTTGTAATGACAAAAGTGGTTGAAACACCAGTTGTTTCAACAGCTGTTAGTCAGACACCAACCACTCAAATCACCACCACTCAACCCACCAAAACACCACCAACATCTCCAAAACCAAAAAGGAGAAGAATTATACTGGATGATGACTCTTCACCACCTCCAACATCTTCACAACCTCTAACCCTTGTCACTATACCAAATCCTGTACCATTATCTTCTGTCAAAGCTCATGATCCAAACTCTGCCATAACTCCTGCAGGTGTCAAATATCCTCTAGATCTTCCAGCAGTAAGAGAAGAGATAAAATCTTTCTACTCTGAAGATGACCCTGCTAAAAGGAAGTTACCATCTCTTCAAGGATATCCAAGGCCAAACAACATTGAAGAATATTTGAAGTTGAAGGCACAACAAGCTAAGGATATTTCCAAAAGAAATACATGGGGAAAGTCTGACAAGGAAATACAAAGAAATTATCAAATACCTGCTCACTCAAGTCAGAACTTTGGAATAGTTTTCAAAAGACCTTTGTCAAAAATTATCAGAAAGAGATGATGAAAGCCTGAGAAAAGACTATCTTGATCACATCTTAGCTTTCAAGAAATACAAGGCAGATAAAGCTCAATACAAAGAATGGACCATTTGTGAGCTCAAAGAGGAGTTAGAAAGAATCCAAAAGATGAATCAAGAGAAAAAGAAAACACACTCCTCCTGTCTGGTCCAAATACAAGAAGAATGTACCTGAGAGAGCTTTGAGATTGAAGAGAATGAAAGAAGAGCTGATAACAGCTGATTTTGGGTCAAGGAATCAGGTAACAAGATGGTCAGAAGATAAAGTCATAACCAGTTACAAAAAGTTGGAAGAATTGAGAAAGAAAAATCCAAATGTCCCTCAAAAACCTGATTATCCTAAAGCAGTGGTTTCAGATAAACCACAAAAGCTACAAATCTGGAGATCCACCGCTCCACCTGCTGCCATTCTTTATCAAAGAAGAAAACAAAAGAAGATGGATGCAGAAACAGCAGAGGATTTAGCCCAAGGGGATTACATCATAAAGATGGTCCTTAAACAAATGATGGCTGAAAATCCTGAATTGGCAAAGGCTGCAAACACTGCCCAAGTAGTCATTACCAGGCCTCCCTCACCAAACTCATCTGCAAATAAATCTCTTCCAAGAAACCCATTAGGTTCAAAGATACTAAAGTGGAAGTCTGACCAAAAGACCTATGTATTGACTCTGCTCAGATCTAATGGTGAAGTTAAGCACATATCAAGGGAACAAGCACTGGGCCTGGGTGTTGAAGATCTACAAGATCTCCTTGAGCTTACACTGTGTAGGGATGAGAATGATACAAGTTCCATGGATTTTGAACTCCAATTTAAAGGTCAAGTTAGGGAACTGTTGATGAGGCAATAAAGATCCTAAATAATGAAGAGTTTTGGCATCATCTGTTCCAGGGGGAGATTGTTGGGATTGAACCCTATAGAGGAACAAATGATATAAAGCCAAAACTGGATCAGGGCAGTAGATCCAGAATAAGCAGTTGTTTGCATTCTATCTTTCCCCTTGATTGTGGCTCTAACAACTGCTGCCCTCTAAGTACTGATCTCCTACAACAACTGATGGTCTACAACAACTGTTGCATCCTAGAGATTGTTGAAGACAAAGTGCTATTTAGTCAATCTACTGTCTTGACTCAAGTACTATTGAAGACCAAAGCACTGCTAGGGTTGAAGCAGTGGAATGAAGAATCAGTTGTTTGCTTTCCTTATTGTATTGTAATCAGTTGTTTAGATAACAGTGTTTAGATAACAGTGTTTGTATAGATCAGTAGTTTGAGGTTGTTAGGAAGTTAGATGTCACTATCACTGGTGAAGTCAGCAAAGATGCCACAGTGGATTGCTTTGTACTATATATAGAGCAGTACCCTATACTGTTCTATCAGCTCTCTCCAACACTTGTCATTCCTGTACGAATAAATCATCTGTGAGCTCAGGCTGAGGGGGAGATTATATTGTATGCATGCATTGTAATTTGAAGTTTGTAATAAATACAATCATTCGATTCCATGTAAACATGTTTGCTTAAACAATTCTCTCTTTGATTGTGTGTTGAAAGTTTATTTCATTAATTCTGCTGCAATTACTCATTCATCTTCATAATTGTTAAACAAAAACACAATCATAAGAAACTCAGATCCTAACAATATGGATAAAGAGGCTGCTTTCAAAAGACCCCCGGCTCGAAACCAAACATCAAGCAAATAATGCGAACTATAGATATAGCAATAGGATTCCACCAATCACAGAATAATTGGTAACCGACTAACATAGTAGAATAGACACAACTATAGCCCCTAAAGCAATATATATATACACACACACACACACACAAAAGATGATAAACACATGTAAAGTCCACCTGAAAAGTAGGAAATATTAACCCCTAACCTAAAAATCTCAGACACCTCATTACTATCTCCTAAAATTCCTTAACCTTAATCCTACGTCTCCACGAACTCCTATCCTGGACCATGTCCTCAGAAAGGTGCAACTCTAGCAAATCTTGCCTAATCCACTCCTCCCAAGTCAGTTTTGGCCTTCTTCTACTCCTCCTACCCTCCACACAAAGGGCGTCCACTACTCTAACCGGTGACGTCACCAGCCTCCTTTTCACGTGCCCAAACCATCTCAATCTTCCCTCCATAATCTTACTCGATATACTAGCCACCCCTAGCCTTTCCCTAAAAACCTCATTTCTCATACGCTCTAGCCTTGTGTGCCGACACATCCACCGTAACATCCTCATTTCTTCCACCTCCATCTTGCGTGTCTGCGTCTTTTTGATAGCCCAACAATCTTTTCCATATAACATAACAGGTCTAACTGCAACTTTATAAGATTTTTCCTTTAATTTAGTTGGGAACCTCCTGTCACACAATACCCCAACGGCTGCTCTCCACCTACACCAGCCAGCTTGGATACGATGGGCAACGTCACTATCTATCTCCCCATCCTTTTGTACAAACGATCCTAAATATTTAAACCTGGTAACCTGTGGCACCGCTTAACCATCAATGGTTATTTGAGTATCTTCGCGGTCGATTGCTCCACTAAACCTTTGCCTTCTAAAGCAACTCGCCATACTTCTAACCTCTCGTTCAGTCGTTGTTTAGTCTCCGCAACTAACACAATATCATCTACAAAAAGCATGCACCACAGAATCAGATCCTGTATCGACTTTGACAACTCATCCAGCACAACTGCAAAGAGAAACTGACTCAACGCCGACCCTTGGTAGAGTCCTATCTCCACCGGGAAAAAATCAGTATCCCCTACTGGCGCACGAACACTAGTTTCGGTCCCATCATACATATCCTTAATTATGTCTATATATTTCCCAGGTAACCCTCTACCCTCCAAACTATCCCATATCAGTCCACGTGGTACACTGTCATATGTTTTTTCTAGGTCAATGAACACCATATGTAGATCTCGTTTCTTCTCCCTATACTTTTCTATCAATCTCCTTAGAATGTGTATCGCTTTTGTAGTTGACCTCCGTGGCATAAAACCAAATTGGTTTACTGTAACTTGCGTTTCTCTTCTAATCCTAGTCTCAATTATTCTCTCCCATAATTTCATAATATGACTTAACAACTTAATCCCTCTGTAGTTCTCGCAACATTGAGCGTCGCCTTTATTCTTATATAAGGGCACTACAACACTACGCCTCAACTAATCTAGCATTTTTCCCAAACTGAAAATAAGGTTGAATAGGGACGTTAGCCATTGAACTCCTTCCTCTTCTAAACACAACCACGCCTCAATTGGTATGTTGTCAAGACCAACCGTCTTAGCCCTTCCTATCTTCCTAAGTGCTGCCCTAACTTTCCCATGTGTGAGACTCTGATTGTAACCGCTATTACATTGTCGCCTTTGGATAGTAGGATTTTCACTTTGTTGTTGGTAGTCCATCCTACCGTTGAAAAGATTATGGAAGTAGTTTTGCCATCTCAGCCTAATGTCAAGTTCATTTACTAAAACACGTCCATCCTCTCCATTTATAAACTTCACTACCCTTAGATCATGCCTCCTACGCTCCCTAGCTTTAGCGATCTTGAACATATGATGCTCGTCCTCCTTTGTTTCCAGGCTTTCATACATCTTTTTGTAAGCTGTGTTCTTTGCCTCCGTTACAGCCTTCTTCGCCTCCCTCTTGGCCGTTTTGTATTTCTCCCCCAACCTCATTCATTCTTCGTCGTTTAAGCAACTCAAAAGGTCCCTAAAACACTTTTGCTTATCCCTTATTTTGGTAGTCACATCCTCACACCACCACCAAGATTCCTTATGTGGTACCTTTCCTGTTGTGACCCCTAGAATCTCCTTCGCTACATGTATAATGTTAGTCGCCATAACCTCCCAAATCTGGTTTGTTTCCCCACCTAGTCGCAATGACGTCGTGGAGATGACTTTATCTTTAAACACGGTAATCTTTTCCCCCCTTCAAATCCCCCATTGTATCCTAGGTCGAATATCGTCTTCGCGTCTGTAAGCTTATGTTTTAGTACTATATCTGCCACCTGTAAACGATGTTGAGCCACTACTTGCTCCCCTGGTATAACCTTGCAGTCCATCCACCATCTTCGGTCACCTCACCTCATCAAGATATAATCGACCTGCGTGTTATGCCCCCACTACTAAAAGTGATTAAATATGATTCCCTCTTCCTAAAGAACGAGTTCAAAATACATAAATCATGGTTGCTTGAACTAAAATTTAGATATCTTGAACATTCTTCAACATCGTACTTCAATATAAGATTTAAAAAGACCGCCCCGTAAACACACCCGCCACTCTCGATTTGTTCACTACTAGAGTGTCGCTTGCCTCATGGAGCTTGTCGGTTTTATTAATGTTTTCCTCTAAAGTTTACTTTAGCATTTAATTATTTGTTATTTGCTTAGATTGCTCATTCTTTTATTATTTGCTATTTATTGCTTCATGTAATCATGTTTAGGTTTAAATTTGGTAGTTGATGTAGGTTTTAAACTTGTTGGTTGCTTGAACTAAAGTGTTAGATGAAATTTATTGATTGATTTTACACAACATGGAAAAAATTAAACAAAATCAAGTTGTTGACCAAATAAAAAAAAAACTATATGAATTTACGAACCAATAAAAACGTAATATATTTGGGTCGCTCGACTCAATCTGGTTAAAAAAAAGTTTCACGACCTAACCCAACGTGGTAAAAAAATAAATCAAATACTCGACCCCGTAATAAATCATCTTTTATAGACATCCAAGTATCAAAAAAATTCTGACCCCGTATTAAAAATTCTTAGATCCACCACAAACGTTGTTCACATCAGCCATATCGCTTCCTTACCTTGAGTCTACACCGACCATTATAACTCGTAACATTAATTTGAAGTTAAGTGATTCACTTTTACATTTTTGTCATCTTTTAAGGTTTATAAGATTCCCTTTGTTTTCGTTAGACATAACAAAATGTTACCTTATTAAGAAAACTTTATATAATGACCTATAAAGAAGCCACGAAGACCATGCGTCATCAGTAGTTCGTTCAATAGTTCGTTAACAGTTTTCAACATTAATCCTATATTGTCTCCCTACCATTTCTTTCACCGAAGAAAACCACGGAACAAAAAAAATGAAAAACTCAAAACTGCAACACATTTTCTTCCTTTGGATCAATCCTACCTACGATAAACTCTTTGATGAACAACAACATTCTGTCAAGAAATCGCATATTTTGATCGCTGTCCGAATAATCAAAGGAACAGGATGATCAAAACTCAGATTTTCACCGTGTTGGTCATCATAGTCATGGGGATACCTTGGATGGAGCGTACGAATCGTTTCGCTAACGCCCAACAGAATAATCCGGCCTCATCCGATCCCCTCACCAAATCCATATTTACTCAGTTTAATGCTATGGCACTTCTTTTTCATCAAGATGATGTCAATGATCTTAGCTTCTGCATGAAAAATATGTAAGTTGTAGGTTTTTTTTCAACGTTTTTCTTTCATGATTCTATTGTATATTTTTCATAAATCAAAATTCAGAAAGCGGATTCTAAAATTAGGATCTCTATCGTTTACGATCCTAACACATGGAAACTGCATGCATATATTTTATTAAACATTTTTTTTGTATATGATTTCCAAAAGGCACACAATAACACGTGTCAAAAAATCAGTATACTAGTTTTTTTCTTTTTCAATAAAAAAACTAGTATACTGTCCGTGTCAAAATCTAAAATTTAAACGAAGTTGAATTCTATATACAAGGCTCGTTAAAATATGAGCTCTCAAGCTTCAGCTTGTTTTTTTATAAGGTCGAGCGGCCGTCTAATTTTAGTTTCACGTTAACAATGATAAACAAGCATGCTTAAGTTGTCCAAGAGACTTATTTTTAATATTTGTAGAAGTAGGTGGCAGTGTCTCATCCAATTTAACTAGTGTTGTGATGTAAAATAAGTAAGATCATTTTTGAATTCTTATCTTAATTTCCAGAACTGAGGAGTGGAATGAAGCTTTCGATTTCTCGCATGATACTAGATTCTTGGCGAATTGCATCCAAAAGAACAATGGTAACCACCACTTTCATCAATCTTTCTAGATGTTATAAACTAGCAACAGGGGCGGAACCAGGGGATCAAGAGGGTGTGTTGATCCCCCAATCGCGAGAAGTTGAGAATTTAATGGGTTTTTATACATAAAATTTGATTCTTTTATTACAAACATGAGTTGGTCCAGTTGGACCCCTTCTAGAAGAGAAGAGAACCATTTGCTGACCGTTACTAAAATGATTATTTTCATAAGTTTAGTGTAGAATAAGTTATTTTGATAATGCTTTCTTGTGGTGTTCCTTAGTTGATGGCGAATTCATGAATTTGTAGGCAATCTCGCTCAGCGGTTGTGTACCGCAGCAGATATAAAGTTCTATATAAGTACTATTTCAGAAGCCGAGAAACAAGGGTTTAAGACTTCAAGTTATGTCAAAGGTAACAAGAACTGCAATCTTACTTCGTGGGTTTCTGGATGCGAACCAGGCTGGTCTTGTGCCGCTCCGAAAGATGTCCAAGTTGACCTAACAAACAAAGAAGATATGCCTTATAGAACTTCAAATTGTGAACCTTGTTGTGAGGGTTTCTTTTGTCCAACTGGACTCACCTGTATGATCCGTAAGTTTCGTGTCCAGTTTTTTAAATCACATACCAAAATCATGCTCTATATTTATACATCTTGAGGTTTTTATTAGGCAAATTGGATTTCAATTATCCAAACCATGATGCATTGGCCGATATGATAATAATCCAAACTGGCAACGCGACGAATGACAATCTCAACTTTCACTTTTGTTTTCAAGGGCAAACCCACCCTACAGAAAAGTAACTCTATCTACCTCTAATGAACACGTGACTTATTTATGTCCCAATCAGAATGTTGTAAATTGTTTTGAAACAAAATAAATGAAAGTTAGGGGCAAACAAAGTTGTTTTTTACAACAAAATTGAAAGTTAGGAGTGTTACTGGTCAAATTGTCAGTATGGACTAATATCAACCAATATCATAGTCTAGATTATTGAGATCCAATTTCCATTTTTAGTATCAAAACCAAGTGTTCTAATTTTGCTCATTTATATTTGCCTTTGAAGCTTGTCCTTCTGGATCATACTGTCCTCTTGCTCAGCTAAACCCCCAAACTAACATATGCGATCCGTAAGTTATTTTCTAAAACATATGTGATGTTGTTTTACTTCACATTGGCCTTTAGGATCTGAAAATAAAATAAAATAAAACAGATATCGCTACCAACCTCCGCCCGGTGCAACTAACCATACTTGTGGTGGAGCCGATGTCTGGGCAGATGTAACCAGTAGTCGTGAGGTATTTTGTCCAGGAGGGTACTTCTGTCCAAGTTCAGTTGAGAAACATTCTTGCGAACCTGGGTATACATTTTGTTTCATGCTATCAATATTATAAATTTCCTCACAGTTTGTAGCATCATGAGTCTACTCTAACATTCTTTTGCACAACTATTTACTTAACATACATTCATCTTATTTCAGACATTATTGCAGACTTGGATCAACATATGAAACAGGTAAAATATGTACACAAACTTGCAAACATTACATGATTAGTTAGCCTAGAATAAACTCCAAGAAACTATAATATACTATTCTCTTTTTATCCACAAATGCAACATCCTTTTTTACTATTTGATATAACATGCTTACCGCTTAATTTTATCTATCTATCTATATATGCAACACCGTTTTTTACTATATGAGATAACATACTTACCATTTTATCAAAGTCCTAAATGTGAACTTATTGCGTTAACTTATAAAAAAATTATTCTTTACCGTCCCAAAATTATTATCTACGTTTCAACTTTAATTTGACCTAAAATAACTATCCATTATCAAATGTGGTTTGCTAGAATTTACTAATTTGAGAATTGATCCTTAATTACCCTCATCATCAAATGTTTAGTGTTGGCGGCCTCTTTGCCTAGCAGCAGTGTGGCATCGAGTGTTTATCCCCATTAAAATGATGCGGGTTCAAGTCCCAGAAAATAGGCATTAGGTGGATTTTAGAAGGGGGTGTGCCTTTGATGTTAAAAAAAATAAATGTTTGGTATCATTAATGCATTAAGAGTAAAGTTGGCATTCTGTTAATTAATATCTCTATTAATTGTATATATAATTTGCATCATTTCATGGGCTATAATTTTGTGGAGTATGTTACAAATTGCATATTTTGGTAGTACATGTTAAGTTTGTTGCTTTAATGCTTGAACAAATAAGCACATTACATTAAATGATTAGAATTTGCCTATTTATGTAGTAAAATGTATCAATAAAAAGTGAATATAAAATTGCATTATCTTGATATAATCGAGTCTTACCATCGGATTACTTACAACTTTTATGAACTTGCAGAGTGTTTTCAGTTTGCTACATGTAATAGAGGGTCTGTAAATCAAAATATCACTGCCTATGGAATAATGACTTGTGTAAGTGCGTATCTTACTCAATTAAAATTATATATAAACACATTTAAACATCATGATTATTGTTTTATGTAAATCCAGGTTGGGTTAATACTCTTGCTGCTTATTTTTTACAATTGTACTGATCAAGTTATCACCACTAGAGAAAAAAGGAAAGCAAAATCAAGAGAAGCTGCTGCACAAAGTGCAAAAGAATTAGCACAAGAAAGATGGAGATCCGCAAAAGAAACCGCAAAGAGAGGGCTATCAAGAACATTTTCGCGCAAGAAATCTTCTATGCCCGAACCATCACAAGGTGCAACATCATCAAAAGAAGAAATGCATGATATTGAAGAAGATCCGGAAGATCGCGATACTGTTAGTGTAGACATTGAAGCGAAAAAAGCGAAAAAGGAATTAAAAGCTAAAAAATTACACACGCGTAGCGAAATTTTTAAATACGCGTATGGTCAGATCGAAAAAGAAAAGGCAATGGAACAAGAACAAGCAAATTTAACATTCTCTGGGGTGATTTCTATGGCTACTGAAGCAAGCTATAGAAGTAGGCCAAAAATTGAAGTTTCTTTTGAAGATTTGACTCTTACATTAAAGGGTACAAAGAAACATTTGTTACGAAGTGTGAGTGGAAAAATATCACCTGGTCATGTATCAGCTGTTATGGGTCCTTCTGGAGCTGGTAAAACAACGTTTCTTTCGGCTTTAACCGGAAAAGCAAGGGGATGCACTGTGAATGGATCGATTCTTATAAACGGGAAACGTGAATCGATGAATTCTTATAAGAGAATAATCGGGTTTGTACCACAAGACGATATTGTACATGGTGATTTGACCGTCGAAGAGAATCTTTGGTTTAGTGCAAGATGCAGGTATAGTAAAGGTTTACAGTTTATGGTTTAAGGTTTATATGTAACCTACACATATTTTTCCTGGCTACGAAAAAAATGTGAAAATTTTATATTGAGATTAATAGTAATTAAGTTTCTAAAGTGTTATATTAATGTTACTCAAAACATTTTCCGTATCGAAAAAACCACTCAACTTTCAATATATGTAAATCCAATGTTGTGACTGTTTTTTTATAAATTACTTTTTTTTAAATTAAGAGACTTAAATAAAACATATATGAATCTTGCTTACTATTTAGTAGGGATTATTTCTTGAAATTTAACTTGAAGTATGAGATAATTGTAAGAAAAAATTTATTAAATAATAACCAAATTTCATAATTATTTTATTTAACTAAAACTGAAAAAAAAAAATTGAACTATTAAATAGTAATGTTTGAGTAACTTTAATGGAGTATTTAGGAAATTGGTTACTGATTGTTTTCCCTTTTTGTGACAGGTAACTATATGCTACAAAATCAAATATTTATCAGTAGTTTGTTTATTTATGATTGTGTATTAATTTGTACATATACTTATGCAGGCTTCCAGCAAAACTTTCTCGAGCTGAAAAGGTTCTTGTTGTAGAAAGAACTATAGAGTCTTTAGGGTTACAACATGTGAGGGATTCTTTAGTTGGTACAGTGGAGAAGAGGGGAATTTCAGGGGGTCAAAGAAAACGTGTAAATGTTGGTCTGGAAATGGTGATGGAACCTTCTTTGTTAATCTTAGATGAACCCACTTCTGGTTTGGACAGTTCATCTTCTCAGTTATTACTTAAAGCACTTCGCCGTGAAGCTCATGAAGGAGTAAATGTGTGCATGGTGGTTCACCAACCTAGGTAATTTTTTTCTTTTTGTTTTTCTTTCTTTTTTCATATATCTCTATATATATACACACACATTTCTCGCAATAATTTAGTGAGTGTGGAACACTAAGTTATTGTAAGAACAAAAGGAAGAAATTTAAATCATTTAGTTTTCTTATCAATGGTTTATATTCATCAAAAATTTATTTCTTACATACAAATGCTTTATGTATATAAAAAACATCAAACTAATGAGCTCGTATTTTAACTTAAATTTTAAAACTTTTCTACACATGTATAGGTTATGTGTATGTAATATAACCTACACACGTGTAGGTTTTATAAATAAAAGAAATTTGCGCATATATTTTTTTTTTTTTGAATTGCATGTATATAACTTACAAGCTACATATAAAAGTATCTCGTGAATTATATATATATTGATTTTTGGGAAATATCAATAACATGTAAAAAGAGTAAAAAACAAGTTAACTTTTTTTTTTTTTTTTGTTAAAAGTTATTTTCTGAAAGTTTTCTAGTATCTTTTGAATTTTCTTATAATCCCTTGTATATGTTTATGTGTGTGGTACAAAAGTTAAACCAAAAAAATATAGTGATTAAAATAAAATTAAACGGTTTCAATTGTTCTTTTCCTCGTGATAATTTAGTTTTATACTCACCATGTAAATATAATATTATTTCATATCTGATTTATATACACATATTTGTTTTCAGCTATAGTTTATTCCGGATGTTTGATGATTTGATACTGTTGGCAAAGGGTGGTCTTGTTGCCTATCTTGGACCAGTGAGCCAGGTTGAAGAATACTTTTCAGGCATCGGTATCCATGTACCCGAACGGGTCAACCCACCGGATCATTACATTGATATTTTGGAGGGTATTAACACTACATCAGGTGTCAACTACAAAGATCTCCCACTCAAATGGATGATTCATAATGGTTACCCTATACCACCTGACATGCAAGATCCTGATTTAAAGCCCGAATCTTCACACGGCTCGACTTCGACTGTCGGTGGGCATGATGATCGGTCTTTTGTGACCGAGTTATGGCAAGAGTTTAAGGACATTATTCATATGAAAAACGATAGTTTTTTAAGTTATTTTTCGAGGCGAAAAGATTTGTCTAATCGCATAACCCCTGGTGCGGTTCAACAATATCGATTCTTTCTTGGAAGGTAATCATGGATATTTAAATTTTGTTTAGTTCAAAGATGTTTTTTTTAAATGTTAAACTTAGCACTACATTTGTTAAATATGCAATAAAGAGAGTTTAAGTTTTAAGTTATTTTTTAATAAGACCGGTACGGTTTAGGAACGAGACTGGTACTTCTAGTTGGTTTTTGAACTTCTTGTACTTGTAGGTGGTTTGCTACCCCTTGAAGCGAAACTCGGTAAGTTGAACTAGGTGGCAAGCGAACTCCATAGAATTTGGTGAAAAAAACCTGTGGAGTTTGATTGTTACCTAAGTTAACTTGTCGAGTTTCCCTTACAGAGGTAGAACTACTTGAAAGTACATGAAGTTCTAAAACACACATAGAATAATGATCTCATTTCTAAACAACCTACTTCTTTAAAACAAATTCCATCATTGTTAGCTTTCATCTTACCACTATCATTGTTAGCCTTCTTCTTACCGTTATCACTTCAGTTTTTAATTACTATTCCTTTCCAAAAATATATCCGAGCCATACCAAGTGTAGTCCAAGTCATTTTAGCTTCCATCCTTCGGGATCCTTATAATCCGCATTGTGAATGCTCTTATAGCGCGTATTTAATGTAAACATTTGTTACAGGGTGGCAAAACAGCGAATACGTGAAGCTAGGTTACAAGCTGTAGATTTACTGCTTTTGCTAATAGCAGGAATCTCTCTAGGAACACTTGCTAAAGTTAGTGATGAAAACTTTGGGGCAGTTGGATATACTTACACCATTATTGCATATTGTAAGTTTCATGACTCCAATCCAAGAAGACACGAAAAATAAATAAATAAATACTCATTATTAGGTGGAATATGTTAATTTGGTTTTCTTTGTATTGTAATTATCTCTAATAATCCCCCTTGGAGAAGGAAGAAATACAACAATACTAATACTAGTTGTATTTCCTAATTACTTACAAGTTACAACACATAGTATATTCTATGTAATACACACAAAATTGATTCTGGTCTATTCATATACATTGAAGGTGTCATTATCTAAAGGTATTAGATATTTGAGTAAACATTTGTTGATGTCTTTCAGCTTTACTCGGCAAGATTTCGGCCATGAGATCTTTTACATCGGATAAATTACAATTTTGGCGAGAACGAAGTTCTGGAATGAGTTGTTTTGCATATTTTTTCTCCAAAGATACAATCGATCAGTTCAGCACCATAATAAAACCCGCGGTTTATCTATGCACATTTTACTATTTTAACCCTCCGAGATCTTCATTACTCGATAACTACGTCGTTTTACTTTGCTTGTTGTATTGTGTATCCGGCTTCGCTTATGCGCTAGCCATCTACCTTGATGCTGGTGCTGCCCAACTGGTGAGTGATTCTAACCCAAGATTAATTTTTTTTTCCCACTAGTGTATCGAGCGGGTTGGATAATCGCTAAAAGGGGTAAGGTTAGTTTACGTGAAACATTTTTTTTAAAGTTACTATAAAAATTTAAATTCTCGTGTCAAATTTTTCTGAATAATGTGTTACGAGGTTTTATGCATTAAAATTAGGGGTGACAATTTCTAACAATGCATGAAAATAATTAGGTTTTGATTGTGACATCTAATTTCAAGCAAATTGAGTATGATCACTTTAGTTTACAAGCTTGTTTTGTTTTACAGTGGTCAGTGTTGCTTCCAGTTGTGTTGACTCTTATTTCAACCCAAAATGATGAAAAGGGATCAATAATACCTCTTCTCAAAAAACTGTCCTACCCTTCATGGGCTTTAGAAGCCTTTGTACTAGCTAATGCAGAAAGGTTTGACATCATTTCATATTTTCTTTCATCTTTTATTATTCTCATAAGCATACCACATCTACCAACTACAAGAATAATAAGCATAGGCTTGGTTTCTTAATTTTTTGTCAAGATAATTATCTCATTCTTGCAAAATGTGGTGTTTTATTTGCATTTTATAAACTTTATGATTTGTAAGTGAAGAGCTAAGTACCCTTGCTTAATAAGTTTTTTTTTGTTTTTAACTGCTAGAGATAAAAAAATTCATTAAAAATATCAGCTGTCATTAAGCTTCTTATTAGCATGTGGCAATACATCTATAACTTTTTATGCATATTTGCACAATTTTAAAAGTCATTAAACTTCAGGTACCGCGCGGTGTGGTTGCTAACAAGATGTGCCGCGATCGCCAAAAGAGGCTACGATCTACGTGACTGGAACTTTTGCTTGATACGTTTACTACTCGCTGGATTAGGGTTTCGCGCTTTAGCTTTGTTCTTGTTAGTGTTCTGCCAGAAGAAGTAGTCAAGGTGTCCACCCGGCCATGCAAACATGATCAAACCATAAGGTGATCAACTCAAAGTGAAAGACAAGAATCTTGGAAAAATAAATGGATGAACATGCAAATAAATACAACACAATTTTGGCGGTAACCGCGGATCTGGAGGCTTTTCCCTCATCCGATGCGGTCGAGAAGTTTTTGTTTTCTGGTTTGGATTCCGCAGAACGAAAAGTATGTTTTGTGTTTGATCGAGATTTCTGATGTGCATGCAACATGCATCGTTTGTTACAGTTTAGTTAATAAATTTTATTATTGCGTTCTGCAAAATATAAACCGTCAGATTGGTTGTTGTATGAACCAAGAATGATGTATGCTGAGGTTGAGGCTGATTTTTGATAAACAATTAGTGAGGTGATAAATTTTGATTTACTATTTCACATGTAATAATGTTTAACCTAATGCCTCTTTAAATTTTGTTTTATGAATTATGGAACCATCAACCACTTGAAATTGTTTGTGTATTATCTCTGGTACCCCTAAAATATGTGAAGTTTTGATGGCATAACGATTTAAATATTTAATAGTATTTGTATTAATAAATGTAATAATTTGGTCTGAATTTAAGTTATGCACTAGAATTCCACTTAATGGGCCTTTGGGCCGCAGGGTATTCAACTTTAGAGAAAAAGTGCCTAACTCTGTAAGATTGAAAATTAGTGCTCTCTATAGCCCAAGGTACTTGGTTGGGCTCAAATGTTAGATTGAAAATTTTGAGTTACAAATAGTAGCTTTTTTGTTCTGGTTGTCCTTTTAATAAAAAACTAGATTTACGACCCGCCGCAATGCGGCGGGGATCCTTTAGTTATAACTAAGTCGATTTAAGACGCGCACCTTATGTTGAACCTGTCAAACGGGAAAAAATAGACGATGTAAAAACATTCACCCACACACGCACGTTACGTCGTGTTAACTCGTAAAATTTAGAACGAAACGTTAAACTAAAGATGCACGTTCCGATGTGTTAAGTCACAAAATTTAGAACGAAGCATAAAGCGAAAAATTTGCGGAAAACAAAAACTATAAAGGACCAAAGCTGAAAGTAAAAAAAAGTTGTGAGGATAGATTGCAAAAGATAAAAAGTTTTGTGTTAAAAGTAAAAAAACAAATAGTTTTGGGTTAAAAGTAATTCATGAAATACTTTCGGGTGAAAAGTAAAAAAATCAGTTTTTTTTAAAAACCCCCAAAAGCCAAGGTTTTAACAACAATATGCATAACCATTTTTTGTTTGAAAAAACCCACCAAAGCCAAGATTACCACACATAAGTAAAAAAAAAATCAAAGTGGTTAAATTGCAAAAGATGGAAACTTTTGAATTAGAAGTGAAAAATCAAATTAATCAAATGGGTTAAATTGTATAAGATATAAACTTTTGAATTAGAAGTGAAAAATCAAATTAATCAAAAGGGTTAAATTACCAAAGATTAAAACTTTAAACTTAAATTGTCAAAGATTAAAACTTTAAGGTTAAAAAGGAAACAAAGATTAAACTTTAAACTTAAATTGTTAAAGATTAAAACTTTAGGGTTAAAAAGGAAAGTTCTAGTTTTTTTTTAAAAACACCCCAAGCACAAATTACAACCAAGGTAAGCCTAAACTTGTTGCTTCTTTATATGGTTTTAATAAGAAAGTAAAGTGTCATTGTGTCACTCAATAATTGGGATTAACACTGCTTTAATCAAGATTAGACTTTAAGATAGTTATTATATAAGGGTGAGGGGGGCACCCTCGGTGACCCCATGCGGGGGGTTTGTTTGCCGAGCGGGAAGGGTGCCGCCATCCATGCGGGGATCCAAATCGGGGAGGGTGTTCGGGGCTTGTTCATCGAAGAAGGAGAGAGAAGATGGTGGGGCCACCCTCATTTTCAACCAATCAACATTTTTTCTTTTTTTTTTTTTTTTTTTTTGAATAAAAAAACAAGTCACCTAATAGAGGAGTGCCGCCATCAAATTGGGGTGCGAGTGAAGTTTAAGAGGGGAGTTGACGTGGCATAACCTGATTGGGTGTGCGTAAGAGAGGGGACTCCCCTAAGAGGGGAGTGCCCCTCTCACCCTAAGAGAGATGATGATGAGAAAACTAGATATAAAGAAGAAAACCTTAAAGAACACATTTTTTTTATTAAAAACTGCTATTTTAATATATTAAAAAACTTTTTTTAAGTATTATACATATGCATTATATGTATATGTTGCGATTTTTTATATATTAAAAATAGCTAATTTTAATTAAAAAATTGTAAAATAAATTTGGTGTGTTTTCAAGCTTTTTAGGAGTTTTTTAGTTTTTTCATTTAAATAAGTTTTCTCAGGATTAATCCCCTTTTATATAAAGGGTGGGTGATATATAGAGGTTAGTTAATTTTCAAAGTGACAATTGTGTGTGAAGTGTGAAGGGTACAAAGTGCTCTCAAGATGTAAGACATGTAATTTTAAGGTAAAGAGAGGTAAGTCCTTTAATCGTTTTAGACAGGCCGTTATAAATTATAACGGTTTGAATGCAACATTATTATTGCATAGTTTGTTCAAGTGTTAAAAATGCATACGTTGAATGCAATGTTGTAACGTTAGATAAATCGTTATAATATAACATGTTTGGTTATTTTTTTATACATCAACTTGACAAGGTAAATAGTATATTTCCTGTTAGAATTTTATGCATTTTTTTTTTTTTTTTTTTTTTGAGTCGGTCTAATAGTTACCAATTCAAGATTAAGAAGTGAGAATTAATATTAACCAAAATTTTAATTTCAATAAATAGCAAATCCCTCAACGAAGTGTATGTGACATAGTTTGAACTGATTCAGTTATATCATTTGATTTTGAAACAACATAGTTTTTAATAAGAGTAAATTACGTTTTTGGCCCCTATGGTTATATCATTTTTACTATATTAGCCCAAAATAAGAATTTTTAACATATCTGCCCCCATGGTCTCTATAACTAACTATTTTGGCCCCTAAGTCTAGAGATCATGGGGGTCAAAATGGTTAGTTATAGAGACCATGGGGGCTAAAATGGTTAGACTTAGGGGCCAAAATGGTTAGTTATAGAGACCATGGGGGCAGATATGTTAAAAATTCTTATTTTGGGCTAATATAGTAAAAGTGATATAACCACAGGGGCCAAAAACGTAATTTACTCTTTTAATAATAAATAATTTCAACTTTGTTTGAACAAGTACATAAATGACAATGACATGTATCATGTTATTCGTAGTTTGAATTTAAGCTAAATGGTGGTGGAAGTTAAAGACTAACGATGCGGCTCTTTGGACTAAAGTGATCCACGCAATCCACTTCAAGAAAAATGGGTAGCATTCCTACTGTCGAATACCTAAATCCCGGCTGGCGTTAAGTGGATCTTCGCTGACGTCAAGATATCCCGTTCCTTGAAGCTACAAAAGAATAAACCGTTAGCCTCGCCACGGAGGACCCCGGGAGGGGGATCCGTGACCAAGCTCCGGCGTGAGAGTAAGTAAACTTGCCGGAGAGTGAGAGGAGCTTCTTCCGATGAGTGTAATCACCGGAATATTTCCTCTTTGGTGTGAATCTAATAAATACGTATGCGGGTATTAAATGTAAAGGAATGTTGGTCGGAATTAATGAGAGGAGATTAAATAAGAGTGTAGTAAATGAGATGGTTCCGGAGATGATACCTGCCTTTGTTACCGTCTTCTCTATCTTATATAAGTCCCAGACCTTATTGTGTATGTAGGATATTTGTTGAGATAATCCAACGTGTTTAGGAAGACCTCGAGGGGCTCAGACACATGTCTGACCCCTAACGGTCAGATCGGCAGCGGCATTTAATGTTTCAGAAGGAGAAGTACGATGCCAGCCGTGATGCTCTTCTTATCAGTCATTAATGGACGCCTGCATATTCTGGCTCCTCGTTTCCCGCTCGTTTTATGAAGAAGAAAACTTAATGGGCAAGTTAGGCTCTAGTTGGGCTTGTACTCTGTTGGGCCCGCCCATAGACAGCCCAAAACGGGTAGAAATGGGGTTCCCCATTGGCCCGTCGTCAAGTCATCTTTAGTCCCTGGTTCTGAGACCTGAGGCTCATGATCCGGGGCTGAATCATAATTGTTTAAAAAGAAGGCTTACTTTTTTGGGCTTCGGATATGGGCCCACCCCTGATCTGTCATCATTGGCTATCTCTTCGGGCCATTATTTCACTGCATACCGACGGCGGGAATTAATACCCTGGAGACACGTGCATCTCTTTTAAATTTTGAAGGGACGAGCGATGGGACGGTTACTGTGCGTCAGTTACCTTCTTTAAATACCCAGTTTCTTCCCGAATTTCCTATCTAATCCCTCTGGTTCCTTTCCTTTGTTCATCATAACCTCTCCGATTATTATTTCTTTTCCGATCATGAGTCGTTCCGGCCGGTCTGTGATCAAGTCCGTCTTGACGGCGAAGGACCTGAAATCTTTTGTCAAGACGTATAACATTCCGAAACAATTTTCCCCTACCTTGCCAGGTCCCAATGAACCGGCAGTGTTTACGCCGGATAGGATCCCTCTCTATATCTTGGCTTTCTCCTCTTGCGGAGTCCGATATCCTCTTTCCGCTTTCAAGGTTGATCTGCTCCGTCATTTTGGGGTTCACTTTTCTCAGTTGCACCCCTTAGGGTTGATGAGAGTGGTGCATTTCGAGTTGTCCTGTGTGGCTATTTCCGGTGAACCTTCCATTCCTTTGTTTTGTATGTTCTACAAACTGATTTCTGACGGAGACTGGTTCACATTTGCTAAGCGACAGAACAACGTATCACAACCCTGTTACACCTTTATGCCGACTTCCACTTATCCGAAGGATTGGAAAAGCAGGTTTATTTTTGTCTCCGCTGCCATGATGCCAGGGTCCCCTTCGCCTAGGGATGTGGATGCCCCCATTGAGGACGCCGTTCCTACCCTATCGGCTAATGAGACTGTTCAATGGAAACGCATGTGTGAGTACCCTACTAGGGCTTTCACCTTTTCTGAGGGTATTTTAGCCATGGGAGGGTTGAGTCCTTCTTACCCTGTTCGCCCCAAGGCTTTCTTTGGTAGAAAAGGTATCTTTTTGTCTTGGATCTCCCTTTGTTTGTTTTTGTTTTTTGGTATTTGTGCAGTCATCTTTAGTGTCTCCTTCTCGCAGAGTTGACCTTATGGAAGCTACTTCAGGGGGACTCTAAAGATGTGAAGTTCGTGGTTGATGGTGAAGTTGTTCCGGGTTTGAACTGGAGTGGGATGGTGCAGGTTACCGGGGGGTCTACCCAGGCAGGGGGCTCTGTTGCTGTGGAGGGGGGTGAGAATACTTCCTCCGATGGGGAGGAGAGTTCCCCTGACCTTGCCCCTGTTAAGCATTCTGATGGAAGTGATGATGAAGATCTGGAGATTCGTTTAGTCGGCAAGAGGAAAGCTATAAGTCCTCAGCTAGCCCCCCTTCCCCGTGATATCCGGCAAAGGCTCCGGAGTGCTAGTGGGCAGAAGCTCCCTCCTCCTTCGAAGGCTGCTTCCGAACTTCCCCCCGCTGGGGTCAAAGGTTCTTTGTCCAGGCATCTGAGGTCTTCAAGTCTTGTGAGTGCACCTTTGCTGGTGAGTCCTTTTTTTCTTCTTATCTATTCTGTCTCATCTCTGTTTTATTTCTGATGTTTTTCTTGGTGCAGGGGAGTTCTCGTGATCCTATAGAGATCCCCACTGGTCCCTCATCTTCTCGTGTACGCGACAAGACCCCGGAAGTAGGTTTGGCCCACTTTACCGCAGCCTTTGAGCTTTCTCCTCTTCATGCTACGGGGACCAGTAAGCCTTCTGAACCTGAGGATCTTGCCCATCGGTCCCCTTTGGCTCATTTGTTTGCTGATGCCATCCCCTTTACCTATGTCCCTAAATGGAAGGTGACTCAGTCCTCGGTGATAGGGACTCCCGAGGCTGCCAGGGACTTCCTGAGTCATGCTGTTCCTCCCTCCCATAAATTTGTAAATTCCGCTTTGAGGGATGATCTTTTCGAAGATCAATATAGTATGTCTCTTTGTGAGAGCTTTTTTAGGGGGGCTGGTATGCTGCAGAGGATTGATGATCTGAGGAGGGCGAATGACGGACTCAAAGCTGAGCTTAAGGCTTCCCAATCTGTTGTTGCTGGTCTTAGGTGTCAGGTGGTTGAAGCTGAGAGGAAGCTGCAGGAGGAGAAGGTATATAGTCTTTCCTTCCTCTCCCCCCCCCCCCCCCCCTCTTTTTTTTTTTTTTTTTTTTTTTTGTAAACTGACCTTTTGTTCAGGGGGCTGGAGCCATGCTGGAGAAGAAGAAGCGGGCTTGGGAGCAGGAGATGGCAATGTTGGTGGAAGAGAAAGAAGGGTTGGCCGCAGAGTTGAAATACTTGAAAGAAGTTGGCTCCGTTTCACAGGAGCAACTTAACACCATGTACGCGGACTATGGGATAACCTCTGACGATAATCAGCGATTGGCGAGGGAAAAGCATTGGTTAATTACTGAAGGCTTTGGAGCCTTCCTTGCTGCTGTTGCTCAGTCGGAGGATTTCAAGGGTGGCCTGGAGGAGGTGTACAGGGCATACAGGGATGTTGGCTACCAGTCAGGATTGAAGGATGGCTATGCCTATTCCACTCAGGGCCTGGGTAGAAAGGAGACTCCTCTTTACAACTCCAAGGCAAAGAAGAGGTTGTCCAAGCTGAATGAGGAGTTTGGGCGTAAAACCCCGGCCATCCTTGAGAAAATCCTGGAGCATCCCCTGATATCTATTGATGAATTAAAAGCCTTTTTCTCCTCTGCCGGCCTTCGTCTCCACCATCTCTATCCGGGGGTGATCCCCAGTGAATTTCAGACATTTAACATCTTTCAATATGGTTGTAATATGGATAACTTACCTGCCCTAGGACACTTTTGAACTTTGTTTTGTTGCTTGGGAGGGGGTCCTTCGTGTCGGGGGCCTCCTTAGTATCTAATCATGTAGCTTATAACTGTGTATTGCTTCCTTGTCTTTTGCCTGTTTCTTGTTGTGGCTGTTTGTTTTGCAGGGGCTTTTACCGAGGGTCAGTTCGGTGCTTCCCTGGAGACTTTTGGACTGTTTAGCGAGGGGCTATATTTTTGTCTCATTTTGCTATATTTGTTATTTCGTGTGTCGTTTACTCTTGCCAAGGTTACTGAGGCCTTTCTTTGTGTATTGTACTTTATATAAATAAAGAAAACTTCCTTTTGTGGTTTTGTTTTACAGAAGTGTGTTGTATTTTTTGTTTGTTTGTTAAACCATGATTGTCTGTTCGAGGCCAATCGATGGACAAGTTTGTAATGTGGCATTATGTTTTTTACTTGTTTTGTCCGTTTTCTTTGGGTTAGCTAGACCCTTATTTGCCCCACGGCCGGGCTTTTGGCATGTTTGAGATGCCTTATACACGTGTGTTTGCCTGTTAATTAGGTTTAATGGTGTTCCTGGGCACGTCTGCCTAGGTGTAATGCCCATTGTTTTTTCAAAAGAGGACATGTTGATTGTCCGTTTTTCATTTACTCCATGGGGATTTATACTTCCTGCCATAAATTGTTACAAAAGATCTGTCTTTGGGGGAACCCCAGATTAATAGTTAACTGCTACAAAAGTGGCTCTTGGCCGTTTTCCTTGGGGGTAGACCCCTTACACATAATATTTCCTAAGCTGCATGAGATTCCAGGTCCTGGGGACCTCCTTGCCTTCGAGTGTTTCCAATTTGCAAGTTCCTTTGCCGTTTGCCCATATGACTCGGTAGGGTCCCTCCCAGTTGGGGCCTAGCTTTCCGGTGCTTTCCTGCAGGCTGGCTTCATTTGCTCTTAGGACTAGGTCCCCGGGGACGAGGTTGAGCTTTTTCATCCTGGCGTTGTAATAACTTTCCAGCTGCCTCTTGTATTTGGCCTCCCTGACTGCTGCTATTTCTCTTCTTTCTTCCAAGAGATTCAAGTTCGTCCTGAGGTCTTGCTCATTTTCCTCCTCCCGGAGCCTCATTCGGGCAGTTGGGGATCCTATCTCAGCTGGGATGACAGCTTCTGTCCCGTAGGTTAGGCTGAAAGGAGTCTCCCCATTGCAACCTTTAGGAGTTGTTCTGTATGCCCATAACACGAATGGTAGTTCCTCCAGCCATCCTTTTTGCTTCCTTCCGAGTCTTCCCTTCATTCCCTTGATGACGCTTTGGTTAGCTCTCTCTACCAATCCATTACTTTGGGCGTGGGTGATGGAGGTGAACACTTGTTGGATATGCATCTGCTCGCACCATGGCTTAAAAGGTCTTCCAGCAAATTGGACGCAATTATCGCTCACCAGCTCCTTTGGGACCCCATACCTGCAGATGATGTTGTCTAATACGAACCGCCTCATCTGTTCCCCAGTTATTTTTGCCAAGGGCTTCGCCTCGATCCACTTGGTAAAATAATCTAGGGCCACTACCACATACTTGACCCCTCCTGGACCCTCTGGGAATGGCCCGATTATGTCGATAGCCCACTTTTGGAAGGGCCAGGACGTTGAGACTGGTATCATGGGGTGTTTGTGCCGGTGGGTCATTGGTGCGTGTGCCTGGCAATTAGCACACCTCTTGATCTCCTCGGATGCTGTTTCATACATTCGTGGCCAATAGAACCCCGCATTCATTGCCCTCTTTACTATCGTTCTTGGCCCCGAATGCATTCCACAGATTCCTTCATGCATCTCCCCAATCACATACTCAGCTTCGTCCATATCAACACATTTCAGGGATGGGCCCAAATATGATCTTCGATACAACTCCCCATCAATCAGCTCATACTGCAGGGCCCTGACCCTTACCTTCCGGGCTGCCCTTTCCCCTTCAGGCAACGTCCCGTCCCTGAGGAACTTAATGATCGGTGTCATCCATGTTTCCTGCCCATTCTCGATTGCGGTTACCTCCTTCATGTTGAGGGAGGGGGCGGTTAAAACTTCTACTTTGACTTCTCTTGCCAGGTGGTCGAATGCCACCGAAGCCAATTTACTGAGGGCGTCAGATTTTCTGTTCCTTCCTCTGGGGATGTATTCTAATTTGAAAGTTTTGAATGCCTTGGCTGTTTCCTTTACCTTCGCCACATACTGAGCCATGATGCTGTCTTTGGCTTCATACTCTCCTTGGTACTATTTTACTACCAGTTGTGAATCAGTGCTAGCTTCCACGTGCCTTGCTTTCATTTTTGGTGCCAGCCTCATTCCTGCCAAGAGGGCCTCATACTCTGCAGTGTTGTTGGTGTTTTCGAAGTCCAGTCTTATGGCGTATGTCAGCTCAATCCCCTCGGGACTTATCAGTGTGATGCCTGCCCCGCTCCCTTCTTCACTAGAGGCCCCGTCGGTGAGTAATTTCCACACAGCCTCGTCCTCCTTTTCTTTTTCTTCTTTCTCCAAGGCTTCCCATTTTAAAAGTTCCTTCTCTTCATCCTTGGAACCTCTGCTAAAAAGTCGGCCAGTATCTGCCCCTTCATGGCCGTCCTAGGCTTAAACTCCAGAGAGTGTTCCCCCAGCTCCACAGCCCATTTAGCTAACCGTCCCGATAGCTCCGGCCTCCTGAGTACCTTCTGGAGAGGTTGATCAGTCATCAGGGTAATCTTGTGCCCTTGGAAGTACCTCCTGAGTCTCCGGGATGCGAAAACAAGGGCTAACGCCAGTTTCTCCAGGGGCATGAAGCGTTCCTCGGGGCCTTTAAGTGTTCTGCTGATGAAATATATGGGGATCTGCTTCCCTTCCCGTTCTACCATCATGACTGCACTTATGGTTGTCTTCGAAGCGGACAAGTACAGGAGCAAGAGTTCCCCGGGCACTGGGGTGGCTAGTGTCGGGAGCTCGCATATGTAAGTTTTCATTTCTTGGAAGGCAGCCTCCGCTTCTGGGGTCCATTTGAACTTGTTCGTTTGGAGGCAGTCCTTCAACACCTTCATGAAGGGGAGGGTCATGTCGGCTACCTTTGATAAGAAACGGTTTAATGCTATCAATCTCCCGTTCAGTTGTTGAATGTCCTTCAGGGACCTGGGGAATCGCATTTCAGCCACAGCTTGAGTTTTTTCCGGGTTAGCTTTGATTCCCCATTTAGTGACTACTACCCCCAGGAAACTCCCCTCCTCTACCCCAAAACAACATTTTCCAGGGTTTAACTTCATGTTCACATCTTGCATAGTGTTGAGAGTCTCAGCTATATCATCTATCATGGCCATCTCCGTCAAGCTTTTGATAACAATGTCATCAACGTATACTTCTAGGTTCTTTCCCCGTTGTTCCCTGAACAGGGTGTTCATGAATCTCTGATATGTGGCCCCAGCGTTTTTAAGACCGAAGGGCATCTTGGTATAACAGAATGTCCCTTCGTCTGTGATGAAGGCGGTTTTCTCTTCGTCCTCTATTGACATCTGGATCTGGTGGTATCCCTTGTAGGCATCCAGGAATCATTTCAGGGGGTACTGAGACAAAGAGTCTACCTGGACGTCTATTTCTGGGAGGGGATAGCAGTCCTTAGGACATGCTTTGTTTAGATCTTGGAAGTCAATGCACATCCTCCATCCCCCGTCTTTCTTCTGAACCATAACTGGATTGGCGATCCAGGACGGATACTTCACTTCTCTAACTATTCCTGCCCTGAGCAGTTTTCGGGTTTCCTCACAAGCAGCTCTTCTTTTGTTGGGCCCCATGCTTTGCTTTTTCTGCCTTACCGGTTTTGCCCATGTGTAAGTGTTGAGCCGGTGTTCAGTTAGGCTCCTGGGGATTCCTGTCATGTCTCCATGTTGGAATGCAAACACATCTATGTTGAGGAGAAGCAGCTCCTTCAGAGCACTCTTGCATTTGTCACTTAAGTGACTTCCTACTTTGATCGTTTGTTCTGGGAACCTGTCGCAAAGGACCCACTCCTCTACCCCCTCCTTCCGGAGCTTCTCGGATACTTCACCTTCGGATACGGAAGAAACTACTTCATAAGCGGACTTAACCCAGGCTAAACCCTTCGGTGTTTGAAACACTAAAGCTCCGTGGGGGGTGGATGCCTGTGCTTGTAGGTCCCCAATTCCGGGTCTTCCTAAGATTGCATTGTACTTTGAAGGTGCCCGGACCACTGTGAAGGTCAGGTTTATCGTTCGGACCCGATCCCCTACCTCGACTGTGAATGGGAGCCTAATTTTTCCCAGTGGGTGTGACACACTGTTGTTGAATCCCACTAAGGGGATGGAATCTTCTTCGAGCTGATCTCTTACATCCCTGTCAAATCTAAGGAAACAATGCTCGTATATCACATCGACACCGGACCCTCCGTCCACATGTATTCGAGACACCTTGTGGCCAGCTATTATGGCTGAGATGTTTAGGGGGATTCGTTGCACTTCATTTTCTTCCAAGTGTGGCATAAGAATGGGAGCTTTCATGCAGTCCGGGGAGCCCAGGATCCTGGCCTTTACACTCCGGGTGGTATCGAATTCATTTCTCCTTCTAATCATATCAACATCTGCCCACCCAGGCTCCCTTACATCTCTTCCCTTGCGGTCCCCTCCCCCTTCCTTAATTTCCTTAACCAAGTGGGCCAGCCTTCCCGTCTTTACTGCAGCCTCTATTTCTCTTTTTAAATACATGCAGTCATCGGTTTTATGCCTGAAACCTTTGTGGAATTCACAATACTCGTTTGGTTGCGCCTTTGGCCCGGGCTTTATGGGTGGTGGCCTCGGGAAGGAGTTCTTTACCCTCTCAGTGGCCAGTATCTCACTTGGGGTTTTGGTGAGAGGGGTGAAATGATCAGAGTAAGGAGGGGGACCTCTCCCCCGAGGTCTGTATGGGGAATACGAGGGCCTTGCTATGTCGTGCAACATTCTATCAAAAGTGGGTTTTCTGGAGTAGGGTGTACCTTTGTCAGGAGGCTTTGCAGCTGGGGCGATCCTCCGGGGTATGACGTCCGTCTCCTTGGCTTTGCTGACCGTGTCTTTCCCTCTGACAAAGGCTCTGACCCTGTCCATAAGATTGTCAAATGAGTGGGGGAACTCCTCCCCCAGTTTCTCACACAGCTGGGCATGTTTTAGCCCGTTTATGAAACTGCTAATCTTCATGACCTCCGGGACATCTTTGATGTTCATGCTCTCCTTGACAAACCTCTCCATATACTGATCTATTCGCTCATTGTCCCTTTGCCTTATGTGGAGGATCTCGTTTGGATTCTTGACCACTTTTCTCTGCTGACCAAAGTTCCTGAGGAACTTCTCGCTTAACTCTTCATAACTATCGATTTCCCCCGGAGGGAGGCTGTCAAACCAGAGCCGGGCTCCCTCCGTCAGAGTTTGTACAAACATGTGGCACCATACAGGCATGGGCCATCGCCCAAGTTGTCCTGCTCCCCTGAAGGCATGGAGATGATCTTCAGGGTCTCTTGTTCCGTCATAGCGGTCGAAGTTTGGGGGTAACTTTGTTTTGGGGGGCATTGGTACTTCTGCGATCCTTCGTGTCAACTTTGAGACTTCAGCTAAGTCCCGTGGGAGGTAGGGTTGATCCAGGTCGTCGCTGCTTGGATTTTCCTTTTCCTTTTCTTTTCCTTTTGGTTTCTTTCCCGTGATGAGATCCTCCCTTTCTTCCGAAGACATTTGTCTAAGGGCTGTCATGAACGTTTCCAGTGGGTCGCTTCCACTGCCCTTGTTTTGAGGGTCTGCCTTTTCTTGGTTAGAGGGTGTATCAAACGATAGTTTGGCCCTGATACTGTCGAGTTTCTCTTGTCTTTCTAGGTCCTTGAGACACTTTCTCAGCTTTTCTTTGTGCATGGCAACAAAGTCTGGGGTGATGGTTTCTTCTTCTTCAAGGATTTCCACTTGATTTTCATTTTCTTCCTCATGGGTGATGTCTTCCACCGTGACTTTGTCATGGTCATCTTGCACCGTTTGGGTGACATGGGAACCAGGTGTAACGTTCATGTTGTTATCTCTGGAATAGGTTATCTTTGACGTCGGAGTTTTGTGTGAAGACACCGGTCAGGCTGGTGTCCCACGGATGGCGCCAATGTCGAATACCCAAATCCCGGCTGGCGTTAAGTGGATCTTCGCTGACGTCAAGATATCCTGTTCCTTGAAGCTACAAAAGAATAAACCGTTAGCCTCGCCACGGAGGACCCCGGGAGGGGGATCCGTGACCAAGCTCCGGCGTGAGAGTAAGTAAACTTGCCGGAGAGTGAGAGGAGCTTCTTCCGATGAGTGTAATCACCGGAATATTTCCTCTTTGGTGTGAATCTAATAAATACGTATGCGGGTATTAAATGTAAAGGAATGTTGGTCGGAATTAATGAGAGGAGATTAAATGAGAGTGTAGTAAATGAGATGGTTCCGGAGATGATACCTGCCTTTGTTACCGTCTTCTCTATCTTATATATGTCCCAGACCTTATTGTGTATGTAGGATATTTGTTGAGATAATCCAACGTGTTTAGGAAGACCTCGAGGGGCTCAGATACGTGTCTGACCCCTAACGGTCAGATCGGCAGCGGCATTTATTGTTTCAGAAGGAGAAGTACGATGACAGCCGTGATGCTCTTCTTATCAGTCATTAATGGACGCCTGCATATTCTGGCTCCTCGTTTCCCGCTCGTTTTATGAAGAAGAAAACTTAATGGGCAAGTTAGGCTCTGGTTGGGCTTGTACTCTGTTGGGCCCGCCCATAGACAGCCCAAAACGGGTAGAAATGGGGTTCCCCATTGGCCCGTCGTCACCTACCCTTTTAACAACCGTTTCAGGTGAGTTTGGAAAGACATTGGGATGGTCGAAAAAGATTTTGCTAGTCTCAACCTATCCTTAAAGGTATAGTCGGGTCGGGTAATGATGGGCATGATTGTGCAAGTAATGGCGTGGGAGATTTGGAAAGCTCGAAATGAAAAGACATTCAATGATCGGCACATCAACTTCAACAAAACGGCGGACACTATCAAAGAGACTTCTTTTCTTTTAATTAGCTCTAGATCTAAATTTTGTAATCTTAAATGTGGTGTGACTTTAATATCCGGGATGTAATTGTGTATTCGGGTCCTAGTTCCTTGCTAGCCCGTCTTTCTATTTTCTATAGAGATTTCGCGGTTCAAAAAAATGTATCATGTTATAAATTTATAGACTCAAAGACGTGCCTTTAAGAAGTGAGAATTAAATTTGGCCAAAAATTTAATTCCACTAAATAGCAAAAGCTTAAAAATTTTAAGTTAACAATAAATAAAAGTATATATGAATATGGATCAATATAAAATTATAATTCTGCTGCTACATCAAAAAAAATTTTTTAATCTGTTACCTCAATTACAGGAGCAAACGGAGATTACGTCATCATTTAAGATGTCGAAAAACCCTCTGTGACGTTTGTTCCTTCTGTAGTCTTTCTTTATGTCATCCTATGCTAAATATTAAAGCATTACAATAATGTCCTATGCTATATATTAAAGCATTAATTATGTAATAATATATTAACGTTTAAATTTTAAATTACAAACACACACTTCTAAAGTAGTATAACTTTTTTTTAAACAGTCAACGAATCCTCTAAATGAATTACTAGTGAAATTCACTACATCGGGATACACTCGTCTCCGAACTAGGGTAAACCCTAACCTAGGGCAGAAGCCCGTGAACACTCGCCCAAAGGCACGACAGTGCGGTTAGGTAAAACTCATTCAGTTCAAGAATCGAACTAGCGATCGCTGCCTACTCGCCTAATCTTCCATCATCACCAGACGCCACTGAAAACTAACGGGGAAAACGAGGAATTGAATTTGGTCTTTTAAAAACCCAAATCTCTCACTTATCACTCCACCACAAGCACATTGGCTCTAAAGTACTACAACTGCTTTGTAAAAGTGGATATTCACCACTTTTATTGAACATAAACGCCTAATATCACTAGTTAAAAAGAGCATATTTTTTTGTCTTATTGTTATAACTAGTTCAGCGAAGAGATCGATACCAAACTAAAAATATTGATATCGAATTTCTAAAAACATGTGTATAAAATGCCATATTGAATATATCGTTACGATACCCGTTCTGTGTGGTACTGCTACGCTACTGGTATCCGGCACACTTTGTCAAACAGTTTATTATCTAATCAAATCTATTGACACACCCGAAAGGAATATAGCCTGTAAGACCATGTGTACTGGTACCAACAAATAATGCCCCACCCATGGGCGTTATCCGTCACGTGTAATCCTAGTCATCAAAGGGGCGTAGTGGTGATAATGCCCAATAATGCCCCGTCAATCATTACACAATTATTAATTTTTTTTTCCTTAGAATTAATAAAATTCATTAAATTAAAAACATTACACTCTTAAAAAAACGGAAATAAGAAAAAAAAATAAAAAAACCGAAACAAATAAATAAAATACTTTTAAGCTAGAGTCCGTATTTTTTTACGGATTTGTTCCCGACGCATTTGGGCTAGGATCAACGTGTCAACTGTGAGATGCTCGATGGGTTTAAACAAAAATTCATATCTTTCTCCATTTGTCTCAATTCTTGTATCGCGACAAACTTTTTGTTTTCGGCGTTTCTTTCCTCCATAGTTTGTACCTGTGATCGAGATCTCGAATGTCCTGAAGGCGTCGATTCATCTCTTCGAAATCTAGCTTCAATATTTCGGGATAGAAGAAGAGGACTCCATTTTTTCCCTTATTTTTGGCACTTCTTCTACTCGGCGGTCGTTCCAACTCCAAATCTTCCTCGTCGTCTAAATTAATATTTAAATCGACGTTACGAGCATCTGAAGTCGGTTTGTCCGGGTCAACCGACGATGATGTTTTGGATCGCTTCGATTTACGTCTAACGCTAGACGTCATCATCAGTACGTTTGCCCATTTGGGACTTCCTCTTAAAAGTTCCCAACATCTTAAAAAAGTGTAACTGCCTTTCGTAGCATTGTATTCTTCCAATGCTCTTGTTATAACATTAGCGTCGTTTTGTTCGCTTTCCCAGTTGTTCTAATTGCGTTGAAAGACCTCTTGAAACTAATGACATTTCCAGTTGATATCGGTCCATTTGCTCGAAATGGAATCTTCTTTGCAGTAATCTTCTTCTTTCCCCATAATTTTAAAGAACGTTTCACGAATCTTTTGTCAAAAAACCGGTAATGTTTGATAATTTGCTACAAAGAAAATCAAAAATTTTAATGTAATATTTTACAAATAATAATAATAATAATAATAATAATAATACTTCGGCCGAATAGATTTAAAAAACAAATTACTTTATAAAACACTTACCAACATCGAGGGCCTCCGATATATCTAGCCACGCACGTGCCAACGCATACTCCTCGTCTTTCGTCCATGCTAGGTAGTCTCCTTTTCGATGAGGAGCGGTTGCATCTTTTTTTTGTGAGACATTTTCCCACGTTTGGATCCCTCGACAACGGGCTCGGGTTCTGGTTGTGTCTCCGGTACCGTTTCTATCTCCTGATTGGTATCTTGAGTAGACGGTTGCGAATCGCCCATGTTTTGAAAGGTTTGAGGAACTTGAAAGAATGGCTGGGAACCGGACGATGCTAATATTTGGGCGAACGTGAATACGTTAGGATCCATCTCTTGTAGGTTGAAGCTCGGTTGGGTTTGCGTGGTGTTCGACCGATATGCGTTGGGGTTACCGGGTCTCGAAGGCACACTGAATGGAGGTCGGAAGGGATTCATGATTGTGGGTGAAAAGTGGAGAAGTTTTTAAAAAAATGGAGAGTATAAGTGAAAAGTTTATAAAAAATGAATGAAAAGTGGGATTTAAATAGGGTTAATGTTGAATAAAAAAAATAATTTTTAAATCCATTCAAAATCCAAGAAAAACGCCCAAAGGGGCCGAGGGGTGGGCGTTCTTTGACGTTTTTGGGCAAAAAAACTCCCGCTAAACACACGACTACGCTTGGTCTAATCATCCATTCTTCCAAATATAAACTTTAAGAATATTTTTTCATATATTAAAATATTTCCATACATAAAAAAAGTGCAACTTTTTTTTTTTGAACGGCAACACACTATTTATATATATAAATAGAGCCAGCAAGAAGGTGAAAAGACAAAAAACAAGGAAACTGAGAAAACAAAACAAACAAAAACAGAGACAGAAGCATTACAACAGATCCGCAACGTTAAAAAAGATCCACTTTTCCCAGTCCGGATTGGGAAGGTTAGATCGGTGCGTCACCCACTGGAAGGCATCCTCTTTGATGAAGTCCAAAATCCTCCAAATAGGAATGAAGCGTCCCTCGAAAACCTTAAGATTCCTTGCGTGCCAAATCCGCCAAACCGTTGCCATAAAGACCAGATGAACGATCTTGTGCCATCTTGCCGACCCGATGTTATTCAAGAGATCTTTATACACTTCCTTTAGACTAGTTGCTGATAAAGGGGGAGGGATACGTAACCAAACTGCAACTTGCCACCAGATGCTACGGGCCCAACTACAGTTGATAAACACATGATTTACGTCTTCAATACCAATACCACATCTCTCGCAAAGCATATCCTGCATCCAGATACCCCTTTTAGCCAGACAGGTTTTAGCCGCCACTTTATCCTTGAAAACCTTCCACAAAAAATAGTTGTGTTTTAGCGGAGCCCAAGAATTCCAGATGAATCGGTCTTCCTGCTCCCCATTATTGACTGCAGCCGCGACATCCATCCGAACCCCTTTAACGGAAAAGCTTGAGCCTTCATTATTTTCCCAACTCCACCTGTCCTGCTTGTTAACCGAGATAACTGCAGATCGAAGAAGGTCCGAAAGACGGGCCATCTGAGTCCATTCCAGGCCAGTGGATGGGCCTTTCACCCAAGCCCATTGCCAGACAACAGTCGACCCCACCATAGTCACATGATCGTGCACCATTCCATCCTTATTCTTGGCTAACTTGAAAAGATCAGGGAAACTCTCTCGTAAAGGAACATTATGGATCCACCTATCTTTCCAGAACCGAGTTTTTTTCCCATTCCCAACATGCACTTTAAGTTTTTGATTGATGTCTAAGCCGCATTTAGAAAGGGTACCGTCCACCGCCGAAATATCCTTCCAGGTCCCTGGGATAGATTTTTTTGCCGGAATCAACTTCGAATCCAATTTACTTTTACGAATAGCTTGAATGACTGCTGCCCACAGTTGAGTCGGATCATCTTTAAACCTCCACCACCATTTGGACATCATAGCAATGTTAAAATCCGCCATATCACCGATACCGAGCCCCCCTTTCAACTTGGATTTCAACATGACATTACCACAACTTTTGAAAAGTAAGATTAATCATAAAATATACGTTTTAATAATTATATTGCTAATAAGAGTAAGTTGCCTTATAACGTGGTTAAAAATGGTTTGTCATATAAATAGCAAAAATGATTATATTTCTTGAAAAGCTTCCACAAATGTGCGGATGCTATCAAAAATGATTATAAGGAACCAAATCTTTTTCTTCATGCTTCACATTCGATGCCCATCACCTAGAGACAATGCATCATCGAAGCGTTGGCTAAAAAAACTAAACAAATGTGCGGATGCTATCAAAAATGTTAACTTCTAAAATTAACATTCTTTCACAAATTGGACTATCAACCCCTTCCTAGAAAAATCATGCTTGAATCTGTGGGTATTTAAGTTTGGCTATTCAAAAATTTCGATTAGTTAATTTCTCTATCTAAACACGTATCTAAAATTTAGGAAATAATGAAACGGATATCCGAAAATCTCAAAAATTGCCTAGTATTAAGAATTTTTTTAAAAAGAATTTTAAAATTTTTTAAATAATTGTTTCGGATATCCAAAATAAAAAATCTATCCTAGATATACATAATATCCAAAATTTCTAATTAATATTTAATATTTAAAAAAAATATCGGATAATTCGGATATCCGAATTGTTAACTTTAAAAATAAAGTACTATCCAAATCCAAAAATTTCAGTTTTTTTAATCAAATTACGTTAACAATACAACATATGTAAATTTATCACAACAAATCTTAAATTATAAAAACTTTACCACAACATTCAATATTTACAAAACACAATTGGGTTTATGTTTTTATGTTGAAATTTTATGTACTCGTCTTCATTATAATTGATTATTTTAATATTAATACTATCATGAAACATAAGTACAAAATATACAGGCGAATAATTTAAGTAGCAGAAAGCTTACAAGGAGTAGTGAAAGAGACGTTAAGACAATAGAGGCTAAAAAATAGTGTTAACTAGTAGAAGAACTAAAATTCGAGTTAGTAAAGGCCCATTCTATACACACCCCTCCACTTCCTGATTACACCCCCCCTTGTGAGAGGAAAACTGTCGGTCCTACGCAGGCCCCACCTATAAGTATGTGAGAGGAGGGGGGTGAAAAAAGTAAATAGGGGGGTGTAGAAAGTAACACCCGTAGTAAAATATTAGTTAAAACTATCAAAAGTTTAACATAAAAAATCCACACGTATGTATGACGTATGCATGCAGAAACTTAAACAAACATTTATTTGAGTGGTTGAGCGAGAAAGAGGAAAGTGAAATTGCTTGTCAAATTGTTATACATGCCATAAAGACAATTTGTGACTAGAACAAGAAACACATTATTTAGAAACTAAATTGTCAAGGTGCCCAATAAGTTGATGATGTCTAAGAGTCAAATGACATGAAAGACAACTACAGATGAAGTTGTTAAGTAGAAGGAATAGCATGAGATAGATCAACAGTGGTGATGTTGTCATTGCATGAAATAATGAACTCTTTACATAAAAAAATGTTTACCAAAGTGTTTGTAGATCAGTTGTATCAAGGCATGTAGTTAGGCTCTACGGTATGGTGACGGAGATGAAGACGGGACGGGATGAAGACGGAGAGGGCGGGATGGGGTGACGGAGAGGACGTCGGAGAGAGAAGAAAGGGGGCCCACCATTTGGATCGTCCTCAACGTCGATATTCCGACGTTGAAGACGGGGACGGAGCTCGACGGGAGGGGGGCGGGATGGGGTGACACCGGCGCTAGGCGGAGACGGGGTGGACGACGCCACCATACCGATCAGCCTTAGTCATTAAAAAAAGTGCTTACATGAAAGCCAATCAAGTTACATGAGACAGAAACACAGATAACTGAAAAGTTTTTGAAAAAAACAAAACAGATTTGGACCATTTAATGTGAGAGGATAATGCTTTAAGTGCTAACACTATGTTATCACAACGTCTTGTGGGGTGCGAAGGTGTCACATCAAGGGCGCGATACACCAGTACACCACCACATGATGGCACGATTAAGGGGGGGGGGGGGGGGGGGGGGGGGGGGGGCACGGTGTGAGCAAGGTGTTTAAGGTTTATTTTTTTTTTAATATTTACACACCCAAACATATCTTGTCATCTCAATCCCCAACCAAGCCCCTTACTACACACCTTCCGGGGATTTCAAGGTGTTTTAAAAAATGTGCCTACATGGCACCTGCATGGTGTCACGTGATATACTTTTTTTTTTCTCAACCAAGCTCTCACAACACATAGACTAAGTATCATGGTAACTGTATATAACCACGCCAATACGCGTAAACAGGAGCAATCAATGGGTAGGAGACCTAAGGATCAAGAGAACCAACGAGTTTGGTGAAGTTGATGATCGAAACAGCAAACCGCTAATGAGGCGGTCCATGTACATGTGAACTGTGAAGCATTAGACGTCGACCAAGAGGCCCAATGAAGTAACCAACGGAGGGCCGTTGAAACAAATGCTAAACTAGAAAACGCTAGTGAGCAATGTGTTGAACATAGTTTAAAATCTAAGACAAATTTTAATTATGTTTACTCGTTTATTTAAACAAATGTTTATGTTTTGTTGTTTAATGTTTTGACAAGATAATTATTTTAGATGGTAATTGGTATAAACCTGTATAATGTATATGTATGTTTGTTTATATCTATTTATTTATAAAACAAGCCTATTTTCTTATTGTATGATATTGGCTGGATAGTTGCAGCCTTAGTCAAATATATCGTATACGGACGTTTAGAGAAAGGTGTGGATGATGTCATGTCACAAATTCCAAAATGTATTTTGTGGTAGATTTTATTTGAACTGCAACTTCGAACTGACATTAAATTCATATTATTTTTTTAATTAATTAATAAGAAGATTGGATTGGTTTATTTGATTTGATAGGATTGGTCATGAATGGTTCCATCAAACTTTTTGATGTGTGCTGTACTCGGTCACTGTTTTATTAACCCATGGGCCCCCTCATATTACCATGTTAATTATTTATTTTTTGTCAAAATTTAATGTTTTTAAAAACAAATTTTTTATATTTTTTATATGTAAATACCACGTAACTTTACATTTTCAAATATTTGAATTTTGAATCCATATCACTAAACCACTATATCATGGGTCAGTTTTTAGTTATACAACTATGTGTTATAACAAGTATGGTAAAACAAATAACTCAATGGATTAACCGTTAACGATCTAGGTTAAGGTTTGAATAGCACGGGTTAAGATGCCTAATTAGTTCGGGTTAAAATTAGTCGTTTAGAACAAAAATCAAATGATTCAAGATATAATCACAAATTATTATTATGCCATCTATCTTATTCTAAAAAATACTATAAAAATCACTGAGTTTCATTAGCAATGCTAAAAGATCAAATGATTGAAAATTTTAATGATAATTAACCGCTAGAAGGTTTACATTTATTATTTGTAATAATAAAATGTTTTTATCTCAAAACATACAGAGATATTTTGTTTCATAAAAATTACAAGATCATGATGGAAAGTTTGATTTTATATTCCCTATAACATGAAATGAAAGAAAATAAAAATAAGATTGTTAAAAACATATAGCTTTATTCTTACATATAATAAACTCATATTTTATGATGCTTATCACATCTAAAAGCGTTCTCTTTTGGTATTTGTTCTTTCTCTTTCATCATCTCATCCATCACCCTTCACAGGGGCGGAGACAGCACATTGGCAGCCGTAGCACGGGCTACGGCTCAAGGTCGTGTTCGCAGTGTTTCGCAGTGTTAATTTTTTGTTTTTTTTTCGATTTTATATAAAGGATACCCCTAAAAAATACGAGGATACCCCTATAAAGGATTTTATATGAATACACCGTAAATTTTTTTTTTTTTGGGATACCCCTGGTGTTAAAGTCTAGCTCCGCCACTGACCCTTCATTAAACTTAATCCCGTCTTCATCATACCAACAATATCTCCAACCATCCATATTAGTGTTTTGTTAGAACGGCGACTTTTTTTATAAGCGACCTCACTTCCTAAATTAGAGAGCTTCGTTGCCCTACTCCGACCAGACTATGTTGTCTTAATCGGGACCACGCTGGTTTCAGAGTTTGGCTTGGACGTTCCCCCGGGAAACCATGTCGTCGGCTGCCACTTGATAGTCGTTGTGCCACCACAAGAGTAGACCTCTCTGGCGTAACACATAGTGGGACGTGGGACAAAAACCTGGGTGGCTCGGGATTGAGTCTGACACCTCTGTAAGGAGGCTAGACTCTATCCATCATTGTCTAATCCAACAAAGTAACACAAGTGAGGATTGAATTTGGGTGTCCACTGAAAAATCCAATCCTCTCTACCACTAGGCCACAAGTGGTGGGTGTCCATATTAGTCAATAAGAGTCTTAAGTCTGCTCGAAACATCCCACGTGATCATATTGGTGGTTTATAAAGTAGGAAAAATAAGATGATAAAACGATAGAAATAAAGTGAAGTAAACAAGATGATAAAAAAAATATTAAGAAACGATCGTGGTTTGCAAAAATCAAGTGACAAATTTGACAATCTACAGTGAAAAATTTTGTAAGACGTTACAAAATGTCGTTAAATATCATAAAAAAACTCATTCCTAAAGTGTCGTTGATTTCTCTTTTTTTATAAGCTCATCATATTCCCACATCTTTAAAATATTATTTCCATACCATTTTCATTCTCTCTCTATATATATATATCTATGTATATATAAGAGTTAAATGCTTAGTTGGCCCCTGTGGTTTGCCAAAATTGCAGACTTAGTCCTAGTGGTTTACTAATTACACGCTTGGTCCCAAAAGTTGTCAAAAAAGCACTCGGTTGGTCCCCGGCCCTAACATCAGTTAAATATCTCAGTTAAGTCCATGTTAAATGACCAAAATACCCTTTCTTATTAACTCTCATCATCACCACCACCGCCCGTAAGATGAATTCTGGAACATTGTAACCTGAACAAAATCACCACCATTACCACCACTGCCGTAGACGGCGTGGCTCCGGCGGCGAACGTCGCCGTCGGCTAACACCACCCCCTCATCATCATAATCATCCCCGTCTTCAACCGCATCAGTATCATCATCAACGATAGCAGGTAACATCATCATCAACGATCAGAAATTAAAAGAAACGAAAAGAGAGAAGAAAGGGGACACCAGTTCTTACCGGAATTTCGTTGAAATAAAGGGTACCACCGCCGTCACAATCTTCAATCATCATCGTCATCACCCAAGCCAAAACAACTGCCACACCCCCCACCGATTCACCCACGAAATCCAGAACCACCCCTACCATCTTCCGGTTACAATTTCTCGAACTGAAACGTACTCCGATCTGGCAAACGCCTCTCCATCGCTTCGGAATCGGTCCCAGATTCATATCGGAAAAGCTCCGCCTCTCCGGCCATATTCTGGTGTCAAAATGTAGGTTTTGACGGTTGGATCTGTGGATGTTGTCTCGCCGGAGGTGAGGATGAAGATGAGGAAACATAGGAGTAAAGCCATTGGAGAGGCTTTAGGAGTGTGAAGTGTGAAGTGGTTGTGTGTATCGACGTGTGTGCTTTTAAACACCTGATGAAGATGATAATGGTGATATGCAGTGGGTTTTGTTAATAAGAAAGGGTATTTTGGTCATTTAACATGGACTTAACTGAGATATTTAACTGATGTTAGGGCTGGGGACCAACCGAGTGCATTTTTGACTACTTTTGGGACCAAGCGTGTAATTAGTAAACCACTAGGACCAAGTCTGCAATTTTGGCAAACCACAGGGACCAACCAAGCATTTAACTCTATATATAAAGAGAGATAGAGAGAAGGGGTATCTAATGTTAGGGGGGAGGGGTGGTCACTAGTGATACAATTCTAACACTACCAAGCACCAATCAACTCATGCCATGTCATCACCCAATATTCTATCACTAGTGATAGAAATGTAGTGGGGTGGTATCACTAGTGATGGAATTCTATCACTCCCAAATTTTTTTAATTTTCATTTTAAAATTAGAAATTAACAATAAAACACTAAAATTATAAATTTCATTAAACTTAAAAAATAAATTACATAGCAAAATAAAAAAAAAACTAAACGGGTGGCATATCCCAACCCCACTTTGCGCAAATCTCGCGCTTTTGTTGAATGACAATTGACTTAAACGGTTCGTCTAGATGGTTGTGCTTTTCATACAAGATTTTTAAATCATTTTGTCTTTCAACCGTTTTCAAGTGTTCCTTGTACGCCTGCTCGCGTTCAACTTTTGCGGACTTAATTATATCTTTTCTTTCTTCGGCCTTCTTGTATCGGGTCATTTTCTCCTCTTCGATTCTGAAGATCGACTCCGCCACCGCTTCCTTCCCTTTGCTTGACGATTCACCACCTCTCCTGCGGCGTGGCCTTGTAGGTGTATCTTCTTCAACGGGGTCGTCAACGGGTTGATCGGGTTCGTCAAGGGGGTCGTCGTTTAAGTTCATTTCGGGCAAGTTATCCGACGCGGAAGTCGTGTAGTTCCCCGAATCGGATGTCTTTTATCTTTTCGAACCTCCTCGTTTTTTTGGAGCCGTAGGACCACGCATGTCAACCAACTCAACGGGGACCCACTTCGGGTGATTTCTCGCAACTTCCCATGCCGCCACGTGTGGAAAACTCCTCTTTTTGTAGACATTGCAATACATTTCGGTGGCTTGTAGCATTATTGTCGCCTCGCTCGCTCCACTTTGTGGGTTTCAGTTCTACAAAAAATATAAAAGGTTATGTTTTAAAAAAAATCTGTTTTAAAAAAAATTAACAGTTTTCTGTTTTTTATAAAAAAAACAGTTTTCTGTTATTTAAAAAAAACAGTTTTCTGTATTTTTTAAACTGTTTTCTGTTTTTTTTTTAAACTGTTCTGGTTTTTTTAAACTGTTTCTGGTTTTTTTAAACTGTTCTGTTTTTTTTAAACTGTTTCTGTTTTTTTTAAACTGTTCTGTTTTTTTTTTAAACTGTTTCTGTTTTTTTTTAAATTGTTCTGTTTTTTTTTAAAATAAAAATTGTTTCTGTTTTTTTGAATAAAAAACAGTTTTCAATGAAAAATGATTTAAACTTTAATAAAAAACATACATTTTGAATGAAACAAGCGTTGAACTTACTAATTTTCCCGTTCAAATCCGTCCACTTCGACGTCATTTGGTCCATGTTTCGTATACTTGCACCGGGAAGTTGCCTAAAAAGATTAATGACCCGTCTCCAAAACGCATCATTTCTTTGCTCTTTGGCATGTTTCCTGCTCTCCGAGATGTGCAAATACGCCTGCACCAAGGACACCTCCTCCTCGCTCGTCCATTGTTGTCGGACGGTTGGGAGGATTTCTTGAACGTCATAATTTTCTTCTTCTTCCTCTTCCTCTTCTTCTTGTTGTTGTTGTTCTTGAACGTAATCATCATCTTCATCGTCGTCAAGACTTTGTTGTGGTTCACGATACGAGTTTGCAAAATGATGGATGACGGTGTTGGTTTCTAGTAGTGGGTCGAGTTGGTGGGGTTGGGTTTGATACGTTTGGGGTTGAAACGGTGGGACGAACGGTTGGTTTTGATACGTTTGCGATTGAAAGGGTGGATATTGTTGGGTTTGAAAGGGTGGATATTGTAGGGTTTGAAAGGGTGGGACTTGGGTTCGTCTTGCAACCTAAAGCGCATCGGCTCGCCAAGATTCGCTCGAACCTTGGGCCTTACGGGATTTTTCTTCGTACCCGAACCTCTTTTTTTTCGAACCCCCACCTCTCTTGCTTGAACCTTCCATGTTTCTTGTAAAATTATTTAGATTGAGTTGGAGAGTTTGTTGATCTTTTGTATTGAGTGTGTGAGAATGGTTTAGAGAATTTGTTGTTTTTTTAATTGAGTAGTGAGGATTTATAAAAAAAAAGGTTCAAGCGGTCAAAAAAAAAATTACAAACGGTCAAAAATCCTTTCCAAACGGTCGCTTTCAACGTTCGAATTTTCAAAATCAACGCGTGATACTTTCAACGCGTTGATAATATAGCGCGTGATATAAGGGGCGGCGGCATTGTTCCGTTGTTGTTTAACGCGTGATGGGGTGGTATCACGGACCACCCCGCCTGCTCTTACAAATTTGCAAGATGTCACAAAGTGTCTTAGGGGGGAGGGGGTGGTCACTAGTGATACAATTCTATCACTACTAAGCACCAATCAACTCATGCCATGTCATCACCTAATATTCTATCACTAGTGATAGAAATGTAGTGGGGGTGGTCACTAGTGATACAATTCAATCACTCCAAAATTTTTTTAATTTTTTATTTTAAAATTAGAAAATGTTGAATTCAGTTCACCTTAAATGAAAGGTCCAATTAAAAATCATTGAGTAATGTTGTTTGTCAGCCAACGGTTCAATTCTAAAGTTCCTTTTTTGATTTTCATGCGTTATCTTTTCAACGAGTTAATAATATAACGCGTGATATAAGCGGCGGCGGCGGTGTTCCGTTGTTGTTTAACGCGTGATGGGGTGGTATCACGGACCACCCCGCCTGCTCTTTATAAGTAGTAGTGATATGTTTGTTACAGTTATTTGAGATGTGTCCTTAAATTCCTCGTTGAATCACACATACATTTTGGTAAACTTTAAAAGAATTTTAGAAGATACTTCAAGCAATGTCGATTAAAATGCTATCTTTTTTATATATTTATCTAATCAAAAAGTTGATTACTTTAAATACATTTTAAATTTAAAGATAAAGAGAACATTGAAAGAAAAGGTAAGAACTACATCTTTGATAAAGCTAAGTTTCTACTTTCTATTAACATAAAATCGTTTTTTATTTAATGGGTACTATAGTTACCTTTGAATGACATGTTTTATGGATTGTTTTTTTAACAGCAAATATGTATCATTGACAGACCCGTGAAGTATTACTGTGTTACCAGTGGAATCACCCGATCATATCCATCTCCATTAAAATTGAACCTAAGACCTAATGGTCTCTAGGCCTAATGAATTGTAGTGATGGAAGTTTTTGAGTGTGTGTCTGTTTATTATTATTATTATTATTATTATTATTATTATTATTATTATTATTATTATTATTATTATTATTATTATTATTATTATTATTATTATTATTATGTAGGGGTTGTAGGGTTTACTTCAATTAGTATAGAATTCAGGCCTTGGGGGGTTGAGCAAAAGCATGATCAGCAGTATACTTTTCCCCCGTTTTCCATGGGTTCCCTGCCTGCATTTATTCCTGGCCCAAACTCATTAATCATATCATTACTTTTACTGCCATACACTATTCATAAAGTACTCCACAGAGGGGAGTCCCCTCTCTTACGCACACCCAATCAGGTTATGCCACGTCAACTCCCCTCTTAAACTCCCCTAACACTCCAATTTGATGGCGGCACTCCCCTCTAAGGGGACTTGTGTTTTTTATTCAAAAAAAAAAAAAAAAAGTTTTCATTGGTTGAAAAAAAGGGTGGCCCACCTTCTCTCTCCTTCCCTTCTTCGGTGCCTCCTCCCCGATTTGGCTCCCCTCTTGGATGGCAGCACTCCCCCGCTCGGCAACTTTGGTCCCCGAAGGGAGTCACCGAGAGTGCCCCGCTTAGCCTAAAGACTTTATCATCTCTCCCTAGCAAAAGGGGTATAAAAATAAGAGTAATTATAAAAATTGTCTTTTATGTTGATAACAGATTTCAAACTATATTCTGTCTTTAAAAAGTATAAAAATATATTTGATGTTTGCAAACTCTTACACATTATGTCATTTAGTCATAACTCAGTTAGTTTGTGTAGGGGTATGGTCCCAAAAGCCGCGCTGAGCAATCAGGTCGCGCGCAGGACCATACTTCTACTACATTTGTTTGGCTACTCTTCTAGACCTCGCGCTGCTGACTAATCGGGTGAAACCCAGGTTGCGCACGAGGCCAACAAGGGTCAAACCAAATTCCACACTTAACTTCTTGGATGAAAGCCCTCACTTACTTTCTGGAACCCGCGCAGGCTACATGGGGCTCACCCATACGTCGCGCGGAGGACAGAAGCGCAGGCCATCCAGTGACAAGTACTAAAGGTACGAGTGGCAGAGCAGTGGGCCAATCAGCGTCCAACAGGCTGTATCGTATCGTGCTCCACGATTAGCAATCGTGCAGGAGACAAGAAGGTACACAAGGACGCCCATGTGGCACCAATCAAAGGGCGGCGACATCTGCCCCATGATCTTCACTCACCTGCTGATGACAGGGAGATAACAAGGACGACAACCAGGACACACTAACGGTCATGACAGAAGGGACAAAGAGGATATTCCCTGTCGTCGACTCCAGGCCCAAGGCCCATCAGCCTATATCCTCCCACACTACTCTGGCTATAAATAGGGACCTTCATGTATAGGTTGATTCTGTTCTGTTCACTGTTCTCTCACCTTTAATCACACACTTATTCCCTCAAAACATTTACTTATTCTCACGCTAGAGAGTGGTTAAGAGGAGAACCCCCATATTCCCCTCTTAACGAGTTTAACGGGGTGTTTAGTGTTTTGCAGGGAGATCAAGACATCATCTCAGGAAGGATTAAGAAGATTAACCTTTATGGTCGAAACATAAACCAAACTAATTTCCTAAAATTAGTTTCGTGTTTCTTCATTGGCGCCCGCCGATTTCTACAATCACTTTCATCTTCTTTTTATGAGTTTTTCTGTTCTCTCGATCCATGGCTGATCAGGGAATACCAGATTTTGGTTTCGGTACACGTTCTCAAATGGTGACGGGGGAGGACATTTCGCATGTCCAAAACCTTCCCATTGACGAGTTAGCCAAAGGCGAAGCAACAAACGTCAGGGGACCCCGCGCGAGTGGTGTTCACACCATCCAAACGGCAACCCCAACAAGTCACACTGTTGGCCCGTCAAATCCAGCACCTTCAAACATATCCACGCTGTTAGGTTTACCAGAGGGTGAAACCTTGGCCTCCTGGTATGCCAAACAACAAGCTACTTTGAATGCTGTATACCAATCATTGAGCGCGCAACAGGCGATGTTACAAGCGGAACCTTCTTTGGTGGCAACTCCTCCACCAACACAGGGGACGCGTCAGGCTCCCCCTTAGCAGAACGTGCAAAGACAGTATGAGAGGCCTCCCTCTCAGAGAAGACAAAGCGTGCATGACACGCGTGATACCTATGAGGAAACAGGCAGCCATTATGATCATCCGTCCAACGCGCAACACAGGCTTCCGTTGCATAGCTGGTTTGGGCCACACAATATCAACGTTGAATGGGACAACACGAACGAGCATGATCCGACCTGGCAAGAGGAAGGAAGTTCTTCAGTTTTCAGCCGCTTGCAGAAGAATCATGAGTCATACAAGCCGAATCCGCGCATTGCGTATAACGAAGCAGCAGAGCACGATTATAGTCACGTTTACAGACCAGCGGCAGCAGCCGAGCATTCCAAGTTTATCCGGAGCATCGCTCTAGTTCCGCTGGAGAAAGCTAAACTTCCACAAACTGTGGGAAAGTTTAACGGCCTTACTGACCCTGATGATCACGTTTGACTTTTTACAAGCGTTGGCGTAGTGGGCGGATGGACCATGCCAATGTGGTGCCATCTCTTCGTCCAAACTCTCACGGGAGCTGCTCGCGCGTGGTTCGACAGCCTCCCATACGGAAGAATCAAATCTTGGATCGATTTCCAATATCAATTTGTAGCGCATTTCAGCCAACAGAGGCATTATCAGCGTGATACATCTGAAGTCACAGATATCTGGCAAAGAGAGAATGAAGGGTTGGAATATTTTATCACTCGCTTTAACAAGGAGTGTTTGGAAATTGAAGGTGTGAGTGAAGATTTAATGCGTGCCCACTTCAAAAAGGCCATCCGTTGTAACAATCTGATCAGGACTATCACAGGTAAAGACGACATGCCTAAAGAATGGGATAAGCTTATGGCAGCAGCAAAGATAGTTGCGCAAACAGAAGAATCGTTGGCCGGTGGCAAGTACAGCTATTCAGAGGATCGATATTCAAGGAACAACGCGCGCGATTCTAATAGGCGCAACAGAAACAAGAACCCTGGCTGGAAGGCAAACCAGTCCAGCGGTTACGAAGAATGACCTCGCTTCAAGGAGGATGTGCGATATACGATTGATCAGATCGGTTATCGCAAAGCAATCAAGAATGAGAATCGAGAAAAACATTGGACTCTGCTCATCAAGACACCTAAGGAGGTGCTCATGACGGAGAATCATGATTTTAAAGCGCCGAAGCCAATGACAAACAAGAAAGGTCAAGACCCTAATCTTTACTGTGAGTTTCACAAAGATACAGGCCATCTGACTGATGACTGTATCAGCCTGAGACAAGAGATGGCCCTAAAAAGCGGCAAGTTAAGCCAACTAGTCAAGAACGCGCGCAAGGAGACATGCCAAATTCAAAGAAATGATGAAGGGGGCGAAAAGAAAGTCAGGCGATTGGAAACGCACATGGTCGATGGACCAAGATACAGTACGGAGGGCAAGGGCAAACGCCCATTTGAACCGGCATGGTAAGAGCAACAAGTCATCTTCCCAATAGTGTGCGGGGGGCCACGCGCCACCCGCCCCGTCGTTATTACTGGCATCATAGGCCATTATGAAACAGATTATGTTTTCATTGATCCTAAAATCACGACCGATATAATCTATGAACAGTGTTTCAATCAGTTTGACCCCGAAGACAAAGTACGCCTCGAGCCGGTAGATTATCCACTGTCTGGGTTCTGCAACGAAACAGTTTTCCCGCTAGGTCAGATCAGCTTCCCAGTCACGCTATCTGATGAGAAACACTCGAGAACAATAATCGTCAGCTTCATGGTTATGCCAGTGAAATCGAGAGACGACGTTTTAATTGGAAGAGAGACCCAAGGAGAAACGAGTATGGTGACTTCCACTCCACATTCAGCCGTGGGGTTTCCAACTTAAACGGGAATGGCAATCATCTATTCAAAGAAGGAAGTTATGGCGACAGAGGACGCCCGCCCGGGGAAGGCCAGCAGGGTTTCACCAACTGAACCAGAGAAATGGATTCTGAATCGCAAGTACCAGGAACAGACGGTGACGATCGGCCACGCTATTTCCCCAAGCATCAGGTCGCATCTGAAATAATTGCTATTCAAGAACATCAATATATTCGCCTGGACACCGTCAGACATGACGGGCGTCCCGCGCGACATAACCGAGCATTGTTTAAGCACCTACTCGTCTGTTGAGCCAAAAGTCCAGAGGAAGCATAGCCTAGGGACTGAAAAGACAAAAACTATGAATGATCAAGTTTGTGAGCTGCTCAAGGCAGAAATATTGCACGAGGTGCGCTATCAAAGTTGGGGTGAACCCTTTCATGGTCGAGAAGTCTACCGGAGTGTGGCGCATGTGCGTCGACTATACAGATCTCAACAAAGCATGTCCCAAAGACTGTTACTCACTGCCTGAGATCAACAAAAAAATAGACTCTCTCGCGCCGTTCAGGTGGAAATGTTTCTTGGATTGCTACAAAGGCTATCACCAAATCCAGATGGCCTTAGAGGATGAAGATAAAACCGCATTCCATAAGGATATCGGTATTTTTTGTTACACCAAGATGCCCTTCGGGCTCAAGAATGCTGGCGCGACATACCAACGTCTGATGGATAAAACTTTTGGGGATGACATTGGAAAGCACATTGAGGTATACATCGACGATCTAGTGATAAAAAGTCCATAAGAGGGCCAAATGTTGAAAGACATTGAGAAAACTTTTAGCTCCCTTTGAAGCGTGAACATGAAGCTCAACCCGAGCAAATGTTCTTTTGGGATGGAAGAAGGTAAATTTTTGGGATTCATGGTTACCAATGGTGGTTTTAAGGTCAGCCCAGAGAAAGTCCAAGCAGTTGAAGGGATGCCGTCGCCGCACACCATCAAAGAGATGCAAAGATTAGCTGGTCGTCTGGTCGCGCTCAATCGTTTAGTATCCAATCATGCGGCGAAGTCTTTCCCATTCATCAGTACATTGCGCAACTGTGTGAAAAAGAATGAATTTAAATGCACGATGGAAGCAGAGGCAGCTTTCCAACAGATCAAGGAGTGCTTGATCATACTTCCCACTCTAACAACACCATTCGAAGAGGAATCGGGTCGGTATTACTCGTGGAAAGGGAGGGAGTTCAAAATCCAATTAATTATGTCAGTAGGATGCTCAGTGACCCCGAGACTCGCTACTCAATCATGGAAAAGTTGGTGCTCGCGCTACTACATGCATCCAGAAGGTTGTGCAGGTATTTCACGGGTCATTTTATCGCTGTCCTCACCAATTTTCACATTGGTACTATCTTACAAAAGCCTGAAATCTCGGGTCGATTGGCAAAGTGGGCAATTGAACTGGGGGGCCATAACATCTTGTAAAGGCCAAGTTCTAGCAGATTTTGTTACCGAGGTCCCGGAAGATAAGATAAAAGAATGTGAGGCGGTTGATAAACCCACTCAAAGCACATCGTATGAGCTTTGGTTGTTATTCACCGATGGCGCATCAAACGAAGACGACGCAGGAGCAGGGTTGCGCCTGGTCAGCTTAGAAAAACATGAGTTCACTTATGCTATAAGGTTGGATTTCAAGAACACTAATAATGAAGCAAAGTACGAAGCTTTCTTGCCAGGCCTGCGCCTGGACATCAAGATGGGTGCAAAAAACTTGTAAGCGCACGTGGATTCTCTGCTAATCGCAAGCCAAATCAATGGGCTTTATGATGCAAAGGGTGAAGTAATGGCCCTCTACCTAGAACAAGCAAAAGAGTTGCTCTAGAAGTTCAATTCGTATAAGGTTGTTCACATCAACCGAAGAGAAAACAAGCCGGATGTAACACCCTTAATATTTTGACAGAATTTAACTAATAATTATATGAACTTTATAAAAATCAGAGTTTACAAAAACATTTCATATTTAAACCATACACACTTGAGATAGTACCAAACACATCCCAAGATAATCCATAACAAGTTTAAAAGTTAACCCTTGTTAGTAAACTAACCACTAGTTTAAGGGATTTAAAACATGATTAACAAAAGTGTTTACAACATAATTATGTCTAGACAAGATTAAGATTATTGCGGAAGCTTCAAAATGCGTGTTCGGTTCTTGACATTGTACTTGATCACCATCCGGGAGGGCTTCATACATACCTAGGGTCAAACACTAAAATATTAGTTTTGACATTAATACATTACGTATAAACGAATTTTAACAACGCAAGGCATCAAACAAAATATAAATTTTCTGGGTTCCACCGTAACTTACGGTGTCACCGTAAGTTACGGTGAACCTGGAATGTTCCTGGTTCTACCGTAAAACAGGGGCTTCATACCGTACACCTTTGATGTCCACCGTAACTTACGGTGGGACCGTAAGTTACGGTGGGTTCTGCATCCTTGCCCTTTAACTATTTTTTTAACTTTAAAAGTTCATAACTTTTTACTCATTAGTCCGATTTAGTCGATTCTTTTACCTACGAGTCTGTAATAAGATTACGGATCCAACCATATAAATTACACATCACGGAAACCGAGATACCGAAATTCGGCTCACAATTTCTTTATTTCAAAAATTCCAACCCATTAATTAAGTACGTGATTCCATATTTCCATCCTAATGACCCATTAGACATAGTTACCCAACTTCCCGGGCTTATGACCTTGGAGTATACGCGCCATACCATGGCTTCGCGTTTTCTCCGAACTAAACACTTGTTTTCTAGGAATTCAAGCATCCCGTTTCAAATGACACCTTCTATTTACTTCTATTGTTTGACCCAATATACCGGGTTCGTAGACTTAAAATATCATAACCAATTTATTGGTGTATTACCATCTATCACCTAGCAAGATATGAGAGTTTTAAGTCTCTACTCATGTGATTCGTTTTCAAGCAACATTTTGACCCGTTTGGCTATCTAGTGAAGACCATCACTTTATTAACATACCAAACCAAATTTCTAATGTTTATTTTGACCCGTTTGATGATCTAGTGAACTTCGCCACTTTAACGATACATCAAACGCATCAATTACAATCCGACATCGTTTGTACACTAAAACCAAACATTATTACATAATACAACGAGACTAAAGTCACGTACCTTTAAAGCACACCTTTTCCGCGAGTATCACCTCCGGCGTGTCCACTTGACGTTCCGGATTCTTTGCCTAAAGAGTTCAATTCATAACAAGATTAGAACTCTTTCATAAGCTTTAACGCATAAATTCATAACATATACAAATCTGCGTTTTTAGCAATCTTTAACATTTTAACCCTCATTTAGGCGTTTTATCAAACACCTTGTGGGTCAGATTTCTACATGATCTAAACCTAGTTCATAACTTGAATTCATTACTCAAATTAACTTCAATTAGACAATATACACATATTTTAACATCAACAATTTCAGAGATTATCTCAAAATTTCAGTTTTCACTAGAACAAGAGTCTTAATCCTAGTGTTTATCAAGTTCTACTAACTTACTAATCACCCACTATAGTGATTTTGATCCTTACAACTAACATGCAAGATTTTGACAAGAAATCATCTAGGGTTTGTCCCTAGACTTCACATTACTTCCAATTTCATGTTTTACAACACATAATCATGCTCAACCTTCGATTTCAATCACATGCAAGAATTTGAGTTGTATCAAAACAACCTAATTTGACATACCTTATGACCTCCTTGACGAGGAGATCACGATTCTATGTTCAGATTTCGATTACGACATGATTTGAGCCTTCAATTTGAGAGTTTAGTAGGATTTAGGGTTGTGAAAGTGTGGGTGTCGCCCCTGTGGTTTCTTGATCGACCAGAACTCCAAAAATGGAGTGTTTGGTTTTTGTTTTACTAATTATTAGTAATTTAAGTTTCAACTTTGGCAATCTAGGTCCCTCCACTCTTATTTAGTTTACATCTTTGACTTTTTAACTCATTCTTGTGTTACTACAAGACTTCTAACTAACTGGGTTATTTATCCTAGTTAGTTTATTCTTGTTTATTATACACTTTATAATTCTAGTATAAAGTTTTGAAATTTCGGGATGTTACACCGGACGAAGCGCTCAGTAAACTAGCCTCAACAGCATTTCAGCATCTTGCAAAGGATGTTCGAATTGAAGTCTTGAAAATCCATTTGTGCTGCTGCGCCAGGTAAATGTTATCGAGATAGGACTACCTTCGTGGATGACCCCTATTGATGTGTGCAAAATGCAACATATAAATTACATCAATTGTGGCATAAAACTAACCCTTTTTTAGTACTAATGTTGGAAAAAGTGTGCTTTTGTCTTCCTTTTGTATTTTCAGGATTAAATGAGCTCAAATTAACAAAAGAAGCAAAAAGACATCAAAATCTAACATAAATACAAGAAAAGGAACAAGACGTGACATGCCCGACCCCACGACAGCATCTTCCCAAGCAAAACAAGAAGACAGGAGACTGAACACGCCCCGTGCTCAGCCAGCACGGGGGCGTGCCCAAGTGTCAGCAGAAAAGACAAAGTGGTAGAAGCTTCTATTGCCCACCACGGGGCCGTGCTCAGCGGACACGGGGCCGTGGTCAACTATAAGATTCGCACAATCTAAGCAAATCTTCATAGTACAAAGATTCTTCTGCACACGGGGTCGTGCTTAGCGGATACGGGGGCGTGGTCAACTAATAAGACAAGCTGCATTAAATGAAGAAAGAGAAGGATATGGACACGGGGCCGTGCCCGAGCTTCTGTTCAGCCTATAAATAGGAGTGCTTGGCTTAAGCTCAAACCATCCCTTGGCACACCACCTCTCTCACACTTCACCCACCACCCACCACCCACCACCACCATAACACCATCATCCACCACCATCATCCATTGTCCATCATAGAGTGTGTGAGTCGTCTCGGGATCCAAGATTGATCGTAAGAGTTCTTGACAATCAAGGCCATGTTTGCCTAAGTCTCTTACATCACTTGGTGAAGACAAGTGTCTAGTGTAATACGTTTTATTTCTAATCTTTTCGCACTTTTTACTTGGTTTTGTATTAATGACTTTAATAACTAGTTTCTTATGTTGAAGGTGATTCTTCCTTATCGTTTGTCCGTGGTGTCTTGACATTATTTTACTGTCTATATAAAATAAAAGATTTTCACCATTCATATCTCCACGGTCTATATGGAGGTATGTTGGCTACCTGGTCGGGGGTTAAGGGAACGGTTTGGTAAGAGTCTTGCCATTGTTCAGCGTTTAGAGGTCCTGCAATGGACCTGGGTCAAATTTAGTAGGACCTCCTTCAATACTTAACGGTATTGGATGGCGGGGGTCCAAACTCTTTGATCCCCTCATAAGTTAACTACTATTAATACTATAACCCGGCTATTTAGGACTGTATCCCTGCTGACTCAGACTACTTAGTCGAGGGTAACGTCACCTCCAAAAGAGGGGCCTACCATAATTTGCATTAATAACTTAATTAATTATCTTTCAATAATCCGACCCTTTAGTATTGTATCCTTGCTGACTCAAACTACTGGGTTGAGGGTAACGTCACCTTCAAAAGGGGGGCCTACTACAATAACTAAGATAATCTCTTAAATAAGTGCAAAAGTGCGGAAGTAATCAAAGGTTACACTATACACGAGTCGGAACCAAGTGATTCATCTTGTCTATCTGTTTTTCTTTTATTTTTATTTTCAGCATTTTTAGTTAGTTTTTATTTTTCTTAGTTTAAAACATTTTTCTAAACTTTTTGATTTGATTAGACGTTGAGGATAAACCGGTACTAAAAGCTCTTATGTCCTTGGACGACCTCGGTATCTTACCAACACTATACTACGCTCACGATGGGTACACTTGCCCATATGTGTGTCTAGTGTTAGTAAATATCGTGTTTTATAAATTTAAAACTTGACTAAAAAAGTGTTAAAGGGGCTTAAAATATACACCTAATATATATAACACTTGACACCCATCAAGTTTTTGGCGCCGTTGCCGGGGACACAAGGATTTTAAGAAAGCTTAAAATCGACGGCCTAATCAGTTTTTCAAAACCTTTTTAACGCGCGCAATTTTTTTCTGCATTTTAGTTTAGATTTGCATTTACAGTAACCTGTACACGGGGCTGTGTTCACTGAACACGGGGCCGTGCTGCACATTTTCATAAAAACACCCAGTAACAGTAGCTTGAACACGGGCCGTGCTCACTGAACACGCCCCCGTGCTCAACGAAATCAGTAAGTTTAATTAAAACGCCCAGATACAGACCCTGAACACGGGGCCGTGCTCACTAAACACGGGGCCGTGTCCAGCCTCTGTTTCCGTTTTTATTTTTGTTTTCTGATCTCGAGACTTGGTTGTGGTCTGCTGAGTGATTCTTATGGATCAATACTCAGGAGGTTACAACTACACCTATGAGGAGGATGATTATAGGAGTAATTATTGCACTAATTGTCGTAACCCACACTCGGTTCAATATAATCACTCATATCAGCCATCCAATTCATACACCTATTATGAGGAGCCCAAGTACGAGCCATCAACTTCATACACATCCTATGAAGACCAAAGGTATGAACCTCCTCCCTCATACTCATATTTTGATGAACCAAGGTATGAGCCTTCTTACTCGTACTTTGAGGAACCAAGATATGAGCCACCACCTTCGTATGCTTATTATGAGGAACCATGGCGTGAACAACCCACCTCATATGAGTATTATGAAGAACAAAATTATGACCCTTATCCATCATATGCTTACAATGAAGAACAATGGTGTGAACCATCTACTTCATATGAGTATTATGAGGAACAAAGGATCGAACAACCGGATTCAAGCTTTGAAAATCCAGATTCTTTTTCTATAACCGAAGTGACCGATAGGATATTAGAACACCTTATCGTTCGATATATAAAAGAATCTCGCGCAAGGGAAGAGGTGTCCCGCGCAAGAGAAGAAATAAATAAAGAAGAGATAACCGAAAGTGTAAAAATGGAAGAACAAATAAGTGAAGAACCGACACATGAGTTAAACAACGAAAAAGGAGAGTCCGACAACGTTAAAATTCAAGAAGAGTCTAATTTTGAAGAAATTAATCTCTTGTCACCTTCTTTTGAAAATCATTGTTTAGTTCCCACTCATGCTAAGTTTTTAAAAGAGTTAAACACTAACACTAAAATTGACGAAACGGTAAGTGTTAAGTTAACTATTGATCAAACCTCGCTAATAAAAGAAGACCCATTTGAAATTAACATTGCACCGGTTCCATGTTTCTTTCAAAATTCGTTTATTAGTAATGTCACAATAGATAAAGATCTTTGTGTTAACATAATGCCCAACTACATTTTCGAAAAATTAAGTATTAGTGATTTTTCTCCACTTCAAATACCCATTTTTCTATCTAATCGGAAAATAATAAAATCAATCGGTGTAGTTGAGGATGTCTTGGTTCAAACAAATCAAATGGTAATCCCAACCGACTTTGTCATCCTTGATGACGCTCCTCTAGTATTGGGACGACCTTTTGTAAAAATCCACGAAGCTTTGAAAAACCGGAAGTACAACAATCTATCTATTCAATTAGGGGCATTTAAAAGAAGTGTCGATCTTGAGCGTTCAATGAAATATCCATTCGGAAATAATGACCCCCTAATTGAAGATGAGCCAGAACCACCCGATAAGGTGGGTCTAGCCAAGGACCCTTATAAACGTGGCGCACCACGGAGGCATTCCGCGGAACTATCCTTAGTTTAATTTAGATTAACTTTTATATTTTCTAGTTTAGTTTTAATTTCCAGGAATAAAACACACTCGGGATGGTGAAGGATACTAAGGAAAGCTTGAACCAACAACCCATGCACAAAAACAGAGCCTCCCGACAATTTTTCTTCATTACAGCAAGTTCAGCACGGGGCCGTGCTCACCCCAACACGCCCCGTGCCCGAGGTTCTGTAGAAAATGCCCAGTTCAGGTACCTGGACACGGGGTCGTGCTCACTGAACACGCCCCCATGCCCAGCCTTCTGTTTACTTTTGGTACTGGCAGTCTGGACACTGGGCCGTGCTCAGCCAACACCACCCCGTGTTCAGCTACCCAGTACCATAAAATCTTGTTTTTAACCCACTTTTCCACATTTTAATCAACCGAAAAACTTATTTTTGGGACACATTGAGGACAATGTGTAATTTAAGTGTGGGGGGGATGCTAAAACCTTGAATCTTGCAAGTCCTAATAACAAGCCTTACACAAAAATCTATTGGAACGGCTAATCACCCCAAATTTTTTTTCAAAAATTTTCATTTTTTTTACTTGTCTAGGTTTAACTTGGGAATTTCAAAGTTCTAAAAAGGTTATATTTTTACAAATTTACAACCGATAGCGTCGTGATAAAAAGAACCAACATAAGAAAATTATGAAAAGGCATGACAAGCTTAGTTAAAATTTGATTATATATACTCGATCACATAAAAACCCATTCCCACAAAAGTGAGTTTTGAGCCTTTATTGAGCATACAATTACATATCATTAGACTAAATGCTCATTTTTCGTTTCTTGTGTGAATAGCCGCTTGGTTCTTATGACTCTAGAACTTGCCATGACGATACATTCCCGGTCCTTACCAACTTAAACCCGAGTAAGTAAATGATAGAGGCATTAGGACTAACCCTTTTTATTTCTACACCATTATTTTTTTTTTACCACCTACCCAAAATCCCCCTAGTTAGCCCCTTTGAGCCTAAACCTTTTCATTTCATAACCCAAACAAACACCCTTTTACCCACCAAAACCTTTTTCATTTTTAACCCTTTGTTTTAGTAACAAGTTCGGTTTTTCGTATGACTTTTCAAAAAAAAAAAATGTGTGTTGATGATGAAGCAAAAGAAAATAAACAAACAAGTTCATCAAAAATAACTTTGTTTGAATAATAGCTTCATCAAAATAAAAGTTACAAAAAATAAAAAGTCTTACGAAAACCGACGCTTGTTACGCTTTTCGCCCTTTTCTACTAACCACTAACCCAACCACCTACCTTTAACCCAAGCCTAACCCTTCACCCACAAAGTCCTCTTGATATTTACAAAGGTATATAAGTTAAAAAGGAGGAGGATTGATTGCTTGGCAAGCCTATGGTAGGAGTAAGTTCCATGCCGCTCTCGAGTGATCCACAAAAATACATTTTCGGCCGAGTGTTGAGTGATCCCCGTGAGGTATGTGAACTTGTATATAAATGGAATTTTAAAGAGGCATGTTATGCCCTAATAAGTAATTTATCTTATGAAAAGTTTTAAATAAATCATGACGAATAGGATTGTAAATAAATAAAAAAAAAACTAAATAAAGAATCTTGGAAATCCCGACACTCTATGACAAGCCCAAAAACCTTCTTCTCCACCCATTCCATTTGGGAGTGTAATAGCCACATATTAAAGAGTTTTGCTTGAGGACAAGCAAAGATTCAAGTGTGGGGGTATTTGATGTGTGCAAAATGCAACATATAAATTACATCAATGTGGCATAAAACTAACCCTTTTTAGTACTAATGTTGGAAAAAGTGTGCTTTTGTCTTCCATTTGTATTTTCAGGATTAAATGAGCTCAAATTAACAAAAGAAGCAAAAAGACATCAAAATCTAACATAAATACAAGAAAAGGAACAAGACGTGACATGCCCGACCCCACGACAGCATCTTCCCAAGCAAAACAAGAAGACAGGAGACTGAACACGCCCCGTGCTCAGCCAGCACGGGGGCGTGCCCAAGTGTCAGCAGAAAAGACAAAGTGGTAGAAGCTTCTATTGCCCACCACGGGGCCGTGCTCAGCGGACACGGGGCCGTGGTCAACTATAAGATCCGCACAATCTAAGCAAATCTTCATAGTACAAAGATTCTTCTGCACACGGGGTCGTGCTCAGCGGACACGGGGGCGTGGTTAACTAATAAGACAAGCTGCATTAAATGAAGAAAGAGAAGGATGTGGACACGGGGCCGTGCCCACTGGACACGGGGCCGTGCCCGAGCTTCTGTTCAGCCTATAAATAGGAGTGCTTGGCTTAAGCTCAAACCATCCCTTGGCACACCACCTCTCTCACACTTCACCCACCACCCACCACCACCATAACACCATCATCCACCACCATCATCCATTGTCCATCATAGAGTGTGTGAGTCGTCTCGGGATCCAAGATTGATCGTAAGAGTTCTTGACAATCAAGGCCATGTTTGCCTAAGTCTCTTACATCACTTGGTGAAGACAAGTGTCTAGTGTAATACTTTTTATTTCTAATCTTTTCGCACTTTTTACTTGGTTTTGTATTAATGACTTTAATAACTAGTTTCTTATGTTGAAGGTGATTCTTCCTTATCGTTTGTCCGTGGTGTCTTGACATTATTTTACTGTCTATATAAAATAAAAGATTTTCACCATTCATATCTCCACGGTCTATATGGAGGTATGTTGGCTACCTGGTCGGGGGTTAAGGGAACGGTTTGGTAAGAGTCTTACCATTGTTCAGCATTTAGAGGTCCAGCAATGGACCTGGGTCAAATTTAGTAGGACCTCCTTCAATACTTAACGGTATTGGATGGCGGGGGTCCAAACTCTTTGATCCCCTCATAAGTTAACTACTATTAATACTATAACCCGGCTATTTAGGACTGTATCCCTGCTGACTCAGACTACTTAGTCGAGGGTAACGTCACCTCCAAAAGAGGGGCCTACCATAATTTGCATTAATAACTTAATTAATTATCTTTCAATAATCCGACCCTTTAGGATTGTATCCTTGCTGACTCAAACTACTGGGTTGAGGGTAACGTCACCTTCAAAAGAGGGGCCTACTACAATAACTAAGATTATCTCTTAAATAAGTGCAAAAGTGCGGAAATAATCAAAGGTTACACTATACACGAGTCGGAACCAAGTGATTCATCTTGTCTATCTGTTTTTCTTTTATTTTTATTTTCAGCATTTTTAGTTAGTTTTTATTTTTCTTCGTTTAAAAGATTTTTATAAACTTTTTGATTTGATTAGACGTTGAGGATAAACCGGTACTAAAAGCTCTTGTATCCTTGGACGACCTCGGTATCTTACCAACACTATACTACGCTCACGATGGGTGCACTTGCCCATATGTGTGTCTAGTGTTAGTAAATATCGTATTTTATAAATTTAAAACTTGACTAAAAAAGTGTTAGAGGGGCTTAAAATATACACCTAATATATATAACACTTGACACCCATCACCTATCATTTAATACTTGCAAGAAGGGATCCTTCCAGAAAACAAAGCGGAAGCTAGGAAGATCCAAAACAAAGCGTTATTCTATCAGATGGGCGGGGGTATCCTTTACAGAAGATCCTTTTTAGGGTCACTGTTACGCTGTGTGGACCCCCAAGATGAGAGCTATTTAATTCGAGAGATTCACGAGGGCATCTCTGGGATACACGCATGCCCTCGCATGGTTGTGGCCAAGATCATGAACGCGGGGTACTATTGGCCGGGGATGCACGTGGATGCATTAAATGAATTGCGCAAATGTGATGTCTGCCAAAGGCATGCGCCGACGACCCTACACCCAAAAAATTATCTGATCCCAGTTTTGACAGCTTGGCCTTTCCAGCAGTGGGGGATCAATGTGGTGGGACCTTTTCCTGAAGCTCCGGGCGTAGTTAAATTCATAATTGTAGCTGTTGATTATTTCACTAAGTGGGTGGAGGCAAAGGCCCTAGCATCAACATCAGCAATGATTGTGCGGAAGTTCATCTAGGAGAACATCATTTATCGATTTGGCCTCCCACTCAAGATAGTGACAGATAATGGCACGAATTTCGCCTCCGACGATCTTCAAAAGTGGATGAAGGAACTGAACATCGAACACACCTTCTCTTCCGTTGCGCACCCTCAAGGCAGCGGTCAAGTGGAGAGTGTTAACAAAAGCATAGTTGAAGGGATAAAGGCCCGCCTGGGCACAAAACGACGAGGATGGCTCGACGAGTGATGTGTGCAAATTGCAACATATAAATTACATCAAATGAGGCATAAGACTAACCCTTTTTTAGTACTAATGTTGGAAAAAGTGTGCTTTTGTCTTCCTTTTGTATTTTCAGGACCAAATGAGCTTAAATGAACAAAAGGAACAAATATGCAACAAAAACTAACATAAATACAAAGAAAAGGAATAAATGTGGCATGCCCGACCCCTCGACAGCATCTTACCAAGCAAAAACAAGAAACAGAAGGCTGACCACAGCCCCGTGCCCACTGACCACGGGGCGTGGTCAGGTGTCTGCAGAAAAGACAAAGCTGTAGAAGCTTCTATCGCCCACCACGGGGGTATGCCCACTGAGCACGGGGCGTGGTCAACGCTAAGATTCGCAGAATCTAGCAAATCTTGGTAGTACAGATATGCTTCTGCACATGAGGCCATGCGCAGCGAACACGGGTGTCACACCCCCAAAAATCCACACGCGGAGTATCACCGCTTGGAGGCGTGACTGACCAGGATCAAGTCACCAATCATATTGAACAAGCATGTAAGTAAACATAATTCAACCAAACAATATGAAAGGTGTTCAAAACTAAAGCATAGTTAAGTGTATAGCGGAAGCATAATTGTAAAACCCATTGAAAGTATTAAATACGAAATAGAGTAATGTTCATAGCATGGCACACACTGCCATGTCCCACAACGACCGTTCCTCCCTGTGCAAGCTCCATGAGTACCTAATGTCCTGCAAGGCATGTAGCAACGAATCAACAACAAAGTTGAGCGAGTTCACATTTGGTTGTTTGGTTATAGTATTCATTTCGTAAATCGTAGGTTCGTTTTGTAAACCATGTATCGTATTAATTCGTATCACGGCCAATCCAGGCATGTTTGCGATGATTAGTGGGGGCTTCCCATGTGTTACTAGACCACGCGTATCGACTGCTACGAAAATGTAAGAGGTGCCCTAAGTCAATGTCTATCAGCATTGACCCTTTGCCCATAGTCCATTAGTACACGCCCGTCCGACTGGCACGGTGTGAGGTTTGTTAAACGTAATAGCGCTATTAACTAATGACCCGCTCGCCATGGGCCTCGGCGATTAAGTCGATAAATGAGGGACTTCATTTGATAGAGTTGATGGTCTTATAGTCGTGTACGTAGGTTTTACGTACGTGCCCTTCAATCCGAGGACAGTAATAAGTATAACTGTACGTAGGTTTTACGTACGTGCCCTTCAATCCGAGGACAGTAGTAAGTAGTTTAATAGTAATGGTTGTACGAGTAGTTATTCAATCCCATTCCCAACCCACTGGGAATCCCATGCCTTGGCTAGTGTGAACTCACCTTGGTTTGCTCGGCCGATACACAGAAAGGTCAAGTCTAGCTGCTAGTGGTCAACCACGTCCTAACATGGTTACCATACAAGTCAGGTTTTGGTTTCAAGTAGTGCACATAAGTATAACATAAGCTAGCATATAAGGAACACACACAAATCATGGCAATACACATCATCACGTTCAACAGTTATAACGTATTCAAGATTGGGCTCGCACAAGCTTAGTGGCCTTGTGCGAGTCATCCGTTGGAGCCCAATAATACCCGGCCCAATATCAAGAAACCCCAACAAAATTATAAACATGAACACGACCCAATCAAATAAATCTAAGCCTTGTGCGATCCGGACAACTTGTACGATCCGGTCGACTTGTGCGATCCGATTGGGTTGTGCGATTAGAACTAGCCCAGCCCAACATGATCATCCAGCCCAAACAGTTAAACAAACATAACAACTTGTGCGATCCAACAGTCTTGTGCGACTGGGGACCTCTTGTGCGATCAGGTCATCTTGTGCGAATGGACCTCTTGTGCGACCAAGAGGTCTTGTACGAATGGTTAACTAATTCTCATGATTCATGCAATCAGTTACATCTATTCAATTAGTTTCCAAATTCACAATTTATCAATAAATGCTAACAACTTCCAAACCAAACAGAAATCGATCAAATCATTGTTTTTAACAATTGATTCACATAAACCCTAAAATCATAATTATGAACAACTTAACAAAACCCTCAATCATATTATCAGTCGAAGATTCCTATTTCTAACATACATGCTAACATAATCAGTCCATCAACCAATCATTCGAATGTGAATACATCTCGGCCAAATATCATTCAATCGGTTCTAGATCATTAACACTTAATTATCAACTCTACATGATTAACAATCATAATCTATTCAAGTCATGCCACACTTATGAACCGATTATTTGAACACAAAACTCATCATGTATCGTTTACAAATCAATGTATAGAATCATATAAATCATAACATCATTCGACAAAACACCAAATCATAAATCACTAACCGATTAAGATAAGATGAGAGTGATCCGAATCAAGAGCTTCGATGAGGATGGGATGTTGTTTGGCGTCGGCTTTGAGAAGAGAGAAAGAGAGCTAGGGTTTGTGTGTGTGAATGTTTTGAAACAAATGAGAAACAAACTTTCTAAGGGTCTGTGTGTATACGTATGATGGAGTGGGCCGAACCCAACTTGGGCTGCCCTAGGTTCGGATGCAAGGAGTGTAGCCCGAGTGGGCTTGTGCGATCGGGTGAGTGTTGTGCGTTTGGGCCGTTTATATACATACATACATTACACAAGCACATATCAAACATAACATTCATAAATCAATCACTTTCATATAATCACATCACGTTCACATACGTTACATCAAAGTACAAAGATAGGTTCGGAAATACGAGTTGTCACAACGTGGCCGTGGCTGGGCTTCTGTTCAGGCTATAAATAGGGGTGCTTGGTTCACTTCAAAAGCATCCCTTGGCAAACCATCTCTCTCCCACTTTGCCACCACTCCACCACCACTACAACACCCACATCCACCACCATCATCCATCATCCACCTTAGAGTGTGTGTAGTAGTCTCGGGATCCAAGATTGATCGTAAGAGTTCTTGTCAATCAAAGGCCATGTTTGGCTAAGTCTCTTACATCACTTGGTGAAGACAAGAATTTAATGTATTACTTTTGATTTTTAATCTTTTTGCACTTTTTATTTGGTTTTGTATTAATGACTTTAATAACTAGTTTCTTATGTTGAAGGTGAAACTTCTTTATCATTTTTCTGTGGTGTCTTTGCATTACTTTACTGTCTATATAAAGTAAAAGATTTTCACCATTCATATCTCTACGGTCTATATAGAGATATGTTGGCTACCTAGTCGGGGGTTAAGGTAATGGTTTAGTAAGGTTCTTGCCTTGTTCAGTGTATAGATCCTGCAAGGACTTGAGTCAAGCTTACTAGGACCACCTTCAATACCTACTGGTATTGGATGGCGGGGGTGCGAATAGCTTGATCCCCTCATATGTAAACTACTATTAATACATTAAACCGGCTATTTGGGATTGTATCCCTGCTGACTCAAACCACTTAGCCGAGGGTAACGTCGCCTTCAAAAGAGGGGCCTACCACTTTTCGCATTAATAACTTAATTAATTAACTTCCAATATTTCGACCCTTTGGGATTGTATCCTTGCTGACTCAAACCACTAGGTTGAGGGTAACGTCACCTTCAAAAGAGGGGCCTACTACTATAACTAAGATAATCTCCTAAAAAGTGCAAAAGTGCGGAAATCATCAAAGGATACATTACAGGCGAGTCACATCCAAGTGATTCATCTTGTCTATCAGTTGTATTTTTGTTTTTATTTTTCAGCATTTTAGTTTTTATTTTTCATGTTTAAAACCTTTTCTAAAAATTTTTGATTTGATTAGACGTTGAGGATAAACCGGTACTAAAAGCTCTTGTGTCCTTGGACGAACTCGGTATTTTACCAACGCTATACTACGCTCACGATGGGTGCACTTGCCCATGTGTGTGTTTAGTGTTAGTAGAATATCGTGTTTTATAAATTTAAAACTTGACTAATGTGTAAAATGGGCTTAAAATATCAATAAAAACATATCGCACTCAACACGCATCAAGTTTTTGGCGCCGTTTCCGGGGACACAAGTATTTTAAGAAGCTTAAAATCGGTGGCCTAATCGTTTTTCAAAACCTTTTTAAAACTGCGCGCACATTTTTTCATTTTTGGGTAGTTTTGCATTACAGTAGACTGAACACGGGGCCGTGTTCACTGAACACGGGGCCGTACTGCATAATTTTAAACCAAACACCCAGATACAGAGTCTGAACACGAGGTCGTGCTCACTGAACACGCCCCCGTGCTGCACAAAACCAGTCACATTTTTTTAAAACGCCCAGATACGGAACCTGAACACGGGGCCGTGCTCATTGAACACGGGGCCGTGCTCATTGAACACGGGGCCGTGCTCAGCCTATGTTTCCGTTTTTATTTTTGTTTTCTGGTCCCTAGACTCTGTTGTGGTCTGCTGAGTGATTCTTATAGATCAATACTTAGGGGGTTACAACTACCACTATGAGAAGGATGATTAAGAAGAAAAGTATTGTACCATTTGTGGTAATCCTCATTTGGTACAATATTGTGACCTCTTTGAACCATCCCCTTCGTACACATACTATGAGGAGCCCAGGTACGAGCCAACCACTTCATACACATACTATGAAGAGCCAAGGTATGAACCTTCTCCCTCATACTCATATCTTGATTAACCAAGGTATGAGCCTTCATACTCATACTTTGAGGAACCAAGTTATGAGCCTTCACCGTCATATACTTACTATGAGGAACCATGGCGTGAACAACCCACCTCATATGAGTATTATGAAGAACCAAGTTACGACCCTTATTCTTCATATACTTACTGTTTTGGTCAAAAATTACCGAAGTAATTAAGTGATCAAATTAGTTTAGTGAGGTAGTGTGCTAGAAATGAGTGTCGAAAATATGTTAATCAAGTTAATTTGTAAAAACAGTTTCAGGATACGGCTCAGGATATAGAGCTGTATCTATGATCAAACAATGAGCAAAAGTAAAGTAAACGACACGGGATGTACGAGGAAAGCCCTTGATCAATCTAGATCGCCGGCATAAAACCTCGGGAGCTGACAATCGCAGCTGCCTAGTTCTTCTATTGCTTCAAAAATCAGGATACAGTGCAAGATGTGGTACGGATCGACTAAGTGTTACAACGAAACTTGAATACAAGTGTGGTGTTTGCGATGAGCTAGAGAGTGTAAGTGTATGAGAGTGTTAGTGAAAAATCGTGTGTTCTAAGCTGATCCGCCCCCATCTATTTATAGTAAAGATAAAATAACAAACTAGCCTAAACTTGCGGGATCCACCGAATATTCCTTCTTCGAACGTTGTAGACCTGGTCTTTCGGGCTCAACGTCTCTTCCTTAACAAATTCGTCCGAGTCTTGAGGAGAAGAAGTCCTCCTGACCGTTAGCAAGTCTCATCCCTTAACCTGCACGTGGTTAATTCAATAAGCCTCAGGATATCGCCCAAGATGTTAGCAATATCCTCTTCCAGCATCCTGGTCACAAATGAACAAACATAGGCAGGATATTGGTCAGGATATATACATTAAGAAAATGACCCCTAACAATTGTCCCCAAATATATCGGTTGGTATACCAATCCAACGGATATATTTCAAAAATCTTATCCCACAACTCAAGGCATTTAAAACGAAGCGACGGTCAAGATCACATCGTAACTTCCAACGCGTTTTTTACTCAATGGAGATCCACGATGCCCCTATATCTTCTCTTTTCTTGTTTGAAAAGAAAATATCTTCAACAGACCCTTCAGGTAATTCTCCATTTCTGATTTTCTTCCTGTCAATTTACTTCATCTTTCTAGCAATGGCCTCCGAGACCTTCACCCTGCAGAATCTTCTTAAAAATCCCGAGAAGGAGATCTGCGCTTTTGACAACGCAGACATTGCAGCTTTAAGAGCCTCCGGCGCTTTCCCCGACAGCACAGTCTTTAGGCCATTCGATCGGTCAATCCGATCGGATGTTTCTTCTACCGAATGGATCTGTTTTCCAGCATATCCTTTTTCACTAGGTCTTCGATACCCTTTTCCTGAATTCATGATGCAATTCTTTCGTATTACCGGCATCTCTTTTGCTCAAACCATGCCCATGGTTTGGAGAGTACTAATTGTACTCAACCAAATCAAAAACCTCCATTGCTCTGACCTCTGCATCGAGGATTTACCTATTGCTTATCGCCTTCGATCCCACGGCTCTAGCCGGTTCTTGCTTTTTTCAACCTCTAGCAAACCCCTGATTCTCAAAGCCACCAAAAACGAAGACGGATGGCAACGCAAATTCTTCTTTGTCAAACGAGATTCCATCGCTGAGGGTGCCAACCTTCCGGTGGAGTGGTTAACCACCGGTAGGATCATAAATATCCTCATAGACGATTTGATTGTTATCCTTTATTAATATTCTTCTTTTTGATCTTTATGCAGTGAACTTCAAGGAAGTTGCTCCTCCTACCGCTGAGTCAGAAGAGAGAATCAATACCGTTTACCGGTTACCCGCAATAGACAGGACTTTTACCACACACGTCCCGAGTTCAAGTCAGTACTCATCATCCGAGATGTCTGGTAAGAATTCCTTTCAAAATAATTAGTCAAAACAATATAATGATAAAGAGTAAAACTTTTCCCTTTACGCAGCACCAGCTAAGATCCCTGAAGTCTTTGATCTTGACGAACTGGATAGCTATTCTGACCAGATCCAGGTCAAGAAAGAACCTGGCTCCAAGACCACTGCTACATCCAAACCCAGCAGCTCCAAAGCCATCATCATTCCTAAACCTTCACCGGCTACCAAGCCCCGGAGTTCAAGTTACCGCAAAAGGAAAGAACCCGATTCCCCTGTCATTTCTGACACCTTTCCTTATGAAAAGCACGGGTTCATTGAAGCCAGTGGTTTTATGACTTCTTTTCTTAACCAGGTTAGTATCTTCATATCATATCCTGTAATTTAAACTATCTTCAAAGATTTAATAATATTAATCCCTGTCCTCTTACCTTTGTAGGGTCTTGAGCGTTTGGTTCACTTATATCAAGAATCCTGCAAGCTTAACAAAACACTTGAATCTAAGCTAAAGGAAGCAGAAATCACAATCTCTGACCAAGGTATGATTGCGGCCGCCAAGTCTCGTTATTACGAGGAGAAATACAAAGCTATGACCCAAGAACACCAAGTTGCTCTCAACAAAGCTACTCTTCAAGCCCAGGCCGATCTGGAAGCTGCCCATGTGCAGTACGAACGGGATATGGTCAGTTACCGAGAAAGCCTCAAAAGTTCCGTCGTCATTTCTCTTCTCCAGGCTAGGTTGAAGATGGCTCACGAAGCCAAAACCTTAGGCTTCGAATGCCCTTCTTGGGACGTTGGCGCTTGGGAGACCAAGCTGAAGAATCTTGGCGGTACCTCTTCCAAATCAACTGTCGATGAACCTTCTAAAGCAGTTGAAAAGGCAATCAATGCTGACAAGGATGCTGAGGCGGATCCCAAGATGGATGTTGCTGAAACCGCTATGGACCAAGAAGGCACTACCCCCTAGAGCTTATTTTCATTCGAAAAATTTTATGTCTTTATGAACAATTTTCATTTCTGTCTCTAAACAATTTGATAACCGAAGGCGGATGGGTCCTGGGTTTCAGGATGAAACCTTCGGTTATCAACCAGTATTGATTGCTTTTAAGAATAATTTCATCTTTTGACTTATTTTCTGTTACCTTGCATTATTTAGTGTGAGTCTTATTTTTGTAAAGATTTTGTATTGGTATCTTATAAAATATCCTGATCAGTATGCTCATCAACATACTGCAAAAGCCTTTTATTAGATAGATCTTCCAAACGTTCCTTCAACTTTGTAAAAATTTCTTTAGAAAGTAAAAAATAGTTTATCTTTTCAAAACCAAGTTTTGATAATATTTAAATGATCAAAGTTCCAAACCAATATTAGTTTCAAACATCCTAATCAAATATCCTTAAAAGGACTTTGAGGATATATATCAGGATACTTAACATAATGTTACCAAAAACCTAAACGAGGCTTATAAAGGAAAGATCATACCAGAAATAGGACATAAACCTATTACCAAACTTCAATCCCTTTGCAACTCTTCCAGTGAAGATGTCCCCTGTGCAAGGTACTTAGTGCATTAGTCGCGAACTTCATCCTTTTAGCTTTACACCACCACCTCGGAGGGAATGTCCCCTGTATACAATGCCTTCAAGTATCTTAGAAATCTACTTAATGTCAGTTTCCATTGCATAAGAGATTTTTTACGTCCCTAGGGTAAAACCCAAGGATGTACTGGAGATAAATCCCTTGTATCCTGGGGAAAATCCCAATTTTTCATGCGCTACAGGCGGGAGTGTATAAACTCCAAGACTTAGAAAGGTGAAAACCTTTAAACCTTAGAGAGTATGAAAATACCCTTTCGTGAGAGAGGGTGATCAATCCTCATATACCTTTAGGATTCAGGATATAGCCAACAGTAACGAAATTGTCAGCCACTTTTACATGGACTGGTCCCGCCACCTTGAACTATCCCTGAATAACTTGCGCTCCAGGCGGGGTGTTTAAACCCAATTCCGAAGAAAGGTGAATACCTTTAAACCTGTGAAGGAATCAGTATCCCTTAAACGTAAGAGAGGGGGCCAATCCTCTAATCTTCTGAGTTATCCTGAGTGCATATCCTGGAGCTATATCCTGGAACATATCTTACAAAACAACTGTAAACTAAGGTGGGTGTTAGCTTGGCTAACACCCCTCCGTTGCTTAAGTCAGTATTGAGTTTCAAAAAATAAATTAAACTAAAACGTATTTAAAAAAGATAGAATTCATACCATTCTGAGTTAGAAATTGAATTCTAAACTCACTTGAAATAGAGCTTAAGGTGTATAGCATTCCATGATCTCGGTAGCATATCCCCCTCCATATTCTTGAGTCTGTATGCTCCTTTCCCTGCTTCTGATTCAACTTCATATGGTCCTTCCCATTTTGGAGCTAACTTGCCATCGGCAGGATTAGTAGTATTTTGAAAAGCCTTTCTTAACACCCAATCTCCAACCTTAAATCTTCTGGTTCTAATATTCTTGTTATATGCCCTGGATATTCTCTGTTGATATGCTGCCATCCTTAGCCTTGCCGCATCTCTCTTTTCATCTATAGTGTCTAAATCCTGACTCAAGGCTTCAGGATTCTTCTCAGGATCACTTAAGACAGATCTTGCAGTAGGTATCGTCATTTCCGTTGGAATCATTGCTTCTGCTCCAAACACCAAGGAAAATGGGGTTTGGCCTGTTGCATTCTTTACCGTTGTCCTATCAGCCCATAAAACAAAGGGTAATTCTTCTGCCCATCTTCCTTTTTTGGCTCCAAGCCTTTTCTTTAAGTTATTGACAATTATCTTGTTTGAGGATTCTGCTTGTCCATTTGCTTGAGGATGTACCGGAGTAGATGTGATCATTTTGATTCCCCAACTCTTGCAAAAGTCAGTAGTCCTCTTACTTATGAACTGAGAACCATTGTCACAGATTATCTCAGCTGGTACTCCGAATCTGGTCAGGATATTCCTCTTTATGAAGGATACTACTTCTTGGTCTCTAACTTGAACAAATGCTTCAGCTTCAACCCACTTAGAGAAATAATCCGTCATTGCTAGCATGAAGAATTTTCCTCCCGGAGCTTTCGGTAGCTTTCCCACTATATCCATACCCCACTTCATAAATGGCCAAGGGGAAACAATAGGATACAATGGTTCAGCAGGTTGATGCAGTATGTTACTATGTCTTTGACATGAGTCACATCTTCGAGCATATTCTGCGGCATCTTTTCTCATTGTTGGCCAATAATATCCTGTTCTTAATACTTTTGAGAATAACGACCTGCCCCCAGCATGGTTACCACAATCCCCTTCATGTATATCCTGAAGTACTTCCTTGGCTTCAGGATCCTCCAAGCACCTCAAATACGGTCCTGCAAGAGATTTTTTGTATAAAATATTATCTATAATAGCGAATCGTGATACCTTCATCCTAAATGCCTTAGGATTTTCATTTCCAGGGATGTGTCCTTCTTTGAGATATTTCATGATTGGAGCCGTCCAGGATTTAGGATCCTCTTCAAGATGTTCTACTCCAGGATCCTGAATACCAGCTACCTCTTTATCCTGAGGATTCGTTGCAGGATATAGGACATGTAGTATTGGTATTTGCGTCCCTTCAGGTATCTTGATTGATGATCCCAAATTTGCTAAGGCATCCGCTTCAGCATTATCCTCCCTTGGTACCTGTTTAAGTACAAAAACATCTAAATATCCTGCTAATTTTTTGAGAATATCGAGATATTCTATTAATTTCTCTCCCTTAACTGCATAGGATCCATTAAAATGGTTAGTAATTAACAAAGAGTCAGCATATACTTGCAAATTTTTGATACTCATGCTCTTAGCCAACTCTAATCCTGCAATTAAAGCCTCATACTCTGCTTCATTATTAGTAGCAGGAAATTCACACCTAATAGCCTGGGGTAATATGTCCCCCTGTGGCGATTTTAGTAGTATTCCTAATCCTACTCCTCTTACATTAGATGCACCATCAGTATATAATGTCCAGGATCCTGAGGATTCTCCTAGCTGTTGAACTTCTAGATCTACCTCGTCCTGAATGTCACTACTAAAATCAGCCACAAAGTCAGCTAAAGCCTGAGACTTTATGGCATTCCTAGGTTCGTATACTAAATCATAAGCACTTAACTTTACTGACCACTTGGCCATCCTGCCTGCCATTTCTGGTTTCCTAAGCACATTTTTGATAGGATAATTTGTTTTAACATGTATCCTATGTGTCTCGAAATAATGCCTAAGTTTCGTTGATGCCATAATTAATGCTAGTATCAATTTTTCTAAATGAGAATACCTAGTTTCAGCATCTAACAAACTTTTACTAACATAATAAACAGGATACTGCTGACCTTCATGGTCTTTTATAAGAACGGCACTCACAGCATTTCCTGATACAGCAAGGTACAGGGATAGTGGTTCGCCATTTTCCGGCTTCATCAATAGAGGTGCGGTTGAGAGATACCGTTTCAAATCCTGCAGGGCTGCTTCATGCTTTTCCCCCCATTCGAATCTTTTGTTCTTCTTTAGGATATCATAGAAGTCTTTGCATTTCTCTGAGGATCTTGAGATAAATCTGTTTAGAGCTGCTACTCGGCCTGTTAATCTTTGTACGTCCTTCATATTCGAGGGTGATTTTATATCCAGGATAGCTTTAATCTGCTCCGGGCTTGCCTCTATTCCCCTTTTCGTCACCATATACCCAAGAAACTTTCCTGCCCCCACTCCGAAATGGCATTTAGCAGGATTCAGCTTCATGTTGTATTGATCCAGGATATCAAATGCTCCCTTGATATCCTGGAGGTGATCCTCAGCCTTTTTAGATTTCACCACCATATCATCGATATATACCTCCATGGTGTCCCCCAGTTTGTCTTTGAACATCATGTTTACTAATCTTTGGTACGTTGCACCTGCATTCTTCAAACCAAAAGGCATAGCTGTATAACAATAAATACCTGTTGGTGTCATGAAGGCAGTATCCTCCTGGTCAGAAGGCTCCATTTGGATCTGTTGAAATCCTGAGGATGCATCCATGAAAGTCAGCATTTCATGCCCGGCAGTGGCATCTACCATTGCATCAATGTGGGGAAGAGGAAATGGGTCTTTAGGACAAGCTTTGTTCAAGTCTGTGTAGTCTACACAAACTCTCCATTTCCCATTCTTCTTCTGTACTACAACCACGTTTGCTAGCTACCTTGGGAACTTAACCTCTCTGATCATTCTGGACTTTAATAATCTTTCAACTTCCTCCTGGATAATCGCGTTCCGCTCAGGAGCAAACTTCCTTCTTTTTTGTTGCACAGGCTTGAATGATTTGTCAATTCCAAGCTTGTGAGTGATAATATCTTTGGATATGCCTGTCATATCCTCATGCTTCCATGCAAACGTAGACATCCTGCATTTCAAAAAGTTAATTAATTGTTCTTCAATATCCTGAGGGATATTGGTCCCTACGAGCACCGAAATATCGGGATTATCCTGGTCCAGGATAATTTTCTTCACATCCTGCTCCGGATCCTCCACGATATCCTGGTCCCGTGTCTTTAATTGCTATGCTGCACTAGGTTTGGTTGAGGATTTCATTGAGGATGAGTAGCATTCTTTCGCCTCCTGCTGATCACTATCAACTTTGACCACTCCCCAAGGGGTAGGTATCTTGATGCATTGGTGATATGTTGATGGTACGGCCTTCATATCGTGAATCCACGGTCTTCCCAGTATGATGTTATAGCAGGATAGAGAATCCATCACACAGAAACGTTGTATCGAATTGACTCCTTCAACGTATACTGGCAACTTTATCTCTCCCACTGTGTTTCTAGCCTCCCCACTGAATCCAACAAGCACGGTAGACTTTGAAGTGATATCCATTGGAGATACGTTCATTCTCTTCAGAGTTTCTAGTTGGATTATGTTGATGGAGCTGCCATTATCAACCAGTATCCTGCGTACAAAATGGTTAGCCACATATAATGTTATTACCAGAGCATCATGGTGAGGATCTTGGACAGTATCCCTGTCATCAGCATCAAAAGTGATCACTTTGTCAGTTGTGAGGGTAGTCATCCTGACAGGTTTGTCTCCCCTTTCGGCCTTGGCTTCCTTTGCATGTCTCTTTGCTGCCGAATACGAAGTTCCACAAATGTCGGATCCTCCCGAAATGAAGTTGATTATCTTGGCATCCGCGGGAGGTGATGCTGCTCGTTCAGGATCCTTCTCAGTATCCTGACCCTTATTCTTCTTTCTTCCTAAGAGATCTTTCAGATATCCCTTGCTTAGAAGATAGCTTATTTCTTTCCTTAGAGCAATGCAGTCCTCAGTCACATGTCCGAAATCTTCGTGGAAGGCACACCATTTTGACTTATCTTTCCAGTCAGCCTTTTGTTGATTCTTTCGAGGCCACCTAGCCTTGTCTCCTAGACCCTGCATAGCATACATCAATTCAGGAATATTAACGGAAAAGCAATATTCAGACAACTCAGGATATTCTTCAGGATCCTCATCTTCGACAGCATTCACTCTTTTGTTTTCATTTCTACTATACGGCTTAGGCCGATATGACTTGAACGAGGATTCTGACTTCCTATTAGTTGACTCATAAGTGTTGGATGAGTTCATCCTTTCTTGCATCTTCCTGTCATCTTCCAGACGGATGTATCTCAAAGCCCTGTTACGAGCTTCGTCGAGATTCCTGCAGGGATTCATTACAAGATCCTGGTAAAACTGAGAATCCTTTTGTAATCCCATCTTGAAAGCTTGCACAGCTGTTGCAACATCAAGATGTGGGATATCCAAGGATTCTCGACTGAATTTGTTCACATAATCCCTCAAGGATTCCTGAGGCCCTTGAGTTATCCTGTAAAGATCACTGGTTAGTTTCTCAAAACTCCGACTACAAGAAAATTGACTGTTAAATAAATTAACCAAATGAGCAAATGAAGTAATTGAGTGAGGAGGAACGTTTAATAGCCATTTTAAGGCCGATCCTGTTAGAGTAGAACCAAATCCCTTGCACAAGCACGCTTCCTTGAGCTCCGGAGGGATAGGGTTAATCTCCATTCTTTCCCTATACTGAGCAATATGCTCCTCAGGATCCGTACTCCCATCATAAAGCTTCATGTTAGGAGTTTGGAATCTCTTTGGGATCTCAGCATCACAGATAGGATATGCAAAACGAGATATCTTGTGGCTGTCTTGAGATACTTCCGGGATCGGCTGGACCACCCCAGGTACAATAGATATCATGTCCTTCAACTTCTGAAGTTCCCTGGTAAGTGCTGATGTTACACCTGTATCCTGCAAAGATCCACCACTGTTAGTAGCATGAGTATTGTTATTATTCGACACGTTACCCGTTGGAGGATTTTGCCCATATCCTGAAGCATATCCTGAGCTCCTCATGGTTGACATCCTAATCGAGGAGGGTATTTCAGGAGTATGATTCTGAGGAAGACTGGGCACGATATTCCCCCTATTATCCTCGGTATATACAGCTGAACTAAAGTTCAACGCTCTGGGGTGTAACGGAGTGACATTGTCCTCTGCAGATCTGCTCGAGCCAGCCTCCGGGAGTTGTATTTCCCTCAAAAGCATTTGGTTTGTTTCCTGTTGCTGCCTCATTTGTTCCTGCACACTTCCAAATAAGGTTAAAATTTCATCATTAGAAGCTAAAACGGGAGCAGATCCCTGGACACTCCGAGTAGGGATAACATCTTGAGATTGTGTAGAGGCTGGCATCCTTGGAGGAGGTGGTGGAAGCACCGAACCGGTAGTAGCAGAAGTCATAGCAGACACAGTAGAGGAACTCATGTTTGATCTTGAGGCCATTATGGACAATGTGTCAAAAAGTTTTGAAAATAGAAAACCGATTAGTGATTTGACAAAAAATTTTAGTAAAGAGAGCACCACTGGCCCCACGGTGGGCGCCAAATTGTTTTGGTCAAAAATTACCGAAGTAATTAAGTGATCAAATTAGTTTAGTGAGGTAGTGTGCTAGAAATGAGTGTCGAAAATATGTTAATCAAGTTAATTTGTAAAAACAGTTTCAGGATACGGCTCAGGATATAGAGCTGTATCTATGATCAAACAATGAGCAAAAGTAAAGTAAACGACACGGGATGTACGAGGAAAGCCCTTGATCAATCTAGATCGCCGGCATAAAACCTCGGGAGCTGACAATCGCAGCTGCCTAGTTCTTCTATTGCTTCAAAAATCAGGATACAGTGCAAGATGTGGTACGGATCGACTAAGTGTTACAACGAAACTTGAATACAAGTGTTGTGTTTGCGATGAGCTAGAGAGTGTAAGTGTATGAGAGTGTTAGTGAAAAATCGTGTGTTCTAAGCTGATCCGCCCCCATCTATTTATAGTAAAGATAAAATAACAAACTAGCCTAAACTTGCGGGATCCACCGAATATTCCTTCTTCGAACGTTGTAGACCTGGTCTTTCGGGCTCAACGTCTCTTCCTCAACAAATTCGTCCAAGTCTTGAGGAGAAGAAGTCCTCCTGACCGTTAGCAAGTCTCATCCCTTAACCTGCACGTGGTTAATTCAATAAGCCTCAGGATATCGCCCAAGATGTTAGCAATATCCTCTTCCAGCATCCTGGTCACAAATGAACAAACATAGGCAGGATATTGGTCAGGATATATACATTAAGAAAATGACCCCTAACACTTACTATGAGGAACCATGGCGTGAACAACCCACCTCATATGAGTATTATGAAGAACCAAGTTACGACCCTTATTCATCATATACTTACAATGAGGAACAATGGTATGGACCATCCACCTCAAATGAGTATTATGAGGAACCAAGGATCGAACTTCCGAATTCAAGCTTTGAGGATCCTTATTCCGCTCAGTTTGACGAACCACCAACTATCTCACCCGTGGCTGAAAAGATAATAGAACACCTTAAAACTATCGAGCGCTATATAAAAGAAGCCCGCGTAAGGGAAGAGGAATCCCGCGCAAGGGAAGAGGTAACATATACTAAACAAGAGATAGTTGAAGAGGTAAAAATGGAAGAACAAGTAAGTGAAAAAATCGACACATGAACTAAACAACGAAAAGGGTGAGTCCAACAACGTTAAAATTCAAAAAGAGTCTAATTTTCAAGAAGTTAATCTCTTGTCACCTTCTTTTGAAAACCATTGTTTAGTGCCTACTTATGCTAAGTTTTTAAAAGACTTAAACACTAACACTAAAATTGACGAAATGGTAAGCATTAAGTTAACAAATGATCAAACTACGCTAATAAAAGATGATCCATTTGAAATTAACATTACACTGGTTCCATGTTTCTTTCAAAATTCCTTTATTAGTAATATTACAATTGATAAAGATCTTTGTGTTAATATAATGCCAAACTACATTTTTGAAAAATTAAGTATTGGTGATTTTTCTCCACTTCAAATACCCATTTTTCTATCTAATCGGAAAACAATAAAATCAATGGGGGTAGTTGAAGATGTTTTAGTCCAAACAAATCAAATGGTGATCCCAACCGACTTCGTCATCCTTGATAACGTTCCGCTATTGTTGGGACGACCTTTTGTAAAAATCTACGAAGCTTTGAAAAATCGGAAGAAAAATAATCTACCCATTCAATTAGGGGCATTCAAACGAAGTGTCGATCTTGAGCATTCAATGAAATATCCAATCGGCAATGATGACCCCCTAATTGAAGATGAAGATGAGCCACCCGATACGGAAAAATAAATTGACCACTTTGTTGAAGAAGAGGTCGCCATTGAACAAGCATTTTTGGTTCTTGACCAACATGAGCAACCAAATAAGGGATCTCCTAAAGACCCACCACTTGAGCTCAAAGAACTCCCAAAAGGTTTGGAATATGCTTTTCTCGACAAGGATGGTAAGTTGCCTGTAATTATTTCGTCAAAATTAACTAGTTTAAAAAAGAAAAATTGATCACACTTTTGAAAAAAACACAAAAACGCGATCGCATGGAAGCTTGTAGATATTAAAGGAATAAGCCCTTCCATGTGCACACACAAAATTTTAATGAATGATGACTATAAATCGGTAATACAACCACAATGTAGAGTAAATCCAAACGTCCAAGAAGTGGTTGAAAGTGAAGTCATCAAATTACTTGACGCCGGACTCATTTACCCTATCTCCGATAGTCCTTGGGTAAGTCCCGTCCAAGTAGTTCCTAAGAAAGGAGGTATGACGGTGGTCATTAATGAAAAGAATGAATTAATACCAACGAGAACCGTTATAGGATGGAGAGTGTGTATAGGCTATCGTAGATTAAATGAAGCAACGAGGAATGATCACTTTCCTTTACCTTTTATTGATCAGATGTTAGAAAGATTATCCGGTCACAAATTTTATTGTTTTTAGATGGTTTTTCAGGTCACTTTCAAATACCGATAGCACCCGAAGAGCAAGAAAAGGCAACATTCACATGTCCCTATGGAACTTTTGCTTATCGACACATGCCTTTTGGTCTATGTAATGCCCCTGCAACTTTCCAACGTTGCATGGTGGCAATCTTCCATGATATGATAGAAAAGACTATGGAAGTCTTCATGGACGACTTTTCTATCTTTGGAGATTCGTATGACTAATGCCTCGATAACCTTGAACGAATGCTATCCCGATTTGAGGAAACTAACCTCGCCCTTAACTGGGAAAAATGCAATTTCATGGTAACGGAGGGAATAGTACTCGGTCATATAATCTCAAGCGAAGGAATGGAGGTTGATCGGGCTAAAATAGATACTATTTCTCGATTACCACCCCCATCCTCCGTTAGAGCCATCAGAAGTTTCCTAGGACATGCCGGATTTTATAGACGATTTATCAAAGACTTTTCTAAAATCTCAAGACCTTTAACAAAATTGCTTGAAAAAGATGCTTCTTTCATCTTTGACAAGGATTGCAACCAAGCATTTCTAACGCTAAAAGAAATGCTAGTCAATGCACCTATCATGATAGCGCCAGATTGGAAACTACCTTTCGAAATCATGTGTGATGCAAGTGACTTTGATGTTGGAGTCGTCTTGGGACAAAGAAAAGATAAGTATTTTCACCCAATTTATTATGCTAGTAAAACACTTAACGATGCACAAGAAAATTACACAACAACTGAAAAAGAATTACTAGCTGTAGTATTTGCTTTTGATAAATTTCGTTCTTATCTTGTTTTTTTCTAAAACGATAGTTTATACAGACCATGCAGCCATTCGTTATCTCTTTAAGAAACAGGATGCTAAACCGCGTTTGATCAGATGGATTCTACTCCTCCAAGAATTTGACATTGAAATAAAAGACAAAAGAGGAGCAGAAAACACCGCTGCCGATCATCTTTCCCGCTTGGAAGATCCAGCTTTGGAGGCAACTAGGGATGAGCTAATCAATGAAAAATTTCCAACAGAGTCCCTAGAAATGGTGGAATATCGAGAAGAGCCATGGTACGCCGATTATGCTAACTACTTAGCTAGTGGAAGAGCCGCAAAAGTATGGTCGCATCATCAAAGAAAAAAATTCTTTGCCGATGTCAAACATTACTTTTGGGAAGACCCGTATCTTTTCAAAATGTGTGCCGACCAACTTATCCGACGATGTGTACATGGTGGTAAAGCAAGAAGAATTCTCCGCCATTGTCATGAAGGTCTATACGGAGGACATCATGGTATCTCTAGTACCGCACGAAAGGTATTTGATTCGGGATTTTATTGGCCAACCATTTACAAGGATGCCAAAAGTCTTGTCAAGACTTGTGATGCATGCCAACGATCAGGTAATATTTCTTCCAAAAATGAAATGCCATAAAATGGCATTCTTGTTTGTGAAATTTTTTATGTGTGGGGACTCGACTTTATGGGACCTTTCCCACCATCGAAAGGAAACAAATATATACTTGTGGAAGTAGATTACTTGTGAAAATGGGCCGAAGCCAAAGCCCTTCCAACAAATGATGAAAGAGTTGTGGTAAGATTCCTGAAATGATTATTTTCTCGTTTTGAAACTCCAAAAGCATTAATAAGTGATAGGGGTACCCATTTTTGTAACCATCAACTCGAAAAAAATTTAACAAGTTATGGGGTCTATCACCGGATCTCAACAGCATATCACCCTCAAACAAATGGGTAAGCCGAAGTGACTAATTAAGGTTTAAAAAGAATACTTGAAAAACCCGTAGGGTTAAATAAAAAGGAATGGGCCAATAAATTAGACGACGCTTTATGGGCTTTTCGAACCGCATATAAAACAACAATAGGTACCACCCCCTATAAGCTTGTCTATGGAAAAAGTTGTCATTTGCCAGTAGAAATAGCAAATAAAGCCTACTGGGCAATTAAAAACGTAAACTTAGACATAGAAATTGCTGATAAAAATCGATTTTGTCAATTAAATGAATTAGACGAATTAAGGAATCACGCATAATCTAACTTTGAAATTTATAAGGAAAGAATGAAAAATTTACATGATAAACATATTAAAACTAATGAATTTTGGGTAGGAGATCAAGTTCTATTGTTTAATTCAGGCCTTCGATTATTTCCCGGTAAATTAAAGTCTAGGTGGTCGGGACCTTTTTCTATCACCCATATTTTTCCACACGGTGCAATTGAAATTAAATCTCGAAATGGGATTCCATTCAAAGTCAATGGCCAACAGCTAAAGCTTTATCAAGGATTCATTGAGGATGGGGAGAAAGAAATCTCGCTACAAGCGGTTGACGAATGAACGAAGGTTTGTGCATCAACATCATATCTTGTAGGCAACGAACGTCGGGAAACTAAGTACTACACTAGTATAGTGTGTAGAGAAGTGAGGATCCCAAAACTGCCTTTCTAAGCGATAGTTTAAGTGCCAGAAAGTGCCTAAAACTCACCCAAAGTGCTGAATTCAGCAAAATTCAGCATAAAACAACATTTTAACAATCTAATTTCATGCAAAAATATGCTTAAATGGTCCTGAATGCTTTCCTAAGTGTCGGGAATGGAAAGTGTCACAAAAGGGTACATAAAGCACACTAAACTGTATAGTTTAGCACTTTAACAAACCAGTGTCTAACCGAACAACCGGACACTACCCGAAACATCAAATTTACACTAGAAGCATTGTTTTAACATTACCAAGCTAGTTATGGTCCCCGAACATCATAACACCCCCCCTAAATATCTAGTAACTAACATAACTAACTTATACTTGATTTTTAACGTTAAGGTAACTAATTTGGTTAGGGCCTATGCTACTACCCCCCCCCCCCACTATTCACGGCCAACATGGCCCCCACCAATGTGATTTTATTTCATTACTAAATTAGATCTTGTTTCCTCTAAAATGACATGTTATACAAAGGTTAAAATGCTAAAATGGTTTATAAAAGAACACATGAAGCAAGACCCTCATTTCTACACACACTTAAAAACACACAAGCTCTCTCCTCTCCCTCCCTTACTCTCGGCCGACCCCAAGCACACCCACCATCACCTTCATTCCTCCATTCTCATCCAATCTAAGCATATACAAGGGTGCTAAAGATCACATAAAGGAGCTTGGAGCTTGTGGAAGTGGAAGGACCTCTCTTGTTTGCTTTTATCCACTCATTTTCTTCACTTGAATCATCCCTAGCCTTGAGCTAGTGGTAAGAACCTTGATCTATCTATATTACTTCCATTCTTAGTTGTTAAAGATGAATCATAATCAAAAACTTGAAGAACACTAAAGACCATAAGCATGAAACATGAACATAAGCTTGTTTAATGAAGTAATCTTGATGAATATGAGTTGTTATGCATGTTGATCATTGATTGTTTGTAGAAATGATGTTGATCTTCATAAGATCTTGCTAGATCACGATTAAAAACATAATCTAGCAAGATGTAAGAATAGAAATTATTGTAGGATGATGGATCATCCACACATAAAGCATGAACTTGAAGGAACATAATGTTTTCTTGAAAAACCATGATCAAGTAAGTTGTTAATCATATAGATCTAAGAATTTCATGAAGGGTTTCTAAAGAAACCAAGTTAAAAATATAAGTTTCATATAATCTTGGTTCTTACAAAGACAAATCTTATTTTTAGTGGTTAAACAAGTGTATAAACACTTGTGTAACAAAAAGAATGCATAAAGAAATATTTTTAGAAAATGTGACAAGAAGTTGTAAACATCTAATTTCTTTAAAAATTAAGTTTTTAAAGAACTAATCACATTTTAAAGGGTAACAAGACTTACTAAGAATACTAGTAAGTTACTACAAATTTTTACAAATATTCAAGTTCATGAAGTAGTAGATCATTACTTGATTTTGGCAAAATTGGTAAGTGTAAGTTGTTTGTTGATGATTGTAAATTGATTGTGTTGATCTTTACAAAAGAAAATAATATGCTTGAAAGCATGGAAACCTCCATTTTTAGGGGAAACTATGGAAAAATTTTCTAAAAATATAAACAATTAGAAAAATATTTTAAACAAATATTTACAAGTGTATTTTAAACCATAAATTGTTACATAAAGTTTGCCATAAATTTTGGTTACAGAAATACAAATATTGGAGGTTGGTTTTTATAAATAAAAGTGACTAAATATGTATTTAGAAAATATATATTTAGAAGACACATATGTGTGATTATTTGTATACTTTGTGTATTAGTTATATTATCTTAGGACTTGAAATAATATAACTCACAAGAATACTAAGAATTACCATACAAAATATTACCAAAATTCCATGGAATAAATATACACACTTATACAAACTATTTTTGAAACCGAACTATGAAATATAGGACTTACGAAATATCCCGGAAAATTTATTTACAAAAAATATTTTGGTAAATAATATTTTGGACACCAAGGAAGTAAAAATATGATTTTTACAAATACTACAAGAATATATCATATTTTTTACAAGAGAAAAATATATTATTTTTGGCAAGTATGAAATATATATTTTTCTTGAAATTTTTAGAAGATATATTATTTATAAGAAATATATATTTTCTTAAACAAACGTGAAATACAATATTTTTGGGAAAAAATATACACTTTCCTAAATAAATGTGAAGTATGTCATTTTTGGGAAAAATGAATTTATATATATATATATATATATATTCCAAGTTGGACTTGAAAATGTATTATTTTTGGAACTTATAAGAGAATACAAGTATTTTTGCCAAAGAAAAATTATAAATAATTTTTCAAAGTAATATTCCTTAAAATATATATTTTGGAAATATACATATTGGATCTTTATTAAAGATAATATTCTGGAATAATTAATATGAAATTTAGTATAAGGATACTTAATGAATAACAATGAAAATACGTATTCTCGTACGTATAAATACACACCGGAATATGATCCCAAAACATGGCAAAAATACACATGTATAAGATACCACCATCCTTGGGAAGGAAATACAAGTATAAATACTTAGGAAGTATTATTACAATAACATTGTTTAACAATTTTTCAAAATTTATAAATATAATTTAAGTTAAAATATTAATTATTGTAACAAATAATTATGTAACTAGGAATAATATAAAAGACACAAAAGAAACGTAACTCAAGAACATTAATACTAAGTCCAGGCACGGCCCGTTCGTCTAATAGACATTAGTACGTTGTAGGTAGTCGTGTTTATCGAAGAAGCTCGAGTTACTATTGCTGAAGACGCAAGACTGTAAGTTCATGTCCCCCTTTTCTTTTAACTGTTTTCGTTTTACAACTTCGGGGGTGAAGTATATGTTACAAATGATTACGATTACAAATGATTTACAAATAAAATGAATTGTTAGATCATGTGAAAGGGTAGGCGTTATCTTGAGACTATTAATCCTTTAGAAGGACCGAGGGGCATGAGTGATATATCTATTTGGGTGTTGCGAGCCCCACCCGTGGGTCCGCGAGTTGGCCGCACGTGGTGACTATGTCGTTCCAGCCGGGAGGCCCGGTACGAAATACGCAAAGGATTGAGCCTTCCTACATCGTTGCACACATATTGATGGCCTTGCAAACCATTAATTCATATGTTCATTTTCACATACGAACATACATACTTTCAATGATTACAAAGGTTATTCATACTCACAAATAAACGCATGAACAAGCTCAACTTTTGTTGATGTTTTCAAACTACATGTATTTCAGGGAATTAAAGGTGGATCTGACGGGCGTTCGAAATTTCAAGTGTTGTTAAGAATAAAAGATGTCATCCATAGTCGTGAGGTTTGGTTTGGGTGTCCTATCCTGGACAAGACACCACTTCCAAACCTTGATTTTATTTAGAGTCTTTTGATGAGTCCTTGTGAACTCTTAAACAATTCGTATGGTTTGTAAAACTTGAATTTAGAGTCTTGTTTAAACAATGTCGTTTGTGATGTTTTCAAATCTATTTAATGGATGACGATCTATGGTTTTATCATATAGTTGTTGTTATGATTGAATGCAATGGTATTAAGAAGGTCACACCATAATCACGCTTCCGCAAAAGTCAAAGTGTGACAGCTTGGTATCAGAGCTTCGATTGTAGCGAACTAGGATTCCTTCTCGAGTCTATACTACAATCATTAGGGCTCTCACGAAAATATTTTTACAACATGTTTTCACTGCATACACGAAACGCCCAGATCCAGGAAACAAACATTTTTACAAACAAAAGACAAGAAACACATTCCAAGGTTTATGTTTATGGTTCAGTCGGAGAGACTGGGTGGTTCAGTCTGAAAGACTGGTTGGTAGTCTGAGAGACTGGGTGGTTCAGTCTGAAAGACTGGTTGGTAGTCTGAGAGACTGGTTAGTTTAGTCTGAGAGACTAGTTGGTTTAGTCTGGGAGACTAGGTGGTCTAGTCTAGGAGACTAGGAAGGATGTTAATGTATATGCATATGTTGCGATTGTTTTGTTACAGACACTATGTCTTCATCTGAGAGTGGAATGTCTGATACTGTTGAACCTATGGCTATTGTTTCTGACGATAAGATCGTCCCAGAGCCGGAGATCTTTACCTCCGATACCGAGAGTGACCCGGAGATGATGTCAGATGATGACGACGATTTTCAGCCATTTGCGCTGCCCGACTTTGGCGATGATTTACCGCATGCTGATGGTATCCCCAACGAGGATCCCTTTCTTATTCCTATTCCTGTCCAGGGCCATCTCATCCTTGGACATCCCGATGGTGAGCATGCCGTGGCAACGATCCTCGCCCCTTTGCCTCTTGCGGCCTTTCCTTTCGAGGATTTGCCTTTTGATGACTTGTCTGATGATGATGTCGATCTTTTTGTTGATGGTCCCCCTGATAATGCCCAGGGTGATGGAGTTTTAGCTGAGGATGTCATTGTTGTTCCACTCATTGAGATTCCTATTATTGAGGTTTCCTCTGATTCCAGTTTGCACTCTGTTCCAGATTCCTTTGAGTCTGTGTCATCTTCTGCCTTACAGGCAGTTGGTATGTGACGTTACGCCACTGATACTGATGACGATACAGCCTTGTCAGCTGCACCGATTCCTCCACATGACATTGAGCCTGGACTTGAGCTTGATTTTATTCCTATCGATCAGCCTGTTGATGCACCCGCTGATCCTAAGCTGATGCCAGCTCCTGAGCCTTTGCCTGATTTTGATCCTATCCTATTTGGCGTACCTAACATTGCACCACTTATACCAGATCCAGTTCCTGCACCCGCTGACCCTCCTGTTATTGAGCCCGTTACTCCCCTACATGCACCTGCACCTATTGATGTTGCCCCTTTTCACCCGATCGAGTCCGATGTTCACCGCACCGACCTACCTATCACTTTCTTGCAGGACATACCCGCACCCCATCCAGGGGAGGGACCTTCTAGCCAGCAGCCTAGCCATGACCCACATGTGTCAGCAGCTTTTTCTCACATACCTCAGTATACACCTACTGCTCATTTTACTTCTTCACCACTAGATGAGCCACTCATATGGTTCCCACCGTACACCATGCCGACTTCTGATCCCTACCATCCCTCGCAATTTACTGGCTACACACGGGATGAGTTACTCCTGTCATTGCAGCTTCCGTATGAGATCCTGTGTCGTAGAGTTATGGAGCTTGAAAGGACTCCATGTCCTCCACCTTGTTCATGTCCGTCACCTTTTGCGACTCCACCTACTCCTCTTTTGCCTTATCCGGATTTTGATGTTCGGTTTCTCACCATGGAGCAGCAGATCAGTTATCTGTTGCATCATGTTTATGATCTTGAGGAGGAGCTTGCGCATGTGCCCAACTTGCTGTTCGTTCCTCCACATACTCCTCCACCACCATCAGCATAGCCGGTTTTTGGTTTTATGTGGGTAGCTTGCTTTTGATGAGAGCACCGCTATTGAGCCTAGCTTGCGAAGCCTTTTGGAGACCACTTTTGATTGTATAACTTATGGTAGATTGATAGACATTTTGGGCAAGGGTAGTGTGACCCTGTGTTCCCTTTTGATACGATACATTTGTAGAACATGTAACTGTATTTGTGGTCGATGATTAATGAAAGCTCAATCGTAATGTTCTCATTATATACGTTATTGAATTACACATTTGTGATATGAATGTGATGTTATATGCTTACTTGCTTTGATAAATACTATTACATATACGTATTGTATACTTGTCATACTATTTAAGACCTGACTAATACAATCTTCTTTATAGAAGATGCCTCCATAAAGAAATAATCAGTTGCCCACAACAGAGGCAGAACTGCAAGTACGGATTTCACAAGCAATCGCACAACATGAGGCCTTGCGCTCTGAACACAACGGAGGTACCTCAGGAAATAACCCACCTCACGGTAATGTTTAAGTCACTTAAGACACATTACGTTACGTTTGAACATTCCATGTGCGTTTGCTAACGCTTTCTGTGAATGATGTTGCTTGTACAGGCTGTACTTACAAGCAGTTCCTTGACTGCAAGCCTCTGAACTTTGACGGCACTGGAGGTGCTGTAGCTTTTGTTAGATGGGCGGAGAAAACAGATTATGTGCTACGAATGAGCAAGTGTGCGCCAAAGCACCAGGTCACTTACATTTCTGGACTTTTCCTAGACGGAGCTTTATCATGGTGGAACCTACAAGTTCAAACCTTAGGTGAGGCTGCAGCGTATGGTTTGACTTGGGATGAGATGAAAGAACTGATGCGCAAGAAGTACTGTTCAAGGGCTGAGATTCAGAAGTTGCAAACGGAGTTTTGGAATCTTTAGATGGATGGACCTAAGATTGCTGAATACGTGCAAAGATTTCATGACTTATCTCGCGTTGTTCCCTACATGGTTGAACCAGAGTTCAAGCGAATCGAGCGTTTCATTTGGGGATTGGCACCCCAAATCATGAGCATGGTGACGACATCGAAGCCTCCAACGATCACTGATTGATTTAAGTGTGGCATTGACTGAAGAAGCGATTAGGCTGAACAAGTTCTAGATCTCTGATGGAAAGAAGAAGGAGACTCACGTCGAGTCATCAGGAGAGAACAAGAGGAAGTTCTCCAACTTCAAGAAGAGTACTCAAGGAAACAAAACTGGTATTAACAAGAAAAGAGATGCTAACCCACCAGCCAAGGTCAGGACTGGTGCTGCAAGTTCTGAGAATAAAGGGAAAGGTTACATGGGCACCCTGCCCAAGTGTGATATTTGTCAACATCATCACACAGGGCGATGTAGGTATGGGAAATGTGAGAACTGTGGCAAGGTAGGGCATGCCAGGGAGGCGTGCTGGTATGGTACTGGACGAAGAAATGGAGGATCTGGTGGAAATGGTAATGGAAACCGTAACGGTAATGGAAATCGGACTGGGAACCGCAATCAAGGAGGAAATGGAAATTTCGCTGGAAATGGAAATCGTGGTGGTTCTGGAAATCAAGCTGGAAACGGAAACCGCGGAGCAACCAACAACCAGGGTGGAAATGGAAATGGAAACGGAAATGGTCGAGGCCAAGGTTGTTTTGGATGTGGAGACGTCGGGCATTTCAAGCGAGATTGCCCAAAGAATAACCAAGCTCAAGGAAGAGTCTTCAACATTGGAGCTAGGGAAGCTCGTCAAGATCCAAACGTAGTCACTGGTACGTTCCCTATCAACCAACATTTTGCATCTGTGTTATTTGATACCGGTGCTGATTATAGCTTCGTATCCATAGAATTTAAGAATATACTTGGGTTAGTTACCGACAAGTTAGATATCCCGTATTCGATAGAACTAGCTAATAGAAAGCTAGTAGAAGCCAATGAGGTCATTAGAGGTTGTGTGATAGAACTCGGAGAGCGTGAGTTTACGCTCGATCTTCTACCAGTCGAGTTAGGAAGCTTCGACGTAGTAGTTGGAATGGATTGGTTATCGAATAACCGAGCTGAAATCATATGTCATGAGAAGATAATCCGTATCCCGTTGGCGAATGACGAGACGATTGTAGTGCACGGAGAAAAGCATGATACGCCTCTAGGGATTATCAGTTGCTTGAAGGCACGAAAGTTTATGCGCAAGGGATGTGTTGCCTTCTTGGCTCACGTTATTGATAAGGAAGCCGACGAACAGAAGTTGGAAGATATCCCTGTGGTAAGGGAGTATCCTGAAGTCTTCCCCGAAGACTTGCCAGGATTTCCGCCGCAATGACAAGTAGAATTCCATATCGACTTGCACCCTCAGAAATGCAAGAGTTATCGACGCAGCTTCAAGAGCTTTTGGACAAGGGATTTATTCGACCAAGCTTCTCGCCTTGGGGAGCTCCAGTACTGTTTGTCAAGAAGAAGGACGGTAGCTTTTGCATGTGCATTGACTACCGTGAGCTAAACAAGTTAACCATCAAGAATCGGTACCCTTTACCAAGGATTGATGATCTCTTCGATCAACTTCAAGGTTCAAGTTATTACTCCAATATTGACCTTCGATCCGGTTATCACCAGCTAAGAATCCAGGAAGAGAGTATTCCGAAAACTGCCTTTAGAACTCGTTATGGACATTATGAGTTTCTAGTGATGCCGTTTGGTCTGACAAACGCGCCAGCAGTATTTATGGATTTGATGAACCGAGTTTGCAAGCCGTATCTCGATAAATTCGTGATTGTATTTATCGATGACATTTTGATCTATTCGCGGAGAAAGGAAGAGCATGAACAACACCTCAAAGCCATCTTAGGACTGCTCAAGAAGGAGAAACTGTATGCTAAGTTTTCGAAGTGCGAGTTCTGGTTGCGTGAAGTACAATTCCTCGGTCATGTAGTGAATGAAGATTGAATCCATGTGGATCCCACCAAGATCGAGGCGATAAAGAGTTGGGAAACTCCTAAGACGCCAACCAAGATCCGTCAGTTTCTAGGTTTAGCTGGGTATTATTGCAGATTCATTGAGGATTTTTCTAAAATCGCTCAACCGCTCACCTCCCTTACTTAAAAGGATAAGAAGTATGAATGGGGTGAAAAACAAGAAGAAGATTTTCAGCTGCTAAAGAATAAGCTTTGCGATGAACCTATTTTATCCCTACCCGAAGGCACCAATGACTTCGTGGTGTACTGTGACGCTTCGCGCCAGGGATTGGGTTGTGTGCTGATGCAGCGACAGAAGGTTATCGCTTATGCTTCGCGCCAGTTAAAGGTTCATGAGAAGAACTACACCACACACGATTTGGAATTAGGCACAGTGGTGTTTGCATTGAAGACTTGGCGACATTACTTGTATGGCACTCGATGCATAATCTTCACCGATCACAAGATCCTTCAACACATATTCGATCAGAAGGAGCTTACACGCGACAGCGACGTTGGGTAGAACTGTTAAATGACTATGATTGTGAAATAAAGTATCACCCAGGAAAGGCGAATGTGGTGGCAGACGCCTTAAGCCGGAAAGAAAGGATTAAGCCCATAAGGGTTAGGGCATTGGAAATGATGGTACAAACAGACCTCTCGTTACGTATCCGTGCTGCACAGAGAGAAGCTCTTAAGAAAGAGAATCTTAAGGATGAATATCTCCGTGGGATGGAGAAGAAGTTGGTACCGAATGAGGAAGGAACTTTATGTTTCATGAAACGAATTTGGGTTCCCCTTTTTGGTGGGCTTAGAGATGTTATCTTTGATGAAACCCATAAGTCGAGGTACTCGATACACCCAGGATCGGACAAGATGTACCAAGATTTGAAAGATTTCTACTGGTGGCCAAGATTGAAAGGTGATGTTGCGACCTATGTTGGAAAGTGCTTGACTTGTGCCAAAGTAAAAGCCGAGTATCAGAACCCTTCAGGTCTCCTACAGCAACCTGAGATACGCATGTAGAAGTGGGAGAAGATCTCAATGGATTTCATAACCAAGTTGCCAAAGACACCCAGAGGTCATGATACGATTTGGGTAATCGTAGACCGTCTGACAAAATCTGCACACTTTTTACCGATCAGGGAAAAGGATAACATAGGTAAGCTAGCTGAGCTGTACCTAAGGGAGATAGTTGCACGGCATGGAGTGCCTATCTCGATCATATCTGATAGAGATGGAAGATTTGTGTCAAGGATTTGGCAATCTTTCCAAGAAGCGTTTGGTTCACAGCTGAATTTGAGCACCGCATTTCACCCACAGACGGACGGCCAAAGTGAGAGAACGATTCAGACATTGGAAGACATGTTACGAGCTTGTGTAATGGACTTGGGTGGCAGTTGGGACACTCACCTGCCCTTGGTTGAGTTCTCCTATAATAACAGCTACCATACAAGCATTCAAGCTGCACCGTTTGAAGCCCTCTACGGACGAAAGTGTCGATCACCGTTGTGCTGGGCAGATGCAGGCAATAGACAGCTGGTTGGTCCCGAATTGGTTCAAGAAACGACAAATAAGATAATGCAGATCCGAGAGCGCATTAAGGCGGCTCGTGATCGACAAAAGTGCTATGCGGACTAAAGAAGGAAACCTTTGGAATTTAAAGTGGGAGATATGGTTCTATTGAAAGTTTCACCTTGGAAAGGTGTGGCACGCTTTGGGAATCGTGGTAAGTTAAACCCATGATATATTGGACCGTTTAGAATTCTAGAAAGGATTGGTACTGTACATACAAGTTGGAGCTACCGGCAGAACTTAATGGTGTTCATGATACATTCCATGTATCTAATCTCAAGAAAAGTCCAACACAGGAAACAGTGGTTATTCCTGCTGACGAAGTTCACATTGACGACACACTCCACTTCACAGAAGAACCCGTTGAGGTTACCGATTGGAAAGTCAACAAAACTTGAAGGAGTAGTGTTAAACTTGTCAAGGTTAGATGGAATGCGCGTCACGGCCCAGAGTTCACTTGGGAGCGTGAAGACCGCATGAAAGCTAAGTATCCACATTTATTCCCTAACACCCCTGCAGCTAGTGGTAGAGCTTAAAATTTCGGGATGAAATTTTCTTAACAGGGGGAGAATGTGACAACTGTCAAAAATCCTGGTATCCGTACAATTAATTAATCATGATTAGTGCCCAATGACTGTGCTGAATTACAATTAACTGCTTTCTTATTACTGCATTATATTTACCTGTGCATCACATATAGCATAATGTCATATCATTACTGCATGCAAACTTATTGACATAAATGATGCACAAAGCGCAGTTAGCACAATAAACGGATAAATCAGCAAAATGCTGATAGAACTCAGCACATAGACAGACAGTGTTTTGAGATCCAGTATGAACCAGAAACTAAGTACTACACTAGTATAGTGTGTAGAGAAGTGAGGATCCCAAAACTGCCTTTCTAAGCGATAGTTTAAGTGCCAGAAAGTGCCTAAAACTCACCCAAAGTTCCGAATTCAGCAAAATTCAGCATAAAACAACATTTTAACAATCTAATTTCATGCAAAAATATGCTTAAATGGTCCTAAATGTTTTCCTAAGTGTCGGGAATGGAAAGTGTCACAAAAGGGTACATAAAGCACACTAAACTGTATAGTTTAGCACTTTAACAAACCAGTGTCTAACCGAACAACCGGACACTACCCGAAACATCAAATTTACACTCGAAGCACTGTTTTAACATTACCAAGCTAGTTATGGTCCCCGAACATCATAACACCCCCTAAATATCTAGTAACTAACATAACTAACTTATACTTGATTTTTAACCTTAAGGTAACTAACTTGGTTAGGGCCTATGCTACTACCCCCCCCCCCCCCCACCCCCACCTATTCATGGCCAACATGGCCCCCACCAATGTGATTTTATTTCATTACTAAATTAGATCTTATTCCCTCTAAAATGACATGTTATACAAAGGTTAAAATGCAAAAATGGTTTATAAAAGAACACATGAAGCAAGACCCTCATTTCTACACACACTTAAAAACACACAAGCTCTCTCCTCTCCATCCCTTACTCTCGGCCGACCCCAAGGCACCCACCATCACCTTCATTCCTCCATTCTCATCCAATCTAAGCATATACAAGGGTGCTAAAGATCACATAAAGGAGCTTGGAACTCGTGGAAGTGGAAGGACCTCTCTTGTTTGCTTTTGTCCACTCATTTTCTTCACTTAAATTATCCCTAGCCTTGAGCTAGTGGTAAGAACCTTGATCTATCTATATTACTTCCATTCTTAGTGGTTAAAGTTGAATTATAATAAAAAACTTGAAGAACACTAAAGATCATAAGCATGAAACATGAACATAAGCTTGTTTAATGAAGTAATCTTGATGAATATGAGTTGTTATGCTTGTTGATCATTGATTGTTTGTAGAAATGATGTTGATCATCATAAGATCTTGTTAGATCATGATTAAAAACATAATCTAGCAAGATGTAAGAATATAAATTGTTGTAGGATGATGGATCATCCACACATAAAGCATGAACTTGAAGGAACATAATGTTTTCTTGAAAAACGATGATCAAGTAAGTTGTTAATCATATAGATCTAAGAATTTCATGAAGGATTTCTCAAGAAACCAAGTTAAAAACATAAGTTTCATATAATCTTGGTTCTTACATAGACAAATCTTATTTTTAGTGGTTAAACAAGTGTATAAACACTTGTGTAACAAAAAGAATGCATAAAGAAATATTTTTAGAAAATGTGACAAGAAGTTGTAAACATCTAATTTCTTTAAAAATGAAGTTTTTAAAGAACTAATCACGTTTTAAAGGATAACAAGACTTACTAAGAATACTAGTAAGTTACTGCAAATTTTTACAAATATTCAAGTTCATGAAGTAGTAGATCATTACTTGATTTTGGCAAAATTGGTAAGTGTAAGTTGTTTGTTGATGATTTTGTAAATTGATTGAGTTGATTTTTACAAAAGAAAATAATATCCTTGAAAGCATGGAAACCTCCATTTTTAGGGGAAACTATGGCAAATTATTCTAAAAATATAAACACTTAGAAAAATATCTTAAACAAATATTTACAAGTGTATTTTAAACCATAAATTGTTACATAAACTTTGCCATAAATTTTGGTTACAGAAATACAAATATTGGAGGTTGGTTATTATAAATAAAAGTGACTAAATATGTATTTAGAAAATATATATTTAGAAGACACATATGTGTGATTATTTGTATACTTTGTATATTAGTTATATTATCTTACGACTTGAAATAATATAACTCACAAGAATACCAAGAATTACCATACAAAATATTACCAAAATTCCAAGGAATAAATTTACACACTTATACAAAATATTGTTGAAACCGAACTATGAAATATAGGACTTACGAAATATCCCGGAAAATTTATTTACAAAGAATATTTTAGTAAATAATATTTTGGACACCAAGGAAGTAAAAATATGATTTTTACAAATACTACAAGAATATATCATATTTTTTACAAGAGAAAAATATATTATTTTTGGCAAGTATGAAATATATATTTTTCTTGAAATTTTTAGAAGATATATTATTTATAAGAAATATATATTTTCTTAAACAAACGTGAAATACAATATTTTTGGGAAAATATACACTTTCCTAAATAAATGTGAAGTATGTCATTTTTGGGAAAAATGGATTTATATATATATATATATATATATATATATATATATATATATATTCCAAGTTGGACTTGAAAATATATTATTTTTGGAACATATAAGAGAATACAAGTATTTTTGCCAAAGAAAAATTATAAATAATTTTTCTAAGTAATATTTCTTAAAATATATATTTTGGAAATATACATATTGGATCTTTATTAAAGATAATATTCCGGAATAATTAATATGAAATTTTGTATAAGGATACTTAATGGATAACAATGAAAATACGTATTCTCGTACGTATAAATACACACCGGAATACGACCCCAAAACATGGCAAAAATACACATGTATAAGATACCCCCATCCTTGGGAAGGAAATACAAGTATAAATACTTGGGAAGTATTATTACAATAACATTGTTTAACAATTATTCCAAAATTTATAAATATAATTTAAGTTAAAATATTAATTATTGTAACAAATAATTATGTAACTTGTAATAATATCAAAGACACAAAAGAAACGTAACTCAAGAACATTAATACTAAGTCAAGGCATAGCCCGTTCGTCTAATAGACATTAGTACGTTGTAGGTAGTCGTGTTTACCGAAGAAGCTCGAGTTACGATTGCTGAAGACGCAAGATTGTGAGTTCATGTCCCCCTTTTCTTTTAACTGTTTTCGTTTTACAACTTCAGGGGTGAAGTACATGTTACAAATGATTACGATTACAAATGATTTATAAATGAGATGAACTGTTAGATCATGTGAAAGGGTAGGCGTTATCTTGAGACCATTAATCCTTTAGAAGGACCGAGGGGCATGAGTGATAGATCTATTTGGGTGTTGCGAGCCCCACCCATGGGTCCGCGAGTTGGCCGCACGTGGTGACTATGTCGTTCCAGCCGGGAGGCCCGGTACGAAATACGCAAAGGATTGAGCCTTCCTACATCGTTGCACACATATTGATGGCCTTGCAAACCATTAATTGATCTGTTCATTTTCACATACGAACAAACATACTTTCAATGATTACAAAGGTTATTCATACTCACAAACAAACGCATGAACTCGCTCAACTTTTGTTGATGTTTTCAAACTATATGTATTTCAGGGAATTAAAGGTGGATCTGGCGGGCGTTCGAAAGTTCAAGTGTTATTAAGAATAAAAGATGTCATCCATGGTCGTGAGGTTTGGTTTAGGTGTCCTATCCTGGACAAGACACCACTTCCAAACCTTGATTTTATTTAGAGTCTTTTGATGAGTCCTTGTGAACTCTTAAACAATTCGTATGGTTTGTAAAACTTGAATTTAGAGTCTTGTTTAAACAATGTCGTTTGTGATGTTTTCAAATCTATTTAATGGATGATGATCTATGGTTTTATCATATAGTTGTTGTTATGATTGAATGCAATGGTATTAAGAACGTCACACCATAATCACGCTTCCGCAAAAGTCAGGGTGTGACAAAGTTTGCCTAGACACCCTGGAAGCAGTGGGGCAGATTGACCGCTTCAACAACCTTGTCACGGTTCCACTTAGGGCAGCCCTCTGCACTAGACTCCATTCGGTCCACGAATACAACATGGAGTTCTGTAGCATGTTTGCATTCAAAGCTAAAGTAGAGCCGTTTGATGAAGAGAGGGTTGAGTTTCGTTGTGCTGGAAATGTTCTCTCAATCTCCATTGCACAGTTTGGGTCGATTATTGGGTTGTTTGCTGAATAAAATGCCGGAGACGAGGAAAACACGGGTGGTCTCCGTGAGATCTCGCAAAACATGCGTTAAACGGCCTGGTCTCAAATCGGAGAGGGAGCATATGATCCAAGCGAAACCAAGAGCTCACAGTTGTGGGACCCTCTATACAGCTACATTCATAGGGTCCTTAGCAACTCACTCAACCAAAGACGTGACAGTTCTAGTGTTGTCAACCTAAGGGATCTGACGGTCTTATACTGCATCCACAACCGTGTGCCTCTCGATGTTCCACACCTGCTCCTCCGAAACATGCACCTGAACCAACTAGCCACTGCCCCGACCCCTATCTTCTTCAGGGGATGGATCTACCGCCTTTACAAGAACTTTGTGCAAAGGATGCCAAGGTCCTTCTGTAAAGGCCCATGGTCGGGCAAGGTGGATCTCGTCAATCTCCAATTCCTGCTGTCTCGAACTTTCCCCGGTTTCAATTTCTTTTCCTTTTTCTAAGGGATTGTTTATTTTAGGAAGTCTCTTAACTGGCTTTTTCCTATGTACACGCCTCCCCCATACGAATCTCTTTCTTTTCTTAGGTTTTGGCTTTTCCAGAGGTGGAGCGTTGAATTCTATAGGTTGTTCCACATCAGGAAAGTACCCAGTAAATTCTTTAGAAACTTCTATGTTTACAGGGTAAAGGTTGAGATTCTCTAGGGCTCCAGATAACTCATTCTTGCTGTTTAACATATATGTAAAAAAATAAATTAAAATTTTATAACAAATTTTACAGATAAACCTCAAATATTATTGCATATTCTGTGACTAATTTAATACAAAGGAAAAATTGACAATTTAAACATACTAAGTTTTATTGTAATTTTATTTATTTACTAGATGATATTTCTAGCTTGTAAGTTGCTAATACGGAGTCATGGTATTCTAAAGATTAGCATTTACTGCTACGGTGGCTAGCATATAAAGATCCGCCCATTTTTCATCTAAATTGTCTTCCCATGGTGATTTACTGATTAATTCCTGGGTTTCCTTTTTAACTTTCTTTTCTCGGGATTTCTTTAATTTCTCCTGACTTTTTCTAATAATCAAACTTCTTTTATCAGGAGAAAGTGGTTCCTCGTATTGGGCTTTTCGAACAAATATTCCTTCTTCAGGAGTTTGGGATGAACTTCCCTTTTCATTTGATGACCTATCTAATTTAAGATAGATGTTTGAAAGCTTTTGCTTACCCATACTGTAACTAACAAATATTCAGTTAATAAAACATATAATCACATAATAGTAATCAGGAAAAATTAAGTATTTCTAAATACTTAATTAGCTTAACTCAGTGGCTCTGATACCACCTTTTTCTGTCACGGCCCCCGACCCGGTTTGACCCGTTTCAGGAGCCGCGGGACAGAAAATCCCGTGGTATTTATTTAATTGAGTTTAACAGCGGAAGTTTATCATCAGGATCTTTTTAAAGCTAAATTTTCCCGATTATTTTATTTCACAATCTCGGGCTAAAACCCCGGTAATTTACAATCATATGATTTCATGGAGAAATCTTTAAGTTACAAAACATGATTTCTTTATTTTATAATGAGCCACTTTCTTAAGCTTGAAGTGCTTCACGGCACTTTTCCTGGATTACAACAGATCACCTGAAACATGTTTGAAAAAGGTTTTGTCAGCAGGAAATACTGGTGAATCATTCAATTTAAAAAAAAATGACCTGTTTGTTATAATTTACAGTATTAAGGGTGATTACATTGTTTCTATATCAACCAACTACCCACAGTATTTGTCACTCGACTTGTTTTTGTGACTGTGGTCAGATCACCCATTGGCTAACTCGTTGTCCAATGGTGACGGGAAAAAGTAATGTATACAATACCCCACATACCAGCTGTAATTTGGTGATTACAAAGACTTAATCCCTGTAATTATAACTTTGAAAATAAACATAATTTTGAAAGTAATTTGAAAAAAAAAATGACTCACATTGCAGATTTAACACGGACAGAGTCTAGTCTACTGATTAGCCTTGTTAACCTATTTTAATAACAATGCACACAAAACTAGGTTAGTAACTAATGCAGCATTTACGATAGCTCACGAGATTAAACCCTCACAACGAATGACAAAGTGCGATACTTGAAAATCCATCGATTTAACGACGAATGACAAAGCATAACCCTAATGTGGGCAGCACTTAAACATCCATTGGATATTTTAATCGATCGGACAATGAATCGTAGCAGCGATTGAGTTATTACCCTGTTTTGCGGCAGCGATTTGTGATCGTGTGTGTTTTAATAGTAAACAGAACGTAACTCAGTGTGCAATTGGAATTTCTACGTCGTTCAAGTGCCCAGATTCCAGTCCCAATCCCCTCTATTTATAGGTAAATTTTGACCCCCCTCGCGTGATGCGAGGGGTACCCCTTGGGGCCTCGCGTGGCGCGAGGGGTCACCTATTTTCATAGGGTAGCCACGTCCCTAACTAGGCTTGCTGAGTTGATGAAATCGTAAAATTCGTTTTTGACAGATAGTTATGTGGATAATAGTAACTAGGGTTTACCCCCCCTGAGTTTTAGGGGCCCTGATCCTGATTCTGATTGTTCTGAAAATTTTAGGGTTTATACAGAATCACTTGAGTGTCTCAATTAGGGTTTCCTATTGGATGAAATAATAAAATAAATAATAGTTTTGGTGAGAGTTGTTACATTCTCCCCACCTTAATAAAAATCTCGTCCTCGAGATTTACTGGAATAAATGAGGATACTTTCGCTTCATTTCTGATTCCAACTCCCAAGTGTATTCAGGTCCTCTCTTTGAATCCCACTTGACTTTAACTAGCACTAGTCGTTTGTGCTTGAGAAATTTCACCTTTCGATCTTCTATCTGAAGAGGTTTCTCAACAAATTTTAACTTTTCGTTTACCTCTATGTCTTGAATAGGTACTACCAGAGACTCGTCTGATAGACATTTCTTGAGATTGGATACATGAAATACGTCATGTACTCCAGATAACTCTTCTGGTAATTGTAAACGATAAGCAACTGGTCCTATACGTTGGATTACTGGAAATGGTCCTACGTATCTTGGACTTAGCTTTCCTTTCTTACCGAATCGAACTACTCCTTTCCAAGGTGAAACTTTCAAAAGTACTTTATCTCCGACTTGAAATTCCAGTGGCTTGCATCGATTATCGACATAACTCTTTTGACGATCTCGAGCAGTCTTCAGTCTTTCCTTAATTTGTGTGATCTTATCAGTAGTCTCTTGCACAATCTCTGGACCTGATAATTGATTTTCTCCTATTTCTGCCCAACAAACTAGAGTTCTGCACTTTCTTCCATATAGGGCTTCAAATGGGGCAGTTTCAATGCTTGAATGATAACTATTGTTATAGGAGAATTCAATTAATGGTAAGTGATCATCCCAGTTTCCACCAAAATCTATTACACATGCTCGAAGCATGTCTTCCAGAGTTTGGATTGTCCTTTCACTTTGCCCGTCTGTTTGAGGATGATATGCAGTACTTAAATTTAGTCGAGTTCCCATTTCTTTCTGGAAACTTGCCCAAAAATGAGAAGTGAACCGACTATCTCTATCTGATACAATGGAGAGTGGAACTCCATGTAAAGATACTACTTCGTCTACGTACAATTTGGCTAACCTTTCCATACTAAAGGTTTCCTTCATGGGTAGAAAATGAGTTGATTTGGTTAATCGATCCACAATTACCCAAATCGCATCATTACCTTTTCTGGTTTTGGGTAACTTAGTAACAAAATCCATTGTTATGAGTTCCCATTTCCATACAGGCATTTCTAATTGTTGTAGTAGACCTGAAGGTTTCTGGTGTTCTGCCTTAACTTGTGAACAAGTAAGACACTTAGAAACATATCTAGCTATATCCTTCTTCATGCCTATCCACCAGAAATTATTTCTTAAATCTTGGTACATCTTATTGTTTCTAGGGTGTATGGTATACCTAGATTTATGAGCTTCCTCTAAGATCTTATTTCTTAATTCTCCCTGCTTCGGTACCCAAATCCTTTTCTTATGAAATCTCCAAATTCCATCATCTCCCTGTTCTAATTCTTTTATTCGTCCTTTCATTCCTTCAGCAGCATCCTTTATTGTTGTTTCTTGAAAATGCTTCAGTTGTTCCATTAAATCTAATTGTAGATTTAATCTGAGAGCACGAACCCGTCGTTGTTTCTAATGGTACTTACGACTTAAAGCATCTGCAACTACATTTGCTTTTCCTTCGTGATATTGAATATCACAGTCGTAATCACTTAGGATTTCCATCCATCTCCTTTGCCTCATGTTTAACTCTTTTTGCCCAAAACTATATCTTAAACTTTTGTGGTATGTATAGATAGTAAATTTACTTCCGTAAAGATAATGTCTCCAAATCCTAAGGGCAAAAATTATGGAGCCTAACTCTAAGTTATGAGTTGTATAATTTTCCTCGTGCTTTTTCAACTGTCTTGAAGCATACGCAATTACCTTCTTGCGTTGCATTAGCACACATCCAAATCCTAGTTTTGAAGCATCACAATATACTTCAGAATCTTCAGTCCCTTCTGGTAATGCTAGGATTGGAGCATTTGTTAATTTCTGCTTCAAGATTCTAAAGGCTTCTTCTTGTTTAGGTCCCCATTCAAACTTAATGGCTTTACAGGTTAGCTTAGTTAATGGTACAGCTATCTTGGAAAAATCCTTAATAAACCGTCTATAATATCCAGCTAAACCTATAAAACTTCTAATTTCCATTGCGGTTTGCGGAACCCTCCAATTGGTAATTGCTTCTATCTTAGCAGGATCTACATGAATACCTTCATGATTTACCATGTGTCCTAAGAATTGCACTTCTTGTAGCCAAAATTCACACTTCGAGAATTTGGCATAAAGCTTTTCTTTTCTTAACAAAGTTAAGAGTGCATGCAAGTGCTCACAATGTTCTGTCTGACTTTTGGAATAAATAAGTATATCGTCTATAAAAACAATCACAAATTTATCCAAATACGGTTTACAGATTCTATTCATCATGTCCATGAATGCAGCAGGAGCATTCGTTAACCCAAAGGGCATGACTCTAAACTCGTAATGACCATACCTAGTCCTGAAAGCAGTTTTAAGTATGTCTTCTTCTTGTACTTTCAATTGATGATATCCGGAGAGTAAATCGATCTTAGAAAAATATCTAGCTCCTTGAAGTTGATCGAAAAGATCATCAATCCTAGGTAATGGGTATCGATTCTTAATTGTAATCTTATTTAATTCTCTATAATCAATACACATTCTCATCGAACCATCCTTTTTCTTTACAAACAACACTGGCGCTCCCCAAGGAGATGAGCTAGGTTGTATGAATCCTTTACTTAGTAATTCATCTAATTGCTTTTTTCAGTTCTAACATTTCGGTAGGAGCTAACCGATAAGGTGCCTTGGCTATCGGTGTAGTTCCAGGAATTAGATGAATTCTAAATTCTACCTCCCTATCTAGTAGTAATCCTGGTAACTCTTCTGGGAATATATCTGAGTATTCTGAGACTACAGGAATTTCCTTAAGTTCCTTACCCTTAGTACTAGTGATTATTGAAATCATATATACTATTCCTTGCTTTCGTTCATAACTAGCAACTTTCATTACTGATATGAACTTCATGGGTTTACGCGGTTTATCTCCTGTAATCATAATGATTTCTCCGGTGGGTGTCTGAATTTCTATAGAGTTCTTATCACAGAGAATTCGAGCATGGTTGGCTATTAACCAATCCATTCCTAACACAACATCGAATTCAACTAATTTCATAGGTAACAGGTTTGCAGAGAATTTATGACCTGAAAGTTCTATTTCTACTTTTTGCAAAACCTGATTTATTTTAACTGAATTCCCATATGCGGTTTCGACTGTAAAAATCTGCCTAATGTTGGTTAAGGGTAACTTAAGAGCTTGGCAGAATAAAGTATTTATAAAACTTTGGTTTGCACCAGAGTCAAATAATACTTTTGCGTAAACGTTGTGAACTAGGAACGTACCAGCTATCACATCTGGAATGAGTTTTGCTTCTTGAGTGGTCAGCTGGAATGCTCTGACATTCTTCTTAGTAGCTCCGTCGGTCGCCTTGGTTTTGTTGTCTGCTGGTTTAACCAATTTAGGGCATTCTGGCTAAAAATGTCCTGTTTCTCCACAGTTATAGCAAATTCTTGTTTTCTTCCTGCAGTCTTCTTCACGATGTCCTATGGCTTTGCAAAAGTTGCAGGTCATATAACATTTTCCATAATGTTTCTTTTTGCAATTTCTGCAGAATGGCGAAGTTGAAGATTGTCCTGTTCCTCTTCTCTTGAAGTTGCTATTATTACCCACCCGAAATCCTTGGGTAATTTTCTGAGCCAGTTCCTTTTTCCTGTTTTCATCTCTTGTGCGTATCAGTTCGTCAGTTAGGGTGTTAGCTAGTTCTACCGCATCGTCAATAGTGCGAGGTCTCGCAGCTTTAACGATATTACGGATTTCACTAATTAATCCCCAATCATAGCGAGAAATGAGTACCGGTTCTGGCGAAGCCAGCGTTGGTTCTACTCTAGCATATTCAAAGAATGTCGAAGTATAACCACGACAATCTACACCCGTCATACGATGGTTTAGGAATTTATTTGCCATATGATCTTTTTCATATTCGGGACAGAATTTTCTTTCTACAAGATTCTTAAATTCTTCCCATTTCATGGCATATGCCTCGATCTATCTTTTAGCTTGTAACACTGTGTTCCACCATTCTAACGCCCCTTCTTTAAAAAGATTTGATGCATACATAACTTGATCTTCCTCAGCACATTTACTTATAGTAATTACTGCCTCAGTTTTCTCTAACCAACGCAGTGCTGCAATAGCCCCTTCATTACCTGCAAACTCAGTTGGTTTACAGGCAAGGAATTCTTTGTAAGTGCAACCAGGTGTTGCAGCTTTCATTTTCTTGAAAACTGGGGCTTGCAGATCATTATTGTTATTAACATGATTACCACCTCCGTTTATACTATTACTAAAGTTGTCGCCTTGGGTACGTTTACTAGGAATGATTGATTGAGGTTTAACAGGTTTTTGGACAGCAGCAACGATTGCTGGAATAGCATTAGCTATTCCTTGTGCAACGATATCCTCTATATCTTGCTTATTTAACAATTGCTCTTCCTGAAATTGCTCGGATTGATTTACTTCATTTACTGGTTCATTACCAATGTTTGCCATCTGGTAATTAATTTATAGATGAATAATTAGTATTAAATAAGAAATAATCCAATGTCACAATTGCACATAATCACGTAAACAAATATACAAACAAAATTTGTAAATTTTCTAAAATTTCATTTATTTTATAGATTATATTATACTTCCATATACAACCGTTTTATTGTTTATTTTACACATACTGATTTTTATTAATATTACTGTTATTATACAAACACAGACCCACTACCCACTTCTCTCTCGTCAACTTGCATCTTTAATAACGATGTTCCCTCTCATCATATTTCCATGAGATTTGTCCTCCTATTTCTCGGATCCTATTCCCAGCATCCATCAGCTCTTCACCAAAATGGCGGAGTTTAGCCATATTCTCGTTACTCAACGGTGGATTTGGTAAGGGTTCTGGATCGAATTGCGGGAGAAAGGAATAAGGACTGTTGATAAGGTTTTGGAATTGCCAATCATTTGTCCACCATTCATCCATTCCTAAAGGTTGAGTATGAATTATTGGTTCTGGGATTGCTGGTTCCAGATTTATAGGAAGTTGATTTTCGATAGGATTAGAATAAAAATTATTATTATTGACAGGCTTAATAGTATCACAGCTTGTTAATATAAAATCTAGTTCCTCCTGAAATGTCATTTCCTGGGTTTGTTTAGAGCTTTCTCCAATTTCCATTTTAGTTTGTCTAGAACCTTTTCCAACCTCCATTTCTATTTGCTTAGAATATTCCTCAAACTGTATTCCCATTTGTCTAGCATCTTCCCCTACTTCAATCTCCAATTCCTGTTGTCTCGAACTTTCCCCGGTTTCAATTTCTTTTCCTTTTTCTAAGGGATTGTTTATTTTAGGAAGTCTCTTAACTGGCTTTTTCCTATGTACACGCCTCCCCCATACGAATCTCTTTCTTTTCTTAGGTTTTGGCTTTTCCAGAGGTGGAGCGTTGAATTCTATAGGTTGTTCCACATCAGGAAAGTACCCAGTAAATTCTTTAGAAACTTCTATGTTTACAGGGTAAAGGTTGAGATTCTCTAGGGCTCCAGATAACTCATTCATGCTGTTTAACATATATGTAAAAAAAATAAATTAAAATTTTATAACAAATTTTACAGATAAACCTCAAATATTATTGCATATTCTGTGACTAATTTAATACAAAGGAAAAATTGACAATTTAAACATACTAAGTTTTATTGTAATTTTATTTATTTACTAGATGATATTTCTAGCTTGTAAGTTGCTAAACAATAACATACCCTCGTAGGGGTTTACATAAAGATAGACCCACGCAGGGGTCAAAACAAACAAGCATACCTACGCAGGGGCTTATACAGTAAGACTGGCCCACGCAGGGGCTCAACAACAATTGGAAGGATTCAGCGTTCCTTCTTGCTCTTTCCTTTGATCAAGCTTGTCAATCCTTGAAAGAAGCTTTGTCTCTCCTGGCGGTCGCGGCGATAGTCCCGCTCAACCTGATCCAGCCTCTGAAGAATTTCCTCCCGTTCTGGGGGAGAAAATCGGGGCGGCTGTGATTGCGTCCTAATGATAGGTCTGGCCGGTATCTGGTACCCACGAGTTGGGTACCCCACTTCCCAAGGAGCGCCATAGGGTCCTTCTGGGTTAAAGGCATTGTAGTTAGCCGCTACCATGTAGGGGTCGGCCTCTGCGTAACCATAATTGTGGTGAGTCAGCGGTTCGAACGGGTTGTACGCCATAGAACCCGTGTATGCCGGAATTGGGTTGTCAAAACCCATCGGTGGTGGCTGTGGTATAGCTGGGTTAGAAGGTCCACCCATTTGTGGGTCCTCCTGATGTGGCGGATAGTGGCTGCCACTTGACTGACGAGGAGAGCTGAAATGAAAGTCTCATGCTCGCGAAGACATACGTGCTCCGGTTCTCCTACGCCTTGGCGGTTGTGGAGGTGCCGGTTGAACTGGTGGCGGTGGAGGCGGTGGCGTGACTGCCACAAATCTTGAATCCACAGAGGGATCCTGCTGCTGCTGCTGTTGCTGCTGAGGCGACGAATGGTGAGGAGGTGTATAGTACCATTCGTGCCTGGTAAACATAGCTTGGAAGCTATCTGGACCAACATAGGGTGATCCGTGGAAAGAAGATCCGTCAGAGATCTCTATCGGGTGGTTTGGTGTACCACTGGCAGGCTCGACGGGGTCCGTATTCTCGTCCATGTCGTCCGCATGATCGCCAGAGAAATGATCCTCTGGCCCCAATGGGTTAAAACCCACTGGTTCTTGTATATAGTTCGCCGGGTTAAACCGGCACCTAAAAACTGGTGTAGGGTCACCAAAAGAATGATGCGATAAGGATCGCTGTAACGGTATGTATGGGGGTTGAGGGTTGTTGGGCTCGTACTCCGGCTGTGGCCCATAAGGGTTAGGAGGTGTTGAACTGTGTGAGACCGACCGTCTAGCCGGCTCAAAGAGGTTTCTCCGGTTCTGCCGGGGATCATCACTCTCCGTGGTAGATGGAGCTCGCACATTTGAAGGTCCAGCTTCATTATCATTGGGGGCGGTGATTGGCCCCTTGCCTCTTCCTCTTCTCCTGAAGAATCTTGGCGGCATTTTGTTAATCCTGTCAATATGGCATGAGATAACAGAACAAAAATATGTGCTAAATAAAGGACAACACAAAGAAAGTGGAATTTGTCCTATGTTATATGTCTAGACTCGAAAGTTTAGAATTGTGCAATTGTGTAACTGAGATTAAACACAAAAGGCTAGTGTTTAATTCACTCAGTGTTGGCTCTGATACCAACCTATCACACCCCGATTTCCACGTGTCACCGGTGGGCCCGGTGGGGGAGTATCGTGACGTGGTTGGCAACATAATAGTCAAACAACACAATAATTAATATGCACAGAGGAAGCAATTTAAAAGATATAATACAACCGAACTTAATATTGTAATATCAAATGTCACAATATTCGGAAGTTTATCCACAGATGGATCGAAAACAAAATGAAACAATAGTTCAACAGACTTCAGGCATCTTAAGCTTGCGAGACTTCTAATGATGCTAAGGAGAAATCCCAGCCAATTACGCTTAGTACCTGCATTTAATCTTTTTGGGAAAATACGTCAGTTTACACTGGTAAATACTATCAACTGACTCATTTTAGAAAATGATTGAAAATTGATTTGGATGCACGTGGCATAAACATTTTATTTAACTTGGGAGAATTATTTAAATATATAATCTTGTGAACGAATTACATGTTCCTTGTGCGTTCAGTAGCCCGGATCAAGTCCGGGTTAAAGATCAATAGACACACCACATTATTCCTTTTGTGCACTGACGGGTATACGCCTACACCCCGCGCTTAAGTCGTGGCCATTTCGTAAAATGATGCCAAGGATATCCGGGACATGGTCATTAACCCCCCAAAGGCTTTAAGTAACAAGACTGTTTAAACGAGCCGATCAAATTATTCAATTAACCACCCAACGATGGAAGATTTGATGCCCGATCAAGCGGTATTCTATATACCGTAACCCAAGCCCGTATAGGGAAAATAAGTTAAAAGTATTTACCTGAGCAATGTATAAATCACAATAAGAAAATTGCAAGTAGCTTTTACTGGTTCTCCTAATCTGGAACGAAGGTTTATAATAACCTATTAGAATCCTAACAGGTCTTTAATTAAGCTTAAGCCTAGACCGGTTAGTTTTAATGACACGGTTCGTACGCACAATTAAGCGAAGACCGGATAGAATGTGATTTAGACCCGACAAGTTCAGAGACTTGTTTAATATGGGTATTTCATACACATTCTGGATTTTGAGATAAAACCGTTAAGGTTTGACCCGTTTAGGCTAGTTTATGTAAACTAGTTACATAAACCGAACCGAACGCGTAAAAAGCGTAACGGGTAATAATGAGAGCTATTTACAGGTTTCCTAAGTTAATATACTTCATATATGTTGTGACATCAGTAGGATGTCTTTTATTATGCCCGAAATGAATTTAATCACAAACTATGCCCCGTAGGGGTAGTTTGGTCATTTTAAAGGTTGTAAAAGAGTTTAAGTGTCAACCTGAGTTACAGGCCTGATGTAATCAGCAAATATACTCAATTTGCTAAGTTATATCAGTAGGTTAAAGTATATAAGTGAAATTTATCCATTATAACCAAACTATGCCCCGTAGGGGTATTTTGGTAATTTCACATAAGTCGAAAAGCTCAAAACTGAAGTCTGAGTTTATCAACCTTTGCTTACTGTTAAAATATTATAATTTGCCTCAAATATCAGTAGGTATCAACCCTTGTATGTTTCAAATAGTTTTAGTACATACTATGCGTTAAAAACGCTTAAAAAGGCGATTAGAGGCCATTTCCGGGTTTGATACATAAATCTGATATTTTTATATTTCCAGAAGTCTTAAAATAATTTATTTATCATATGTGATCAGTAGCAAAAGGTTTGGAGTCGTTTAGATATGTAAAACTCATTTTATAGCCCGTAAGGGCAAAACCGACAATTACCGGATTAAGCCTACGACTATAAGTTATGCTCAGCCTAAAATTAATTAAAAATCTTTAAAAATCCCAAAATAATATGTTACATCACTGGGTAAAGATATTGATATCAAAAAGTATGTTTAAGTAGGCTATACGCTAAATACGCCGTTTAGTTAACATAAAGCTTTAATTTTGCGCTAATGAGCATAACTCTCAATCTACACCTCAAACTGATGTCAAACTTTGCACACAAGTTTATATATCAGTAATTAAAGTTTCTACTCTTTTACATTTCCAAAAATCACGTTTTAAGGTAATAAGGGCATAATGGTCAACATATGAGCAATTAACGGAATCATGCGAATTAATTGGTTAACTAATGAACCATGGTGTATAATCACAGAGAGTTATACTAGCATGTTACCTGGTCCAAATTAATCTCTTAGGCATTTCTAAAACATACCATAACGGGTCAGAACTGAAAGTCAAAGTATAAGTCAGACTATGCGACTTTCGGTTCTGAACCGGGTCTAAACAGGAAATTGTCGGGTTGAACATGTTTAGACATGTTCTTACACTTATTACCAAGTTATATTAATGATCAAACAGGTTGTATATGTTCTACATTTCTAATTATGCATAAATTGAAATTTAAACATTCTGTTGACTTTTTATTAACACGTTTGACCCGACATTAGACATAGTTAGAGTGGGAATCAGGGGGAACCCTTTTGAGGTTTTATTACCCACATAATTACCAACTTATAACTACTTTTGATTCGACTAATCACTGGACCATTAGTGATTAATCTTAAAGTCAACCGTTAATTACGACGGTTTGACTTTTAAGCTAAAGCTAAGCTAAAACTCAATTAAAGAAGGATTAGCAAACTTACAAAAGTCCTAAGCTTGCTTAGTGATCACTTGAGAGTTCCTTGGAGCTCCAGAAATGATCAGATTGCAAGAGGAAGGTGTGACGAACAATGGTGCATATCATGGTCCTTTATATAGTGTTTAATCCACCACAAATCTTTGACACATGAGTCTACAACCCACCACAACTGATCAACACATGTTCCTAGTGCTTAGGGGGTGTCTAGGGGTCGCCCTTTATGTGAAAAATCGGATGAAATCGAGCAGAAAGCACTCAGCAGGCAAAAACCCATGAAATTCGGAACTGGGCAGTCCCCCGGGTGTCGCGACGGTTTCCCCCATGGGCTTCGCGTGTCGCGACGCCCCTCGCGTGTCGCGAAGGTTTCCCCCATGGTCTTCGCGTGTCGCGACGGCATGTCTGCACAAATCTAAATTTTAGATTTTTGCGATTTGATCATTGGCTCTTCAAACTTCGATTAGGCACTTGTTTCTTGCATTATTAACCCTCATAATTGATCTATAAGGGCTTTGAAACATATACCCACTTCGTTAAGTCCTCGGTTAACTTTATTGTTACCCGAAAAGTCCTAACTTTCAACGTTTATGCTTTAACCCTTTGCACACGAATTTGATCATAACTTTCTCATACGATAACGAAACTTTACGAAATTTATATCGTGCATTCTAGTGAGCATAATTAACAGTTACAAAGCTTCGAGTTTGTCAAAAGGTCACTCAGAGGTATAACTTAAACATGTTGACACATTTAGCCCCTGTAGTTTGTAATTCCTCACTTTTAGCTTCGCATGATCCATGATTTATTCGTTTGATGATATAATCTTCATGTAAGGTTAATGTACAATATATTCATTCACTGTTGACATTTATAACTCGTATATTCACATACTTTCCATGTTTGTCAACTTTAGTCCTTCTATAACATTCTTTCACACGTTCAACATATGACACGTGTCTACGCATTATAGGACGTGAATTTTCGAGGTGTTACATCCTCACCCCCTTAAAATAAATCTCGACCCGAGATTTACTGAAATAAATAAGGGTACTTTTCTTTCATCGTGGATTCAACTTCCCACGTGTATTCGGGACCTCTACGGGCATCCCATTTGACCTTTACAATAGGCACATGCTTTCTTCGAAGCTTCTTGACCTGTCGATCCTCAATCGACAATGGTTTTTCCACAAATTTTAAGCTCTTATCTATATGCACATCTGTATGGGGTATAACCAGTGATTCATCAGCGAAGCACTTCTTCAGATTGCAGATGTGGAACACATTGTGAATTCCACTGAGCTCTTCTGGTAAGTTTAACTTATAGGCAACTGACCCGACACGTTCGATAACCTCAAAAGGTCCTATGTATCTCGGGCTTAGCTTGCCTTTCTTACCAAATCGCATCACCCCCTTCCAGGGTGATACTTTAAGTAGCACTTTATCACCTACTTCGAAGTGAAAAGCTTTACGCTTTGGATCTGCGTAACTCTTCTGCCTATCCTGGGCAGCCTTGAGACGGTCACGAATCTGGACAACTTTGTCCGTCGTTTCAAAGACTATCTCTGGTCCTGATAATTGGACATCTCCAATTTCCACCCAACAAACGGGCGATCTACACTTTCTACCGTATAATGCCTCAAAAGGCGCAGCCTTAATGCTGGTATGGTAGCTATTGTTGTAGGAGAATTCGACTAAGGGTAGGTGCTTATCCCAACTACCACCCAAGTCAATCGCACATGCACATAGCATGTCTTCTAACGTTTGAATAGTACGCTCACTCTGACCGTCAGTCTGAGGATGATAAGCCGTACTAAAATTCAAACGTGTGCCCAAAGATTGTTGGAAACTCTTCCAAAAATGTGACGTGTATCTAGTATCCCTATCAGAGATAATAGACACAAGTATGCCATGCAAGGCTACAATCTTATCCACGTATAACTGGGCTAACATGTCGGAGGTATAAGTCTCCTTGATGGGTAAGAAATGTGCTGACTTAGTCAGTCTATCAACTATAACCCATATTGTATCATTTCCTTTCCTTGTTTTGGGTAACTTGGTGATAAAATCCATAGTTACCATTTCCCACTTCCACGTAGGAAGTTCAGGCTGTTGTAGCAAGCCTGACGGCTTTTGATGCTCGGCTTTGACTTGCGCACATGTCAAGCATTTAGCTACATAGGTGGCTACAGACTTTTTCAAGCCTATCCACCAATAATTTGCCTTTAGATCCTTGTACATCTTATCAGCTCCAGGATGAACGGAGTATTTGGAACTATGGGCTTCCTGGAGGATGACATCTCGAAGTCCTCCATAAATTGGAACCCATATTCGTCCATTTAATCTTAGAATTCCGTCCTTGCTAAGAGTTAACTGCTCCTCAGTTACCCCTAGCTTTTCATTAGGATAGTTAGCTTCCAACACAGCTTCCTTCTGTGCAGCTAACAACCTTTCAATCAAATTATTCTTTATCTCCATGCGCTTGGCATTGATTCGGATGGGTTTCACCCTCTCCTTTCGACTCAAGGCATCGGCGACTACATTCGCCTTGCCGGGATGGTATCTTATTTCACAATCATAATCATTTAAAGTTTCCATCCAACGGCGTTGCCTCATGTTTAATTCCTTCTGATTAAACAGATGTTGAAGGCTCTTGTGATCAGAATAGATCACACACTTGATTCCATATAGATAATGCCTCCACAGTTTTAGTGCGAATACAACGGCACCCAACTCCAAGTCGTGGGTGGTGTAATTCTTTTCATGCACCTTTAACTGTCTTGATGCATAGGCAATAACCTTGCCTTTCTGCATAAGCACACACCCCATGCCAGTGTGCGATGCATCGCAGTAAACCACAAAACTTCTATTCCATCTGGCAATGTCAGTACTGGGGCGTTGCTCAACTTTTGCTTCAGAATATCAAAGGATTCTTGCTGCTTAGGGCCCCAAACGAACTTTACTTTCTTCTTGGTCAAGGAAGTTAGGGGTGCAGCAATCCTTGAAAAATTTTCAATGAAACGCCTGTAATATCCTGCCAATCCCAGGAAGCTACGAATCTCCGTAGGCGTCCTTGGCTCTTGCCAGTTCATAACTTCTTCAACCTTAGCGGGATCCACTTGGATACCACGCTCACTAACCATGTGTCCAAGGAATTGGACTTCTCGAAGCCAAAATTCACACTTGGAGAATTTGGCATAGAGTTTCTCCTGATGTAGAAGTTTGAGAATACAACGAAGGTGTTTCTCATGGTCAGCTTGGTTCTTTGAGTAGATAAGGATGTCGTCGATGAAAACGATGACGAATTTATCTAAGTACGGCTTGCAAACGCGATTCATGAGATCCATGAACGCGGCCGGTGCATTAGTGAGCCCAAAAGGCATCACTAGGAACTCGTAATGACCATAACGAGTCCTAAATGCAGTTTTATGTACGTCTTCATCTCTAACTTTCAGTTGATGGTAGCTTGACCTTAAGTCAATCTTCGAGAAATAACTTACCCCTTGTAGCTGATCGAACAAATCGTCGATTCTTGGCAAAGGATACCTATTCTTGATCGTGACCTTATTAAGTTCACGATAATCGATGCACAGACGCATCGATCCGTCCTTCTTCTTGACAAACAGGACTGGCGCTCCCCAAGGAGACGAACTAGGTTTAATGAAACCTTTAGCTAGTAATTCGTCTAGCTGTGTCCTCAATTCTTTCATCTCCGTTGGAGCCAACCTATAGGGTGCTCTTGCAACTGGCGCTGCTCCGGGGATGATATCAATCCTGAATTCCACTTGTCTATCTGGTGGCAAACCAGGTAGTTCTTCCGGAAAAACTTCTGGGTATTCAGAAATGACAGGGATGTCTTCTATCTTTGGTTTAGGCTCATCAATAATCACCTGTGCCATGTAGATGACACAACCCTTCTTTAAACACTTGGAAGCCTTGAGCATAGTCACTTGCTCAGGCAATCCATACTGGGTATCTCCCCGAATGGTAAGTGATTCACCAGACGGAGTCTTTATCACCACTTGTTTTCTGTTGCAGACAATTTGGGCCTGGTTATGAGATAACCAGTCCATGCCCAAGACTATGTCAAAACCGGCTAATTTAAATGGAAGTAGAGACAGAGGAAAAGAATGGTTCTTAATGGATATAACACATCCATCTAACACAGTTGAGATGGTTTCTAGGGTGCCATCCGCTAACTCCACCTCATAATTCACGTTTAAGGTTTTGACAGGTAATTTCAGCAATTCACAAAACTTATTATCAATGAAAGACTTATCAGCGCCTGAATTAAAAAGTACTCTAGCATAGACGTCATTTACAAGGAAAGTACCCGTAATAACGTTGTCGTCTAGAATCGCTTCCTTTGCGTCCATTCTGAAGACTCTAGCATTAGTCTTCTTGGCCTCTTCAGGCTTCTTGGTGTATTTAGGGCAGTTGGTTTTAATGTGCCCCTTTTCATTGCAACGGTAGCATGTTGCGTCTTTCATCTTCTTGCAGTCCAAGGTTTTGTGATCCGTGGACTTGCATATTCCACATGCATAGGTTTTTGACTGAGTCTGTGAGTTCGACTCAAGTCTGCACTTTCCAAAGTGCTGTTTCTTGCATATCTTGCATTTGGGCTTCTCATCAGAATGATGCCCATCTTTCCTTGACTCAGCTCCTTTCTTGTTATCACCGTTCCCACGGTGCTTCTTGTTCGATCTGCGTGAACTATCATCTTCACGTTTCCTCTTCTCAGCCTCCTTATTCCTCAGCGATCTTTGCCTGACCGCATCCAAAGTGAGGGACAAGGATATGTCAGCTACAGATCTAAAAGTAGCTGGCCGAGAAGCCTTTACGCTTGCCTTGATATCCGGGGCTAAACCACCGACAAAACGAGCTATTCTTTTTGGTTCCGGGGTCACCAGATAAGGAACCAACCGGGACATTGTGTTGAAGCTCGTTAGGTAAGCTTGACAGTCAAGGTTTGTCATCACCAATGATAGAAAATCAGCCTCTATCTTCTCAACCTCATGCTGGGGGCAGTAATTTTTCCTGATGAGGGCAACAAATTGATCCCAAGACATGTTGTACAATGGGATTTTCCCGGTGGCTTGAATTAGAGATCTCCACCAGGCTAGAGCTTCACCCTTAAAAGACTGCGACACAAACTTGACCACGTCTCTCTCAGCGCATCCGCTGATATCCACAACCGTGTCCATCTCATCCAACCATGTCATACAGTCGATGGCTCCTTTCTCCCCAGTGAAATCCCGGGGGTTGCAGGAAACGAAATATTTATAAGAGCAACCCTTGTCAAAGGGTCCTCTGTTTAGTACCATCTGCTGAGATGGATCACTGTGGTGGTTCGAGGAGTGTCGATCATCATCTTTCTTCAGTTCTTCCTTTTTGGAAGGAGGCTTTGAATGTGGCTTAGATAGGGTCCTACTTCGAGTCCCACTATACTCTTCGTACTGCCGTTCCAAGGCCTGGGTAACTGCGCCGTCTATTATCGCTTTCAATTCAGCACCCGTTAAATTAATTCGGGCGTTCTCGTTATTCTCCACTGGATGACTGTTTATCTCGTCTGAGTTAGCCATTTTAATTGAACTGTTACAGAAAACAAGGACAATAGTTTATTTGGGAGTTTATTATGGAATTGCCCCTTAGGGTAATTCATTAACCATGGTAACAGAGACCATATTTGGTTAATTTATTAATCATATCTATTTAGGATTTCTATTATAATTTATCCTAATTATAAAACAATAACAGTTTTATTTGTGGCACAAAAGGCCTAGTCACATGGACATTTTTTTATTTAATCTATGATTTCAGAGAATCAAAACATTAAGGTATACTGGCACAACAGGCCTAGTCACAAGGACATTTATAAATTATAGGCTATGATTTCAGAGAATCAAAGCATGAAGGTTTGAACCTAGTTCATTACCTTATCTGACAGGGAGTCATCGCTACCACTGTCTTTTGGCTCATATGGAAATGAGCAGGGCCCGTAGGCACTATATTACCACGTATGGTTAAAATATGATCATCTTAATTGATGACCTAAACCCATGATTCAGAGATCATATAATTGGGTCAGGAATCTTTTGAAGAATCCTTTAATAATAATGACGTGTGTGATTTTTAATGAATCACGTCTGCCAGGAGTGTTAACATATTTTCAGATGTTAACAGGGATTTGAATCTTTTTAACAGGTCTTACCATCATGGCCCGGCCTTATAATGACCCAAAATCTAGGTTTCACTCTTTAAGATTCTTATTTAAAATTTACTTAGGCAGATATTTATTAAAAAGGAATGAGTTTTGATTTATTTATTTCATATATAATATTTATGCATATAATAGCAAGATGAAATTTATAAAACAAACATTCCATTAATTTATTAAAATATTACACGCTGCCCTAAACGGGTCTTTTCAAATAACAAACTTACCCACGCAGGGGTTTAAACAAGTACTTACCCACGCAGGGGCTTAATAACAAACATAATAGTCCACGCAGGGACTTAAACAATAACATACCCTCGTAGGGGTTTACATAAAGATAGACCCACGCAGGGGTCAAAACAAACAAGCATACCCACGCAGGGGCTTATACAGTAAGACTGGCCCACGCAGGGGCTCAACAACAATTGGAAGGATTCAGCGTTCCTTCTTGCTCTTTCCTTTGATCAAGCTTGTCAATCCTTGAAAGAAGCTTTGTCTCTCCTGGCGGTCGCGGCGATAGTCCCGCTCAACCTGATCCAGCCTCTGAAGAATTTCCTCCCGTTCTGGGGGAGAAAATCGTGGCGGCTGTGATTGCGTCCTAATGATAGGTCTGGCCGGTATCTGGTACCCACGAGTTGGGTACCCCACTTCCCAAGGAGCGCCATAGGGTCCTTCTGGGTTAAAGGCGTTGTAGTTAGCCGCTACCATGTAGGGGTCGGCCTCTGCGTAACCATAATTGTGGTGAGTCGGCGGTTCAAACGGGTTGTACGCCATAGAACCCGTGTATGCCGGAATTGGGTTGTCAAAACCCATCGGTGGTGGCTGTGGTACAGCTGGGTTAGAAGGTCCACCCATTTGTGGGTCCTCCTGATGTGGCGGATAGTGGCTGCCACTTGACTGACGAGGAGAGCTGAAATGAAAGTCCCCTGCTCGCGAAGACATACGCGCTCCGGTTCTCCTACGCCTTGGCGGTTGTGGAGGTGTCGGTTGAACTGGTGGCGGTGGAGGCGGTGGCGTGACTGCCACAAATCTTGAATCCACAGAGGGATCCTACTGCTGCTGCTGTTGCTGCTGAGGCGACGAATGGTGAGGAGGTGTATAGTACCATTCGTGCCTGGTAAACATAGCTTGGAAGCTATCTGGACCAACATAGGGTGATCCGTGGAAAGAAGATCCGTCAGAGATCTCTATCGGCTAGTTTGGTGTACCACTGGCAGGCTCGACGGGGTCCGTATCCTCGTCCATGTCGTCCGCATGATCGCCAGAGAAATGATCCTCTGGCCCCAATGGGTTAAAACCCACTGGTTCTTGTATATAGTTCGTCGGGTTAAACCGGCCCCTAAAAACTGGTGTAGGGTCACCAAAAGAATGATGCGATAAGGATCGCTGTAACGGTATGTATGAGGGTTGAGGGTTGTTGGGCTCGTACTCCAGCTGTGGCCCATAAGGGTTAGGAGGTGTTGAACTGTGTGAGACCGACCGTCTAGCCGACTCAAAGAGGTTTCTCCGGTTCTGTCGGGGATCATCACTCTCCGTGGTAGATGGAGCTCGCACATTTGAAGGTCCAGCTTCATTATCATTGGGGGCGGTGATTGGCCCCTTGCCTCTTCCTCTTCTCCTGAAGAATCTTGGCGGCATTTTGTTAATCCTGTCAATATGGCATGAGATAACAGAACAAAAATATATGCTAAATAAAGGACAACACAAAGAAAGTGGAATTTGTCCTATGTTATATGTCTAGACTCGAAAGTTTAGAATTGTGCAATTGTGTAACTGAGATTAAACACAAAAGGCTAGTGTTTAATTCACTCAGTGTTGGCTCTGATACCAACCTGTCACACCCCGATTTCCACGTGTCACCGGTGGGGGAGTATCGTGACGTGGTTGGCAACATAATAGTCAAACAACACAATAATTAATATGCACAGCGGAAGCAATTTAAAAGATATAATACAACCGAACTTAATATTGTAATATCAAATGTCACAATATTCGGAAGTTTATCCACAGATGGATCGAAAACAAAATGAAACAATAGTTCAACAGACTTCAGGCATCTTAAGCTTGCGAGACTTCTAATGATGCTAAGGAGAAATCCCAGCCAATTACGCTTAGTACCTGCATTTAATCTTTTTGGGAAAATACGTCAGTTTACACTGGTAAATACTATCAACTGACTCATTTTAGAAAATGATTGAAAATTGATTTGGATGCACGTGGCATAAACATTTTATTTAACTTGGGAGAATTATTTAAATATATAATCTTGTGAACGAATTACATGTTCCTTGTGCGTTCAGTAGCCCGGATCAAGTCCGGGTTAAAGATCAATAGACACACCACATTATTCCTTTTGTGCACTGACGGGTGTACGCCTACACCCCACGCTTAAGTCGTGGCCATTTCGTAAAATGATGCCAAGGATATCCGGGACATGGTCATTAACCCCCCAAAGGCTTTAAGTAACAAGACTGTTTAAACGATCCGATCAAATTATTCAATTAACCACCCAACGATGGAAGATTTGATGCCCGATCAAGCGGTATTCTATATACCGTAACCCAAGCCCGTATAGGGAAAATAAGTTAAAAGTATTTACCTGAGCAATGTATAAATCACAATAAGCAAATTGCAAGTAGCTTTTACTGGTTCTCCTAATCTGGAACGAAGGTTTATAATAACCTATTAGAATCCTAACGGGTCTTTAATTAAGCTTAAGCCTAGACCGGTTAGTTTTAATGACACGGTTCGTACGCACGATTAAGCGAAGACCGGATAGAATGTGATTTAGACCCGACAAGTTCAGAGACTTGTTTAATATGGGTATTTCATACACATTCTGGATTTTGAGATAAAACCGTTAAGGTTTGACCCGTTTAGGCTAGTTTATGTAAACTAGTTACATAAACCGAACCGAACGCGTAAAAAGCGTAACGGGTAATAATGAGAGCTATTTACAGGTTTCCTAAGTTAATATACTTCATATATGTTGTGACATCAGTAGGATGTCTTTTATTATGCCCGAAATGAATTTAATCACAAACTATGCCTCGTAGGTGTAGTTTGGTCATTTTAAAGGTTGTAAAAGAGTTTAAGTGTCAACCTGAGTTACAGGCCTGATGTAATCAGAAAATATACTCAATTTGCTAAGTTATATCAGTAGGTTAAAGTATATAAGTGAAATTTATCCATTATAACCAAACTATGCCTCGTAGGGGTATTTTGGTAATTTCACATAAGTCGAAAAGCTCAAAACTGAAGTATGAGTTTATCAACCTTTGCTTACTGTTAAAATATTATAATTTGCCTCAAATATCAGTAGGTATCAACCCTTGTATGTTTAAAATAGTTTTAGTACATACTATGCGTTAAAAACGCTTAAAAAGGCGATTAGAGGCCATTTCCGGGTTTGATACATAAATCTGATATTTTTATATTTCCAGAAGGCTTAAAATAATTTATTTATCATATGTGATCAGTAGCAAAAGGTTTGGAGTCGTTTAGATATGTAAAACTCATTTTATTGCCCGTAAGGGCAAAACCGACAATTACCGGATTAAGCCTACGACTATAAGTTATGCTCAGCCTAAATTAATTAAAAATCTTTTAAAATCCCAAAATAATATATTACATCAGTGGGTAAAGAGATTGATATCAAAAAGTATGTTTAAGTAGGCTATACGCTAAATACGCCGTTTAGTTAACATAAAGCTTTAATTTTGCGCTAATGAGCATAACTCTCAATCTACACCTCAAACTGATGTCAAACTTTGCACACAAGTTTATATATCAGTAATTAAAGTTTCTACTCTTTTACATTTCCAAAAATCACGTTTTAAGGTAATAAGGGCATAATGGTCAACATATGAGCAATTAACGGAATCATGCGAATTAATTGGTTAACTAATGAACCATGGTGTATAATCACAGAGGGTTATACTAGCATGTTACCTGGTCCAAATTAAGCTCTTAGGCATTTCTAAAACATACCATAACGGGTCAGAACTGAAAGTCAAAGTATAAGTCAAACTATGCGACTTTCGGTTCCGAACCGGGTCTAAACAGGAAATTGTCGAGTTGAACATGTTTAGACATGTTCTTACACTTATTACCAAGTTATATTAATGATCAAACAGGTTGTATATGTTCTACATTGCTAATTATGCATAAATTGAAATTTAAACATTCTGTTGACTTTTTTATTAACACGTTTGACCCGACATTAGACATAGTTAGAGTGGGAATCAGGGGGAACCCTTTTGAGGTTTTATTACCCACATAATTACCAACTTATAACTACTTTTGATTCGACTAATCACTGGACCATTAGTGATTAATCTTAAAGTCAACCGTTAATTACGACGGTTTGACTTTTAAGCTAAAGCTAAGCTAAAACTCAATTAAAGAAGGATTAGCAAACTTACAAAAGTCCTAAGCTTGATTAGTGATCACTTGAGAGTGCCTTGGAGCTCCAGAAATGATCAGATTGCAAGAGGAAGGTGTGAAGAACAATGGTGCATATCATGGTCCTTTATATAGTGTTTAATCCACCACAAATCTTTGACACATGAGTCTACAACCCACCACAACTGATCAACACATGTTCCTAGTGCTTAGGGGGTGTCTAGGGGTCGCCCTTTATGTGAAAAATCGGATGAAATCGAGCAGAAAGCACTCAGCAGGCAAAAACCCATGAAATTCGGAACTGGGCAGTCCCCCGCGTGTCGCGACGGTTTCCCCCATGGGCTTCGCGTGTCGCGACGCCCCCCGCGTGTCGCGAAGGTTTCCCCCCTGGGCTTCGCGTGTCGCGACGGCATGTCTACACAAATCTAAATTTTAGATTTTTGCGATTTGATCCTTGGCTCTTCAAACTTCGATTAGGCACTTGTTTCTTGCATTATGAACCCTCATAATTGATCTATAAGGGCTTTGAAACATATACCCACTTCGTTAAGTCCCCGGTTAACTTTATTGTTACCCGAAAAGTCCTAACTTTCAACGTTTACGCTTTAACCCTTTGCACACGAATTTGATCATAACTTTCTCATACGATAACGAAACTTTACGAAATTTATATCGTGCATTCTAGTGAGCATAATTAACAGTTACAAAGCTTCGGGTTTGTCAAAAGGTCACTCAGAGGTATAACTTAAACATGTTGACACATTTAGCCCCTGTAGTTTGTAATTCCTCACTTTTAGCTTCGCATGATCCATGATTTATTCGTTTGATGATATAATCATCATGTAAGGTTAATGTACAATATATTCATTCACTGTTGACATTTATAACTCGTATATTCACATACTTTCCATGTTTGTCAACTTTAGTCCTTCTATAACATTCTTTCACACGTTCAACATATGACACGTGTCTATGCATTATAGGACGTGTATTTTCGAGGTGTTACATTACCAAGCAAAAACAAGAATCAGAAGGTTGACCACGACCCCGTGCCCACTGACCACGGGGGCGTGGTCAGGTGTCTGCAGAAAAGACAAAGCTGTAGAAGCTTCTATCGCCCACCACGGGGGCGTGCCCACTAAGCACGGGGCGTGGTCAACGCTAAGATTCGCAGAATCTAGAAAATATTGGTAGTACAGATACGCTTCTGCACACGGGGTCGTGCCCAGCGAACACGGGGCCGTGTGGAGCCTAATGCAGACAAGAGCAATTAATGAAGGAAGAGAAAGAGGATGGCTACGGGGACGTGTCTAGCGGACACGGGGCCGTGGCCGAGCTTCTGTTAAAGCTATAAATAGGGGTGCTTGGTTCACTTCAAAGGCATCCCTTGGCAAACCACCTCTCTTCCACTTTGCCACCACTCCACCACCACTACAACACTCACATCCACCACCATCATCCATTATCCACCTTAGAGTGTGTGTAGTAGTCTCTGGATCCAAGATTGATCGTAAGAGTTCTTGTCAATCAAAGGCCATGTTTGGCTAAGTCTCTTACATCACTTGGTGAAGACAAGCATTTAATGTATTACTTTTGATTTTTAATCTTTTCGCACTTTTTATTTGGTTATGTATTAATGACTTTAATAACTAGTTTCTTATGTTGAATGTGAAACTTCTTTATCATTTGTCTGTGGTGTCTTGGCATTACTTTACTGTCTATATAAAGTAAAAGATTTTCATCATTCATATCTCTACGGTCTATATAGAGATATGTTGGCTACCTGGTCGGGGGTTAAGGGAGTGGTTTAGTAAGGTTCTTGCCTTGTTCAGTGTATAGATCCTGCAAGGACCTGGGTCAAGCTTACTAGGACCTCCTTCAATGCCTGTTGGTATTGGATGGCGGGGGTGCGAATAGCTTGATCCACTCATATGTAAACTACTATTAATACATTAAACCTGCTATTTAGGATTGTATCCCTGCTGACTCAAACCACTTAGCCGAGGGTAACGTCGCCTTCAAAAGAGGGGCCTACCATTTTTTGCATTAATAACTTAATTAATTATCTTCCAATATTCTGACCCTTTGGGATTGTATCCTTGCTGACTCAAACCACTGGGTTGAGGGTAACGTCACCTTCAAAAGAGGGCCTACTACTATAACTATGATAATCTCTTAAAAAGTACAAAAGTGCGGAAATCATCAAAGGACATATTAAAGGCGAGTCAGATCCAAGTGATTCATCTTGTCTATCTGTTTTATTTTTTTTTATTTTTCAGCATTTTAGTTTTTATTTTTCATGTTTAAAAACTTTTCTAAAAAATTTTGATTTGATTTGACGTTGAGGATAAACCAGTACTAAAAGCTCCTGTGTCCTTGCACGACCTCGGTATCTTACCAACGCTATACTACGCTCACGATGGGTGCACTTGCCCATGTGTGTGTTTCGTGTTAGTAGAATATCGTGTTTTATAAATTTAAAACTTGACTAATACGTAAAATGGGCTTAAAATATCAATAAAAACATATCGCACTCAACACGCATCAATGAGCTCCCCAGCATCTTATGGGCTCATCGCACCATGCCTAAGAAAAACAATGGCGAGACCCCCTTCAGCCTTGTTTATGGCTCGGGGGCGGTCATCCCAGCAGAAATTGGCTTCCCCTCGCCACGCTTAATAGCAATTAACCCAATCAACACGAGGCGGAGCGTCAATTGGACTTGGACCTAATTGAGGAAAGGCGCGAGATCGCGCGCATTAAAGAGCCCAAGTATAAAACTCAACTGGAGCGATACTACAATGCGAGGGTGCGCATATGTACGTACAACCCAGGAGAGTATGTGTTCCAGGATAACGAAGCCTCTAATACCGAGCGCCCTGGGAAACTAGCACCCAAGTGGGAAGGCCCATATTTGGTTCACGAGGTGTTAGGAAAAGGGGTGTACAAACTGCGCACTTTAGATGGTCATATCATCCCGCGGACCTGGAATGCGCAACAACTGAACAAATGCTATATGTAACACAACTTTTCATGTATGTTAGTTGCGCGCCCTTTTCAGTTATTAATGTAAAAGTTGTTTACGTTTTATGGTTATCCTTTGTGTTTCTTTCAAGTTACAAATGCATGTTAAACTTCTGATTAGCATGAAAACATTGTAGTAAATTACGAGCTCTAGAGTTAAGCCTCCAAGACTTTCGCGATCATAGCGTGAGCTCAGGCAGCGATACTCCACAACGAGCCACACTTACATTTATTCGCGCTAACTTAAACAAAGTTTCTAACAACAGTACAATAATTGTAACCTTGACAGAATAAAAGACAAAAGTAATTCCATTAAAATAAGCACCAACGCGCACCATTTACATATTTAAAAAGTGGGAAAATATTACAAGGCATTGCAGTATCTTCTTCTTCTGATAGCTCAACGGTCTCTGGGACCATGAAAATGGACTTCAATGGCGCCACGTAATCATCATGTTTAAGCGCCCCCGTAACCAACTCCATAACCGACAAGGATAAGTTATCGTAAACTTCTTTAGCCTTAGCCAACATATCCTCTGCCTGGTCAGTAACAAAACAATGTCGAGTACCAAAATGTTGTTTCAACGCTGATTCGACATGCTGGGTACATTCAAGATAACCACCACAATGCCCAACTGCACGCGCAACATCTGTAAGCGCAGCAACTGCTTTTTCCATTCCATAGAATTCAATATGGAATTGGCAACCTATCCTAGAGAAATTGTAAAATGAATTGTAATAATCTAAGGCAAGAAAAAGAAGCACTTACAGTGGCTACTCCATGCTCTCGCATCCATTCGGAATAAAAAAAATGAGTATCTACGATAGTCTGAGCCTCAGAATAATTTGTCTGTGCTACGTTTAAGGCTGAAGTGCTGATCTTACGCGCCTCTTCAGCGGCTTTAAATGCCTCTTCAGCAGTGTCAGCCTTCACCTTCTCCGCGGCCAGATCAATTTCCAAGGACTCATTCTTCTCGTGCGCTTCAAACAGCCTCCGCTTGAGCTCCACGATCTCTACATCCTTCCCAGCCAAATCGCCATCCTTACTCAGGATTTGGGCACTTAAGTCAACCTACAAGTTATCAGAAAAAAACTAAGTTAGAATATCTCTAACAGCAAGGAATTATATAAGCAATAAGGAGGCTAGCCTGTTGGACCTCAGCATGCTCTCTATGAGACTTGGCTTCCTCATACTTATCCTTCAAACTTACAACTTCAGCTTCAAGAGTAGTGATCTTTTTGCGAGCAGCAAGCATTTTCTTATTTTCGTTTTCACAATCCAAGCGCCACTCCTTCCGCTCCTTGGCAAGAAGATCCTCACTCGCCTGCAGTTTACTCCTCAAACCCTCCCGCCCCCACTCTTCGGATTTCTTCTCTTTTTCAAAAGCGGCCTTCTCTTCATGGAATTTGTTCTTCAACTAATCAAAATCCTTAGCTTCAGAAGAGAGGCGCTCATGATACTTTTCCCAACTAGCACGCTCCTGATACATGGTCCGCCATTCGCGCTTAATTTGGTGACCGGCAGCAGAAGCGTTGGCCTCACACATAACATACGCGCGAAACAAGCTCTCGTAGCCCCGCGCCCTTTGGCGGTTCACCTCCCCCGAAGGGAAAGTACCTAGAAGCCAATCCCTGCACGCCCCAAAGTCGTCAAATGTGTCTTTTTGTTTCAGGGTCCAGACGGGGAGATGCGCCTCGTTGCCGCGTTCTTGAGTATATGTTTTGTAATAAATATCACCCAAAGTATCTTCTGCATCAATGGGGGATCTGGCCAGCCGCACCAGAACCGCTAGCATCTACACCAGCGGTAGAAACATTTTTCTAAGCCACCTGCGCGTCAGCAGCGGACCCCCCAGAAGTAGTTTGTACTTGTTCAGAATGAGTGGGGGCGTCAAGCTGCGCGGCTGAACCTTCAGTGTGGACTTCTGGTCCTTTGTTTCCAAGGGGCTGGTCAAGCCCAGAAACCCGTACGACCTCCGGACCCTGCGCTTTGTCCGAAACAGCTGCAGCTGTGGTCTCCACTTCTTTCAGAACTTCCTTTTCAGAAACATTGCCCACAGGCTCCTCAACTCCCTTTGGAGGAATGATAGTGAATTTGGTCTTTTGGACTCGGGTTTCTTAGCTTTCACCTCAGGCTTTTTCAGCCCCTTTGGTAAAGAGAAAAGAGTGTCAAAAATTTACCAAGGCAAAGAATAGAAGAGAAAGATTAAACACTAACCTGGAGAGAATTTATACAGGCTCCGCAGCCTCCCCTGTTTCCCTATCGGCTTGCCGATAACAGCCTTCTGCTCTGAGGGAGTTGTGGCAGCCGCTTCCTCGCGAGATCTTTTCCGCTTCACAAGCTTTTCAGCATCAACTTCTTCCTCAGCTTCTTCTTCTTCTTCATACACATAAGAAGGCGTCGCGCCTGAGTCAGGGCCCCTAGATCCCGCGCTCCATGCACCCTTGGAGGCCGCAATCGCGCTGCTTTGTGGTTTTTCACCTATATCGAGCAGACCCTCCAATGAGTCACTAGCCACGACATAATCCTCCAAGTTACTCTGACGAAAGCGAAGAGTAACTTTTTTCGGGATCTCGGTAGTCGCACGGCATCGCCCGCCTTCTTGCTAGCCGCCCCAGCATCCACAGTCACTTTCTTCTTCGAAGCAGCCTTTTTCTTAGCCGCAACCTTTTTTATTTTCTTCTCCTCAGGGTCCATGCCCAGGTCGCGCAGCACACCTGCAAATATATCAGACCATTAACTTAACTCATGATTTGACGAGCCAACGGACTCCTCGCTGGAAAGATAAACAATCTCTTTCCCAGTGGAAGTCACACCTCCTAAAGGCCTTGGTTTGGGATACGCGCACCTTCGGTTGCCGTAGGAGGAGTAGCAAATATCCCCTCTGGAGCATACAAAAAGTTGGGTTTAATCTGCTCATACCAGAAAACTTCTCCATCACCCAACGGTCGCACTCCCATAGCTCCACCAAAAGTAGGGAATGCACTTTGATAAAGCTCAGCAACTGCATTCAAGAATGACAGTCAGGCGCAAGCCTTTACTAAAAGAAAAAGATAACAGAGTATTAAACATACCTTCCCCATTGAACAACAGAACATGCACTTCCTTGCTGCGCGCCGGCCATTTATCACTCATTCCGGCCTCGACTAGAACCTGTTCACCAAACACCTTGTTCGGAGTAGCCATCAACCGCGGATATACCAATCTTCCCCTTTCGGAATAGGAAGTTCCTCCTTCTCAATCACATCAGGCTCGTGAAATATCATGGCAATCGGAATAACCTCCTCCCATATAAAGAAAAACTTCATCTTCCAATTATGGAAGCTCTTCGGTGGATTTATAAGTATCTTCTTTGGAGCATGGAGGGCAAAAGAATAAAACCCCATGTTCCGGATCAGTTGGTAAAACACCCTAAATTTTTCAACTGATGGTTCCTGCCCCTACGATCTAAAGATGAACTCGAAATGGCGAATCCTCACCATACCCATCGGGCTAATTTAGGAGATATGGAAACCATAGTAGTGCAAGATCCCCGCCATGAAGTGGGTGGTCGGCAGCCGGAAATTGCCATCAATGAAGAAATCGGCAAACAAAGTTATGTAACTGGGTGGTGTATCAGCCGTCGTTTGATCCTGTTGGGGATAACGAGCATCCCACTCGGACGGAAATTGTAAACCTCTAACAATCTACTCGAATAAACCCTGGTCCCATTTGAGGACTGGTACCGGACCAGCGGCTTCTTCAACAACAATCACTTCTTCTTCAGCCATTTGTATAAGTTGATCGAATAACTGAGGGAATTGGTTGAAGAACTGAAGAAAGTTATGGGAAAGACTTGAAGATCACCAATAAATCTTTGAAGATTTGAAGATTCAAAGGAGATCAGAGAGAGAAGAAGAGAATTCGAAGAAACGGTTGTGATTTCTGTCTCTATCTTCGAATAAATATACCCATCGCATTTAATGCGATGGGTAACCGTGCATGCCGCACCGCGCGCGTATCCAATCGGGGATTGCCACGTAAGGCGGGATTTCCGGGGTGACAGTTACCACGCGCGCGTTGGCCTCACTCGACTGACAGCAGCCAAAAAGCCGAAGTGACAGCATGATGATCGCCGTTTCAGCAGTCAACTCAAGCATCGCTATCAATGACATTTGTACCAACCTGTCAGGATTCAAATTTCAAGGAGTTTCCCGTGTAAATTTCAAGACACTTCAACAGGAAGCTAACAAGAGCTGCGCCGCATGCATCATCCATCAATGATCACGCGCGCCAGCTCTCTTAAGCAAGAAGAAAAATACAGTTAGACCACCAAGCGCACAGAAACAAGACTCTTCAAGAAATAAGCCTGATAGCCGCACCGTAGTAATTGCCTAACACTTAGACGCGTTCGCTACCAAGGCTTAGGAAGTGCTCGAAAGGCCAACTTTCACTTAATTCTTTTTTCTAGTCCAGAGCTCTAACCATTTACTTCGCGCATGGGGGGACTTGAAGGGGTATGGTCCCAAAAGCCGCGCTGACCAATCAGGTCGCGCGCAGGACCATACTCCTACTACATTTGTTTGGCTACTCTTCTAGACCTCGCGTCGACTAATGGGGTGAAACCCAGGTCACGGGCGAGGCCAACCAAAGGTCAAACCAAATTCCACACTTAGCTTCTTGGATGAAAGCCCTCACTTCCTGGAACCCGCACAGGCTACATGAGGCTCACCCATACGTCGCGCGGAGGACAGAAGCGCAGGTCATCCAGTGACAAGTACTAAAGGTACGAGTGGCAGAGCAATGGGCCAATCAGCGTCCAAGAGGCTGTATCCTATCGTGCTCCACGATTAGCAATCGTGCAGGAGACAAGAAGGTACACAAGGACGCCCACGTGGCAACAATCAAAGGGCGGCGGCATCTGCCCCATGTGTTATTGATATAAGTAATTAGCAGAAATACTAGCATGATTTGATTTTTACTTATGTTGTATCTTTGACATTTTATATGTGATGGTTGTTCAATATGGAATTAACAATGTGGGGTTGGAGTTGTCAAGGGTGAAGGTACTGTGGTGGAATGTTAACAGTGGTGGTGGATGAGGGTACAATAAAATTTTTGTTGGGCTATGCTATTGGCCTATAGGGCTGGTTATAAAATAACGTGTGGGTATCATATATTTATCATTTACCGTATGTCCCTGATACAAAAATGTCAGCACTAAAACACTACTTGCTAGAAAACAACTATGTGGTACATGTAGTTTTGTCAAGATTGAGTCCTTTTGAGCTTTTGCGGCTTTGTGTCTTGGTATGTATGAGGTGTTGTTATGAGCTTGTGCTCTAAAGTAAAGACGTAGTCCAAAGTCTGAGCCTTGGAGAGGAATGTCTAATTCGGATCGGTGGGCTCTGGAGATAAGGGTGCATACTGGATCATGAGCTCTATAGAGAGATGTAATATGCGTCCTTAGCTTCAAAGACAAGAGTATATTGGAGCTTAAGCCCTAGTAAGAAAGATGTATTCCAGAGAGGAAGATATGGTCGGGGAGCTGAGCAATAGAAAGAAAGTTGTTATTTTGAAAGTCATATGTAACTTAGAGCTAAGATCTTTAGGTAATTATGCAGTCCGGAGCCTAAGTTTTAGAGATAAAAATGTTTGGTATCAAGTGTGTAATGGAGTGTGGAGTTAGTGTGTAACCCCTTAATCTCACATTTTTTAAAAGATAATTATTCAGAAACCATGGGATTTGTTTTCTTTTTCTTTCTATATATAACAATATTTTACATTTACAATAAGTTAAAAAATATTGGGAGGAAACAATATATATGAGAAAATAAGAGGTGGGAAGTTATTAAAAAAGAAATATGAGGGGAGTTGTTTGTAAAATACGAAGAGTATGACAGGTTCAAGTACCGGGAGGTTAATAACCAATGAGGGAGCCTTTGATCATGGGTCCCTTTGTCACATCCAATCAATCCAGAGATCCAGATAACTTATCCTTTTGTTTTAGTCTTTATAATCTTGATGTTTTAGTATGTTTGGTGTATTAAACGTGTAGGGGAACCTAACGCTTTTGCGATGAAGGTTCGGGTTCATCGGGTTGGACAAGATCACCATCGCAAATGGTTTATGATAAGAATCGGGATGAAAAACTTGGATGGTGAACCGGAATGTCATATTGTTTGTGAATTTTAGATGCGTATTCGTATGTATGTTGTTTGTGAGTTTTAGGTATGTATTTGTATATATGTTTTTTTACTACTTTGTTTCTCTAAATATGTAGTTTTTCTGAATATAATAACTAAGGACTGTTTATAATCTGCTTCTTTTTTAAACATATTTAGCTTATTGAACATTTTGTAATAATACTTTATTTGTTTAAAATTGATAATTATATTTTGTTAGACCACACGTTGTGCATTATTTGACATGTGGAGACCACGTCAGCGTGCGTTAGAAAAGTGGCATGGTAGAAAAAAAGGAGGTGTAGGAAGGGGTGTGGAAAGGTGACGTTATTCGACACGTGACACACACTTTTTATTATTTATTTATATTTAAAAATTATATAAAATCTATTAAATTTAAATAAAAACCAATTAATACTAATTAATAATATAACTTAAAAATTAAAAACATTACATAACATTAAAAAATTAAAGTCACGCCCGTACGCGTTATGGAACTCGATGAGAGTAACTTGGATGATGTCAACTTCGTTTAGCTCACCATCGTCGTTGTCCAAGCCGTTGAGAATCCCTTCAAATCTTGTATAATCAATATGAATTATCTGAAAACGTGAATAAAGTGCATCCTTGGATCAGATGGCCTCAACACTACGCGTACAAAATTTTTGATAAACTCGTTCCCAAAATGAAGATGTGCGTAACGGAGACCCTTGGTTGTTCACCACCGCGACCCGCGATTCGCATAACGTGATGCCCTCTTCTAGGATCCATGGAATAACCGGCATTGTAATAAGATGAAAGTTGAGATTTTTGTGTGAAAGTGTTGAGAGTTTTATAAAAAGCTGAGATTTTTTGAGAGAGTGTAGTGGTGTATTTATATATAAAAAGATTGAAAAAAAATTGATTTTTTTACTAGTCGTTGGGTAAAATGGCTACTCAACGCCGGGTGCGGTGTGATGTGTGCGGCATAGAAATGCATAAACATCAATGATCCACGCCCACACCGTGTGATCTTACAATAGTCATAGACTACTTTGCTTTTAGTCATTTCATGGCATGTTAAAATGATAGTTGTAGGCTTGTAGCACACTAAACTTCAGGGTTAAGGGGAGAAAGCCAATGGTTATCTCATCGGCCTCGTGTGAGTAGATCTCAAGGGTTGAAATATCTATAGAAGATATTTAGGAAAAATAAGTGAAGTTGACGTGTATGATTGATTTACGAGACACTATGTTTAATGTATGCTAAGGATTTTGTTTGTCACTTGTACGTGTCATATCCTAATAATGAGTTTACTACTTTTTTAAACAACTAAAATATCACTTAATCTTGTACTCACTTTAATTTATATACACACCACTTTTGTAAAAAGCATAAATCATACCAGTAGACCATAAAATCATAGTAATTCAAGAATATTTTTTTGTACAAGAATTTTTTATTATATACACACGTGTGTGTTTTGTGAAAAATTAGTATAATATATAGTGTTGCATCAGATTTGATGTAATTTGGAGTGATAAACAATGTCATTCCACAACACCATAATGATAGTGTCTTGTTTGAAGATGATTTACAATATTAAATTATTAAGTTTTACATCATCTTTATATTTTAATATCAACCTAGAAGACAGTTTAAGTCAAACATATAAAATGCAGATAATGCAAGCTTATGAGTGGGTATTAGGTTCAATAAATCATTAAAGTTAAGGATGGAAGTCAAGGGTTTAAACATCAACATAGAATAGTTAATTATTGTTTTCGTCTCTGTGGTTTGTCAAAAATTACTATTTCAGTCTTAGTTTAAAAATTGCGATTTCAGTCCCTGTGGTCTCACTTTCGTAACCATTTCAGTCCACCTCGTAACCATTTCAGTCCCTGTACTTACAGAATAAATGGATTGAAATGGTTATGAAAGTGAAACCACATGGACTGAAATAGTTACGTAAGTGAAACCACAGGGACTGAAATCGTAATTTTTAAACTAATGGACTAAAATAGTGATTTTTGACAAAACACATGGACGAAAACAGTAATTAACTCATTAAAGAAAAAGATAATGTAAGCTACAATTATTTCAAAAGTTTTACCGTCTTTGGACGAACGCGTTTAACATATGGAAACTTAAAAAAAAAAAAAAAAAAAGTCAGTGGTGCTCGTCAGTAATCCGTCAATGATTACCTACGAATTTACAGGACTGGAATTCGTATAAGATTTCGATACAGACTTTTAACATTTGAAGGATAGATTTTGCTTTGATAGTACAAACCATGTTAAAACAATTGTTACAAAAGTTACTAATAATGGAGTAATATTCGTTTGATGTATCTGCTTTTGATAGTTTGCTATTTGTTACCATTGTGGTGTGCCAAAAGATACGAGATGGTGTGTTTTCAGTGTCTTGTGCTGTTTTGCTTTGTCCATTAGCTTCCTGCAGTAATGTGATTGATTCTTCAATATTCTCTTTTCATCAGTCAATTTAACTTCAACAAAAAAACATTCTTGTTCCTAGGGAACCGTAACAAATGTTTGTAAGAACTGAAACAACATGCAATATGCCATACAATCACATAATTAAGCATGTTAATTATTGGATTAACATAGCTACCACAAACACATTTTGTGACAAACTATATGTATAGTGTCATCTGGTTTTTAATACGTGTATGTGTATATCCATGGATTAAACGTTTACACTTTGACGTATACGTAAACTTACTGTTAGTGTAAGAACTACGTTCACGTTTTCAATAAAATATATTACAAAATATATAATAACGAGACTCTCGTTATTTGTGGGAAATTCTTCTAGTACAATACTGGTTACAAAATAATTAAACGAATATAAAATACAATTTAATTGTACCAATCTTGATTCAAGTCGACGTCTTAGAAAAGCTTCAACCGCACCTTATGAACTGCAACAATGAACATACAAAAAGATGAAGGTTTTGGTTGAGGATCGTGTTTGACGCGGGGCCCTTGCCCTTAAAACAGATTACGTGCCTCCTCTCAGTCGGTCTGTTTCCAAGATACAACAACCGAAGCAGTAGTTGTACTGCCGGAGATGGCTCTCACGCCCGAGATAACACCGGGTATAGTTTGATGTTTTGGAAAATAAAGAAAAGAAGTTGTATTTATTTTAGAGTACTCCTCTAAAATTATGTAGTGAATGTTTCTAATGGTTTTCATGAGATCCTCTCATCTCGTATCTTTCGTATATCTCAAATATGAACCCAAGGTTCATATATACACATTCACAAAATTGAAACATTCATTGCCTTTAATTCTCTAATTAACGAGGCAATAAATCTTGTAATAAACAAGATTTAATTATATTAAAATGGAATTCATATGGTCAACGAAGCTGTCATATTCATTCATGACAGAATTAAACAAGTTGAAATAGCTAGTTTGACCAAGTCCAACTAGCTGTTTTGTTTCCGCTGCAACCTTGTGAGCGCGCCTGAACTGAGTTGCTAGTCCACGCATCATGCTACATGGACCTTACGCCACGCCATATGGACCCGCGCATCACACGGATGCCACTACGCATACCAGGACGCCACCTGATCATGCGCAATCCATACTCGTATGCCACCTGCATTCTCCGCCCTAGCCAATGACGTGCACCATGCGCCTAAAAAGCTTGCGCCGCATCGACATGCCATGGCATCCGCCTACACCACCTAAGGGTGCGCCATAAGCGGACCCGCCATGTATCTGACCACTCGCTCATGGACAAAAATACAAAGGCGGTGTGCGAAGTTCAAAGTGCACTACATAGGGCCTATAGCCCACGGCACGCGCGCATATGTGCACGAGTAAGGGTGCTCCGCTAGTGTTTGCCTTTAAGGAAACAATATACAAGGAGTGCTCCTCCTTATAAACCACTTTAAGTTTTGTCATCCCACCTATGTGGGACAAGTTGACAAAACCAATCCATTTTATGTGAGATTAAATATATTATTAATGTAATATTTAATCTCGTAGCTTTTATAATCATTTATATTATATAGATCAAAATATATTAATAACTTATTAATAATTAGTTGGTAATTGTTGATGGACCATATTACCCTTATTAACTAATTAGGTTTCCTCTTGGGTGTATAAATAAGGAGCTTATTAGAGAGTTAAAGGGTTACACAAGTTAGACAATCTCACAACCCTCATAACATCATAATCGACTCTCTCTCTCAACCGAAACCCTCCCTAGTTTCGGTTCATCACCATCATCACCTTACACCCTAAGGAGGAACCAGATCATCCTGACAAGTATGTCGAACTCAATGGCTGCATCTCTGACTGGATTCTCTACTGGCATGTCTGCTGTAACAGGTATGTTATTCATGTTTTCCATTACGTTTAAACAGAACTGATCAACATTTTATTCATCTTTGTTTGTTCCAACATACAACTTCAAGCTTCGACATCTCATTCATCTTAGCTCTATTTGGACATAGTTTGAACACAAACCATAAATAATTATTTATACAACACATATATAAATATTATTGATATCCAAAATATTTAGTGAAAAACTCATTTTCACTAAAATTTCCAACAGTTAGTACATATAATTATATATATACACGTGTACTTTTTAGATTCTTAGTATTTTGTGTTCATCTGTTACGTTGAGAATGCTTGAGCATTTGAGCTTCATGTTCTTTCATCGTTTTCTTATATGGTCGGCACATAAATCTCAAAGGATGTTTGGATTAAAAGGTCCGGGTCACACGAGATGACATGATTAATCAAGGTAACCCATCAATATTTTTAAACATATAATTATAAAAAAAATAAGTCCAATATCACTTGTAAAAATGGTTAAAAATATGGGTTGATCTTGATATAACAGATTATTCATTTATTCTGATCTTATATATGTTTATTTCGCCTTTGTGTATTAAATAACAAGTCATATACGTGGAGTAATGTGGTTCATATAGCGGCTGTTTTAAGAGCTTTTAATGGTTCAGACCTCTTATTGGTTCAACACTTAATGGTTTAGACTGTTTGTTTTTTAGCAGATGTCTGAATGGTTCAGACATTTGTCTCTGAATGGTTAAGCATTGTACTTAGTCTGAATGATTAAGACTTCTAATTTGAATTGGTCAGACATTTGCCTCTAAACGGTTAAGCATTATGCTGGCTCTTAATGGTTCAGACATCTTACTGGTTTAACACTTAATGGTTCAGACTTCAGACCTCTTACTGATTTAACACTTAGGGGCTGTTTGGCAACATCTGAATCAATAAGTGCTGAATGAATAAGAGGTCTGAATGGGTAAGAGGCTCTGAACCAGTAAGTGCTGAACCAGTAAAGTACTGTTTGGTTGCACATCTGAATGGCTGTGTAAAATGACATTTTTACCCCTTTTAATTAAAAAAACCATTTTATTATTAAATATATATAAATGTTATTCTCCATCCTCATCTCATTCCACCTACCATACACACACAGACAACAACAACATCCTTTGTCTCTCTCCTTTGCTCGACCGGTGACCGGAGCCGAAGTGTCGGCCGGTGCCGGTTGTGAAACCCGCTGAATCACCTACGCCCCCCCCCCCAGTTACAGAAGTCTCTGGTAGCCACACCCACCACATCGATCGAAGAAAGAGAAAGATCGACAGAGGAGAGAGAGCTCCGGTGGTGACGGCGCCACCGCTACGGCGGTGGTGGTGATGGTTTTCCATGGTCGAGTCTCAGCTCGTGTTTCATGTCTCGGCTCGGCTCAAGTTCAAATGTTCAGGTCACGGGTTCAGATTTGATGTCGGTCCAGGTTTCGGCTTCGAGTTCAGGATCGGTTCACCGCTCACGGGCTCAGGTTCTCGTGTTCGGTTCAGGTTTGCTCCGGGTGTTTCAAGTGAGTTTCCGGTTTGATTTTGGTTCGGCTCCGGTTTGATTTTGGTTCGGCAGAGTGGTGGAGGAGAGGGGAGGGGAGGAGATGATGGTGTCGCGAAGAGCAGTTGTTTCTTTTGTTAGGGAAGGGGCATGAGTGTCAAATATTTCATTCAGCATGTTCCAGCCCCTGAATGATTCAGCACTGAATCATTAAGAGGTTTGCCATTAAGAGGCACAACCAAACACCTTCACCTCTGACCGAATCAGAGGTGGACCTCTGAATGGTTTCATTCAGAGCCAACCAAACAGCCCCTTAATCGTTCAGAAGTTGACAAACAGCCCTTTAGTTATATTCTGAATGTTTAAGCATTATACTGCCTCTTAATGGTTCAGACATCTTATTGATACAACATTTAATGGTTTAGAACTCTTACTGATTCAGCACTTAGCCATTCAGAAGTTGCCAAACAGTCCGTTAGTTATATAAACTCATAAATTCAAACACATTGAAAAGCCCTTTTCTCTTGAGTTTTGATCATCACTAGTTACATCAATTTTCTATCAGAAGAAGTAAAAAAAATGGTAATTGCGTGCTACCATTAAGCACTGGAGTATTCCAACTCCACAGGCTAGCGATCCGCAACGCCGCCTGGCGGTGAGTCCCCCAACCGAGTGAACCACAGGTAAGGGCGCTTTTTAAGGCAGCCAGGTTTCGAACCTGCGTCTCCCACGGTATAACGGGGTGCGGTGGCCAACTGAGCTAGGCCAGTTGGTTTATCAGAAGAAGTATATGTGCATAAAAATCATGAACATATAGGGTTCATATCATATGGTTTAGTGAGATAATTATGCGACACACACGTGAAAATTCTTACATTATGCAGTACTTGTTTTTTAAGAAACAATGAATCTACTTTTATGTCAATTATTAAAGCAAATTTTGAAATGAATTTTGTTTTTAACATGATTTATCATGAGATTTGACCAAACATTGGCGCTTTATCAAGATATTAAGCAAATTTCAAGATTTATTAAATATCATTTTAAATTTTATTTAGTTCATACGTTTTTTTATCATAAGATTCAAATATAAAAGTTTAATGAGTTAACATGCTATATTCAACCAAACTTTCATAATTTATTTTATACTTATTTAAATTAAATTGACAGCGTATCATGTCAGACCCGTTTAAAATTGTGATATGTTTCGGATTTTATGTGAGTAATACTTGTGACTTAGTAACAAATTAATCAATTAAATACTCCTTGTATGAATCTTTTTTTTTTATTGAAGACAATCTCATTTTTTTTCTTTACTTCTCACTCTCCATTAACAAACCTGGTTCTATATGTTTATTTCAAGATCGAAGAATGACTAGTTAGACTAAAATAATGTTTTTGAAATCTAAGAGATCATAAACATTTAGTAACAAAATATTAATTTCACTTTTGAAAGTTAATAGCAAGCTGGAGAACTAAAAAATAATAATCAAACTCTTAATTTTAGTGCTTTCTAAAAACCCCTTCCAAAATCTAAATATAAACTTTAAAAAAAAAAAAAACTTGAAACAAGTTAACTCAATTATTAAACATGTCGTCTTAATGTTAACCTACTCACAAAACGGGTCATGTTAAATAACCCAAAACCTTTTCATTACGTGTTGTGTTCATGTCGTGTCATGAATTATCACCTTTAATTTTAGGCGTGTTAACTTTATACAATATATATTTTTCTTACGAGTGGCGATAGATCAAGATAATATAACATGACATAATTTTGTAAGAATGCGAGGGAGTAAACCAATGTTTAACACCTGTAAGTTCATTTTGTAAGATATCACATTATTTTATATGTTAATGTATCGTTTCCCTATTTTATTTAGATGTATTGTTTCTCCTTTTTAAGTGAATGTAGGCACTTATGCACTTGATCGCCTTAAAGATGCAAAAAGGTGAAACTATGGAATAAGTTATTATATAATGGAATCGACTCTTATCACAAGTATGACTAAATGTTGCAATCATCTTCCAAGGCCTAGTGTGGTGCACACGATTATCCAGATGTCAGCCAGTCTGTCCCGTTGAAGATCATGGTTACTGGTTTTGTTTTGTCATGTAAAAGGCCAACAACTCCCGGCCAGTGGTGCGTTCAAAGTTTAAACACATCTACGCACGTACACCTTACAAATCTCCCATGTGAGATCCCAAACTAACGAGTAAACCCAAACGTTCAAAGAGCAAACCAAGCAATTATGATGTTCAAACATTTGATACATCAAATTCTCCCACCACTAAATAATGCACATCCCCATGCATGTGCTTCACATTCGCGTCAGCACCCCATAAATAATATTTCACTTTGGTTAAGAGGGACAACTCTTCAACGTGCAACGACCATCAAACTCCCAGACTGGTTCTATGTCCCGATTTATGTCTTCAAAATCTTACATTGAAATTGTGGCCATGCATTCCAAACTTGAACACGACCATAGGGTCAATTACGATTTCTGAAACTAGAGCGGAGTTAGCAATTCCATATGACACCTTAATTTGATTGCCCATACTTTGATCTCCTCTCACCACCACTTTGTGACCATCTTTGAAGAACTTTTGAGACAAGTAAACGTTCTAACGTATCCGAGGACCAGCATGGATTTGATATCACTTGTCACGGAGTCAACTTCTGAGTGTTAGGTTTACCGCTCGGGCGCCAGCCAATCCATCCTACTTATGATCAGTGTCATTGTTTCGTCCTTGCATGGACTCATCGAGGGAGCCGTTAACAACTCCTGACCAGTGGTGTGCTCAACGTGTAAACATATCTAGTCAAGTACACTTTACAAATCATGGAGGTCATTCCTGATGTGATCCCAGACTATCGAGGAAACCTAAGAGTTCAAGCACAAACCAAGCAAATATGATCCTAAAACATTTCGTATGTTACATAAGGTTGATTCTTTTTTCAACATAAACGTTAGTATTTTTTCTAACTAATGTTAGATAATTTGTTAATTTTTGTAAGGTAATCATCACTCCCCTTTGTTTAAACAAAGCCCGATTATCAAAAACACCTTATCCTTTCCTCACCTTAACAATAATCCCTTTTACATCCGATTAGGCCATTTACTAAAAAAAGGAGGTTGTTAGGGTTTGTGGAAACTAAAGTTTATAGCAAATTGAGTATGTCCACCAGCGTAATGAGATTAAATTAGGTAACTTACATTGAGGTTAGCTTACGAAACTAAGGATAATTTGGACGTCATCGGGTTTGAAGATGTCGCTGACGGATTAGAGTTTATGGTTGGTTTTGACAAGCAACATCATAAAGTGGTTGGTGAAGTAAGAGATAACGAGTACGATGAAGGTCACTTTGACACATCTTATTCGTTTAAAGGTGTATGGGAGGTGTAGGACATCGGCAATGGCCTTAAGAACATTGACAAATGTATTGAATTAAGAGGACTGATGTGTGGATTATGAATTGATAACCGAGGTTGTTTCTTTTGGGACATTGTAAACACCAGACAACAAAGTTGCTTCCAAATAGTTATCTTTGTTAAATCCCATAAACACTTTTTCACATTTGGAGCGAGAGGACTCATTAATTGGAGGCGCAAAGCGATCGACCAAATACATTGGAGAGATTCCTGAAACGTCATGTAAATGAAAAGATAATCAATTTATGGCTGACAAAATCTTTCGTCATCCCAAATTCCTAAATGCGCTAGCAACTTTCTTTTAAGAGTACAACCCCGATCAAAAGCGAGCTTGAACAAAGTGGACGGGACCCAATTTAAATAAAGAGATACAACAATAACTAGTTCTTTTAATCATTTTTAACCGTCCATATACTTACTTGTAAAAGGAAAAAAAATCTAAAATACGATTTATCCATATCATACTAACCAACCATAAATGATTATGATTACTTTAATTTATAAAATGAGTTTAAGTAGAAAAATATAATAAAACTATAATCAATCCCCAAAGTTCCAAAACTGTTTTTTTTTTTTTTAAGTTAACCTAAACAAATAAATGTTGTAAAGGAGTCCAACATTTTGTATGGTGGAGAAGAAAACTAAATCGAACTAGAGATTCGGGTACATCCAATTAATGGACGTCAAATCTATGTGGGCCCCTACAAAAGACAGGTAACTAATGGACCTTTCGTAATTAACTAGCCGACTAAGGGCATTTCCGTCACATCCACCTCCCGTCAACATGCATTCCACTCTCCGCCGTCAAATCGTATTAACGCCGTTACTTATTTAGGTCTTTGAATCTAAAAAGCCAACTGCAGTCCTTAATTATCACCTTTGCAATCATTGTCCTCCTAACGCTCTCCTCTTTTCTGGTTTCTCCACTGTTGTCTCCGCCGTACACGGCGGCGTTACTTTCTCCGGCCACCCAAATATGTCCTCATTTTGTAACTTTGTTCAGGTAATACATAATTATGTAAATTAAGTCTTTTCTTTGTAGTAGGTTGAATTACTAGATTTCACCGGTCACTAAACGTGACCTTCCACTTTCTTTCTAACACAAGCGCGACAAATTGTGTGAATCAACGATTCTTCTCGTACTAAGTTGAATTACTATGGGTGAGTTAATGGTTTTTCTTGTACTAGGTTGAATTACTAGATTTCAGTCATTTCACCGGTCACCAAACATGACCTTCCTCTCTTTTTTCAACAAGCGCGTCGAATTGTGTGAATCAACGGTTCCTCTTTTACCAGGTTGAATTACTAAATTTCACATGTTACTAAAGAAGCCTCCACTCATTTTTCCGGTGATATAATCATTGTCTTTTAAAACAAGCGCGATGATCAATTGTGTGAATCAACGGCTTCTTTTGTACTAGGTTGAATTACTAAATTTCACATGTCACCAAAGACGACCTGGGTGATATATTTTTCTTTTTCGGGTGATATATATTTTTAAAACAAGGGTAATGACCAATTGTGCAAATCAACGGTTCTTCTCGTACTCAGTTAAATTACTAAAATTCTTTGTTCACCAAATATGACTTTTTTCGGGTGATAAATATATATATATTTTTATATACTCTTGTTTTTTTTTAATATGCGTGATGGCTAGTTGTACGAATCAACGGTTCCTCTCGTACGAACTTGGGTTAACTTAATAGTTTTTACTGTTTTCATGCAGGAAATTTGACCATTGTTGATAACGTCAAGAATATTAATTCTGCTTGATTTGGTGGGTTCAATGGATATGAACAATCTAAGAACAGAATCTCATGTAGCCCAAAAAAACCGGCGACATAAGTTAAGATTCCAGCAAAACTCCGACGACCCGACCCACCAACAAGATCCACAATACGAAGTTCATCGACCCAGATACGGATCCGTTTCATACGACCCGAATGTATTCCCATCCGAGATGCTTCATTCCATTGCAAGTAACCCACACCTTTTGTTACCTCCTAGTCATTCTTTTGCAGATCAAGATTCGGTTTCGGGTTCGGTTTCAGTTTCAGGTTCGGGTTCTAGCTCAGCAAACCCGAACCAGAACCTGCAAACTGGGAACTGGAAGAGTGTTGTGGACACTCAAAACCAGCAAATTAGAAGTGACTGGAATGTTAACACATACTCTCATAATATTTGTTCAATGAACATTGATCAAAGTTATAATCAAGATTTGCAACATATTCAGTTAAATGATCATAAAAACTCCGGTGAAATTCCGGCTTTCGGGTACCAAAATACCCTTCAAGAAGTTGTTGCATCCGCCACCGTTGGATCGCATGGTCATCAAACCATTCCTTATTGGATGAACGTTTCGGATCAGTTAGGGTTTGCGACACACAAAAGCAACGATAGCACCACTCAGGGTTTATCGTTATCATTATCGTCAGTTCCTCAAGCGAAGACGGAGTATCCATCCTTACATTCGGGTCCAAAACAGTTAAAACCCGATGGGTTAACTACTTCGGACCCGAAACAGTTGATGGATATGTCGTCTTTCGCTCATAGGAACGTGGGCCCACTGGGCCCGTTTACGGGGTATTCTACTATTCTTAAGAATTCTAAGTATTTGAAGCCAGCACAAGAGTTGTTGAATGATAGTTGTAAAGTTGGGGGTCAAGAGTTGGGTCAAACATATGATGATACTCGCAAGATTCTTGAGGAAGAGATGAGTAGGGTTTCCGGTGAGTCGGGTGCGTCGTGTTCGACGGTTTATGGCTCGAATGAACATGTCGGTCGGTCTGGCTCGGTTTCGGAAACATATCGACCGGAATTTCATCAGAAGAAAGCCAAGTTGTTATATATGCAAGAAGAGGTATTATTAAACTTGTGCTATAATATAATTAGCCCAAAATGTTGCTAGTTTAAAGGTGTTTTTTGTGATTATGTTTTAAGTTTGAGGTAAATTATCTTGAAAGAAAACAAACTTTAAGTCATTTAAAGTTTTCCTAAATGGTTCACATTTATTAAAAAAAAATTGTATGTGTATGTTTGTGTACATAATAAACACCAAACTAGTTTTTTCATATGTTTGTTAACTATTTAAGTACACATGTGTAGGCCGATATAGCTTACTCATAACTTCCAAATATGTAGGTTAATTTTATATATAAACAAAATTCATGAGAAACGAATAAAATATTGTAGGTGACATAACTTAATATTTTCTTAAACTTTTAGAATTTTAAAATAAAAGACATAACTTAATATTTTCTTAAACTTTTAGAATTTTAAAATAAAAAAAACGTATAATTTAGTTTGTTTTGTGTGTTATAAATATATAGTCGTTAAATTTTTTAAGATTAACAAAATGAATGATTTATTTTGTTATGCATGTTATCGTAATATCTAGTGTTCCGGATGGTAATAAGTACCCCCCCCCCCCCCCCCCCCCCCTATGTTTTAAAATGATTATGTGGTTTAGAATAATCAATTTGGATAAGCTACTTTCAACCAATCAATCAATGTAGTTTCGTTCATATTTAGAATAATCACTTTGGATAAGCTACTTTCAACCAATTAATCAATGTAGTTTGGTTCATATTATTGATTTAAATTGTAAGGTCCAAAATCTAACACGTTGGAACATTGAAAATTCCTAAAGAAAGACCAACTAAACCTACTTTAAACTGTAGTTACCCCACAATTTCGTCACTATTAAATTCCTTAATCTCTTTCATAATTGAGGTTTCACATGCTATGTTTTCCCGCCCCAACAAACTTTTCCTTACCCCTAACCCATAAGGAGACAATTTAGTGACAGTTTTCTATAAGTTAAACTACATATGTTTATATGTTTTGTTATTATATGTTTTGTTTTCCTAATAAGGAGACAATTTAGTGACAGTTTTCTAGAACTTAAACTACATATGTTTATATGTTTTGTTATTATATGTTTTGTTTTCCTAAAGGTATGTAGAAGGTACAAACAATATCATCAACAAATGCAAATGGTGATCTCGTCGTTTGAGACAATCGCGGGACTTACTTCAGCGACACCATTTGTGTCGTTGGCTTTGAAATCGGTTTCGCGACACTTTCACTTTGTGAAGAATGCGATTTCGGAGCAACTGACACAAATGAAGAAGACTTTTGAAGATTTGTGTTCTCCAAGTAGAACTTTTGATGGTAATAATAATGGGAATGATTCGTTATCGCAACTGAAGTCTATGGATCATAACATTCAAAGACACGGGAAATCTAGTGGTGGAATGGGATCTTTTGTGAACCAACAACCGATATGGCGGCCTCAACGTGGTCTTCCTGAGCGTGCGGTCTCGGTTCTAAAAGCTTGGCTATTTGATCATTTTCTTCACCCGTAACACTCTATGCTTTCTCTATGCATATTAACATAATGCTAATTTGTTTATGTTTATGTCTATGTTTATATGATGTAATTCTTTGAAATTTGATTTTGTGTAGGTATCCTTCGGATGCTGACAAGCATATGTTGGCGACTCAAACGGGCTTAACCAGAAACCAGGTTAGAACTACCTTATAATCATGTAGTATATAGGGTGTGAGGTCAACAGACCTCGTAGTTTTTTTTCAATTCATGTTACGTATATTTTAAGGTTTTTCGACGGGTCCTCAAGAATTTTGGACGCCTAACCCAAATATGATTTTTAACTTAATTAGAAAAGAATAATTTATACGTGTTGCATTTGAAAAACAAAGTGAAGCAAAGAAAGGGATATTGAATTCGACGTTATTGAATGGTACATCACTTTTTCGTGGGTCATGATTACCTCAAAAACCTCGTTGTAGCTCTTAGTTTTGTTGGACACAACGGCAAGTAATCAAAATTTATGTGACCTGACTCGACCCGAAAATTTGAATGTCGAGTTAAGAGACATCTGAGCATTGAAAAAACAACCTTGATGGAAAAAAAATCCTAGGTTCGACACTGAATGTGATTCTTTACAGTGTCTGCATCTCTTAAGAATTGCATTATTTTCTTGTTTTTGTGACTTGTAGATCAAATTCAAATGCTTATATACTTTTTAATTGTCATAATTAGGTAGAAACTAATGATATTTACATGCAAGATTCTATTGTTTCATTAGCTATTGATATGCTCATGTGTAAGTCTTCTGGATTGCTACATTTGGAGAACTAGACACGCGATCCGGGGACACCACAACTTGTTTCGAGTTCAATGTGCAAAGATTTTTATACAAAAATTTTATCTGAATAATATACTTTATATGGTTTTTGAATTAGGTTTCAAACTGGTTCATAAACGCGAGAGTACGCATATGGAAGCCTATGGTTGAAGAAATCCATACTCTTGAAACAAAAGGGTTAGCAAACTCGAACCCAAACAACCCTCCAACCGACAGTCAAGACACGAGCCGCATGGACATGGGCTCATTAACAAACAAGCAACAGCCCGAGTGTTTAAGGACTTCCGGAGCCTTGACCATGATCAACAATCAAAACGAACCAAACGAACAACTATGGGACCACGAAAAACGGTCAAGGCCCGAGTACCAAATCCCCCAACCCACCATTACAAACATAATGCCCTACCCACGAACCACATTCGAGGCAGGCGGGGTGGGGCCCGTTTCACTTACGTTAGGTCTCAGACAGAACGCGGAACATGTGCAACAATTGCAGCAACACGACCATCAGCTTCGACAGCGATTTGGAGGTCAGTTGGTTCATGATTTTGTGGGATAGTTTTGTAATGATAAAATGCTATTGTAGCCTCAAGAAAAACATACATAACATGGAAAAAAATTGTATTTTTTCAGGAATCTAATCAGAATTACGGTTGTGGTAGATTGCATATTGGTTATTTCAAGGGTTTATGTTGGTTTTGTAAACCCTAATCCATGATTTTGTAAGTTTCTAAATCTAGGAATCACTTTCCTTTTGTAGTAAATTATGTACGAGGTTGCAACTTACATTTTACATTACCGTACAAGAATTATTGAAGTAGAACGGGAACAGAAACTGAAAAGTAATTAAAACAATGTTTTTAGAGGGAAAATAATATTATTTTTTTGATGGTTTAACATATTGAATCTAAATTGTGACGTAACCTTATATCTTAAAATTTAAAAGTGACAAGATTATACATTGCACGAGTTAACATTTATAGATTGAACATAGACTAGAAACTGTTCCAACAGTTGTACGAGCGTTTAAACATGATCCCTCAAACAGTGGCGAAGCTTGAGAATTTACACTGGGGGGTCGTAAGTCACCGGATTTAAAAATTCTATATAAGTAATTTTTTTTAGAATACCGGGGATCGAAAACGTATATACCTAAAAAATTCCATACGAAGCGTACATACATAACACTACTGAGCGAAAAGTTCGGGGGGTCGGACGCCTCCTCGGCCCCTTGAAAGCTACGCCCTTGCCCTCAAAGGAGGATTCTCTCACTAGTGTCTTTAAAAATGAGAGTTTTGCAAGTGAGGCTTCCCAAACTCATATATAAATATCTCGAACCAATGAGGATATGACATGTGGCGCACTTGGTTTTGCAAGTTTGATGGTTATCTGAAAACCGGGCCAGACGTGGCCATATCCTAGGGGTACACTGTGCACGGTGTCAATACTTGCCCAAGACTACTCCGTTGTGTCTAACCAACTTTTGCATTTACTTGATTTTAGAACGATGAATTTCTTTAATCTTGTTATCTGTAAGATTTGAACCCTAAAACCTTTAAACCGAAGTGTTTCTAAAGGCTTTGCATTAATTTTGTTATATATTGGCAATGGGCTACCAACTTAGATAAAAATAAGGTACATGGATTTAACCAGGGGCGGAGACAGCACATTGGCAGCCGTAGCACGGGCTACGGCTCAAGGTCGTGTTCGCAGTGTTTCGCAGTGTTAATTTTTTGTTTTTTTTTCGATTTTATATAAAGGATACCCCTAAAAAATACGAGGATACCCCTATAAAGGATTTTATATGAATACACCGTAAATTTTTTTTTTTTTGGGATACCCCTGGTGTTAAAGTCTAGCTCCGCCACTGAATTTAACATCATATGATATCAATTATACATTGCACGAGTTAACATTTATTAATTTTGTTATACTTGATTTTTAAGGTACATGGATTTAACATCATATGATATCAATTATAACATCCATCTGAATCTCATTAACTTTAGAATAAAAGAGATTCATCAAATCCTTTTATATAAAATAAAAAACATACGATGCCACATTGAGAGTCTTCAAAGTCTCACCCATGAGGTGTTGGGTTCTAGCCTCATTTTGAGGCAAATCTAGACTCTAGCCTCATTTTTTTTAGACTGGAGTAGAGTAAAATCAAATTAGAGACGTTCAAAAAGAGTTAAATTGATTAACAGTCCAAAATCTCATTAATATGATTAATGTATTTTTTAAACCCCTTAATTCAAACATAAAACATGGGATTCAATGAAAGATTATTTTCTACACAAGCAAACTTACAACATATGCTTATCTTTTTATACTAATAAATGAATTTTTTTTGACACATGTCAATCTCTAGTGTCTCATTATCTTATTTTTCAATTTTTTTTTCATATTAAACAATAATTTAAATAAATATGATTTAGATAAGGATGATAATTTATTTATTAAACTTTGAATTAATAATCTCCGTATCTTATTTTTCAATTTCTTTTTCATATTAAACAATAGTTTAATTAAATATAATTCAGATAAAGATAATAACTTTTTTTATCCATTTTTGAATTAATATCAATATGTAATTTGTATTTTCTCCTTCTCCGTAGGAGATAAAAGAAGTTTTATTATTTTTTTCTTTGTAGAACCAGACAAATGTATAAATTTTTATTCTCATTTAAATTAGATTTAGTTAAATATTTTTTTTAAACTATTACTAGATTAGAACCCCGTTTATTACATGTATTGAAAAAAAAAATATAGTTAATAATGAAGATTAAAATATTATAAAACAATTTTTGTGATTAGATATTATTGATTTTTTAATTAAATTTTAAAATTCATTAATAGAATCTGAAAGAGAAAGACAGTGAAATAAGAAGAAAATAAATCTTCGACTCACTAAATTATAACATATGATAATAATATTAACAACAACAATAATAAAAGTATTTTATGCGGTTTGGTAGATAATTTGTAGGAACAGAATCCTGATAGCGCTATGCTATAAGCTGATTATCTATTATGTAGTTTCATTTGTGTAACATCCTGATTATAGAACCATATAATAATAATAATAATAACAACACACTATGAACATTTCACTCGGAGATAATTTGTAGGAACACATTCCTGATAGCGCTATGCTATAAGCCAATTATCTTTTATGTAGTTTTATTTGTGTAACATCCTAATTATAGACCATATATAATAATAATGATGATCTTTTATGTAGTTTCATTATCAGCTGAACAACATCGGTACTAGTGTTAATATTCGTTTTCATTGTTTTCGATCGATGTAAAGTTTACTTTTTCGATTACAATAACAAGTGTCGGTACCGTAACAAACTAAACAGATAACAATCAAATTCCCATCACGAAACGTTAGGCAATCTCACTAGTTTTGTTTTGAATAGCAATTATTCAACCACAAAAACAAAAGACCCGCAGCCAGGAGCTGGGAAGTCATATTACAAAAAAAATGCAGTGCAAACTAAATACATGAATTTCATTTTACAATTACATTAAAATCCCACCATTCTTGCCTACTAATCCTCTTAAATTTTGATCTCAACTTCACCCCTTGGAAGGTTGCTTCCTTGATTTCTTCTATTGTCGTTTGGATCACACCCGATTTGCCTCTAAAGATCTTTTCGTTTCAAATTTTCCATAGACTCCATATAGTTTGTATTGCAATGGTGTGTATGGCCTTTTTTATATACCGACTTCTTTGTAAAATTTGCAGCTCCTGCATTAATTCTTTTAGGTTACCCGCCGTGAACATGGGTATTTTAACCCAAGTTACAACCTTCTCCCAGATTTTCCTTGCAAAACTGCACTGCAGTAGCACATGAGTTACAGTTTCTTCAGCGACTCCACATAGCTTGCAGTTATAATCGGTTAGAACCGTGCCTCTTTCCCTTAATGTTGTTGCGGTAGGAATTCTCCCGTCTACTACCCGCCATACGAACATAACGCTTTTGGTGGTTGCCCATATGTTCCACACAAATTCGTTTGCCTGCTCGTTCAGATCAATATGTGAAGCTAAAGATTGTCTTACACATCTTACAGTAAAACCTTCCTGTTCGCTATTCTTCCAGAACCATTCATCTTCTTTCGGTGATATTGATTGCTGTTGCAACAACGTATTCAAGGCGTTCATCTCTTGAATTTCCGTTGCACAGTTCGGTGCCCTCGACCAACCCCAGTCCCAAATCTTACCCCCATTATTTTCCCGATAACAATCCTTTACTAGTGCTTTCTTATTCAGTGCCAATCAATAAAGACCCGGGAATTGAACCATCAGTGGTTCGTTTCCTAACCATGTTTCAACCCAAAACATTGTTTTATCTCCCAACCCGACCTTGCTCTTCAAACTTTTAGTGACATCGACATTGCATTTCGTGAATTCTTTCCCAATTTCCCCAATGTTTTTCCACACACCCGTTAATGTCTTCTTTACCGGTATGGATTCTATTTTCCTATTACTATGATGTATAGCTTTTATTACTTTCACCCAGAGATGATTCGGCTCCATTTTGAATCCCCACCGCCACTTTATTAAGAGTGCCATATTAAGGTCCCTAATGTTCCCAATACTAAGCCCTCCGAAGTCTTTACGTGCTACCTTGGTTTAAAAAAGCGCGAAGCGCTCCGAAGCGTTTTGGTTCCAAAAGCTTTAAGCGAAGCTTCAAGCGCGAAGCGAGAGCTTCACGTATACGAAGCGCTCAAAATTAAAAAAAATATATATATATATTGTACACATCAATATGACCTATTCTACTTGTTAATCAATAACAAACACAAAAACATGATTAAAAACACACTTAACACATAAAAAAACATAGTTAAAACATAAATTAAAGTCGAAACACACTTAAATCATAAACATAAAACATAAATTAAAGTCGAAACACACTTGAAACATAAACATAAAAATAGTCTTTAATCAAGACAGCGCTGGAATGTTAAAAAGACAGCGGCTGGAATGTTAAAAAGACAGCGCTGATATTAGGTTAAAGAAACAGGCCCCATTTAACCCTATTTAAAGACTGTTGGGCTTAAAAATGGCCCAAATGTGACCTGATTGGGCTGAAGCGTCGCTTCAAACCATCATTGCTTCGCGCTTAAAGCTCGCTTCACAGCGCTTCACGTAATGTAACGCTTCAGACCAAAAAAAAAAGCGATGTTTCCAGCGCTTCACGCTTAAAGCTCGCTTTAAGCGTGCTTTTTTAAACACAGCGTGCTACCACTTTTTCCCATTTAACCCACCGTATTTTATTGTTGACGCTACACCCACCCCAAAGGAATTTTCTTCTTATACCTTCCAAAACCTTCAGTACGGCCGAGGGACACTTGTAGAGCCATAAAAAATAATTGGGTAAGCTACCGAGGACTGATTTTACAAGAATTACCCTCCCTGCAAAAGACAAGTTCTTCGCCTTCCAGTTTGATAATCTTTTATTGAACACATCAATTACATCTTTCCAATTTGCTATACGATTCGTATTTGCGCCCACCTTTAATCCTAGGTAAATAAAGGGGGACTTACCTGCTTTACATTTAAAGACCGATGCCATGTTGTTGACTTCTTCATTAGTCTTACCAACCCCGAATAACTGACTTTTATGCGGATTCACCTTCAGACCCGATATAAGATAGAAAACTCTTAGAATTCTCTTGAGATTTTTTACATTGTTTTCCTCCCAATTGCCCACAAATATTGAGTCGTCCGCGAATAACATATGAGTTAAGTATGATCCGTCTCCTGGTAGTTAATAATTAAAACAGACTATGAACACTTCACTCGGAGCTTTAAGACCTCGGTGGACTAGACACATAATTTTTATGGTAGATATCATCATATCATAATGCACAAAAGTAAAAAAGTCAAAACTACATAAGTGGATACACTTATTGGAGAACGATACAGGTGGGTTCGGCCCAAGTATCAGGTGATATGATGACCCAACAAAAGGAGGCACAACCAAGTGGAAAGAAACTATACAAAGGGTAATTTTGAATGATCGAAAATTCGAAATGATGGGGTTGTGTGAAATATTATTTCTTTTGTGGTAGTTAAATAATTAAAAAAAGCTATATCAATTGCTATTTACCATGAGTGCTCAAGAAGAATCTCGATGATACAATATTATCTTCTAGAATTCTAAACCAATTTGGAACAAGATTTAAGTCAAGTGTAACAAAAAATATTTTATATTTACCAAGATTTTAGCCAACTCCAATGACATTTTTACTCATTGTTATAATAATGAGAACTCTATGAAGTGTGATTCATTATCAATCAACTACATATGATACTATGAAACTAATTACAAAAGAAATGCATTAAATCATAACTTATTAATTATTATGTTTGGAACAACATGAATAAATCATTGTGTTAATTGTGACATAGTGCTAGAAAGTGTGGATCATCTATTGGTGTCATGCGTAATAGCAAAGGAACTATTGGAATAGCCTTTGTCAGTTCACTTAATTCTATACGGGCCGTATAACCTTATACGGCCTGTATACACCATATGAGAATAAAATTTTACCATGTGGGATTATTAACTCCATTCTTTTAATCTAAACGGTGATGTGACCGTTATACATAGGACCCACATGCTTTTCTCTCCACGTTGTGGTTCGCCCTATACGGTCCCTCCTCACTCTTTGTTTAGAGCGGCCTCTGGTAGAGTGGCGTTGTATGGCGTTCGGCCACTCCATGTGGATGGGACGTTGCTCCATAGTGGAGAGTCTTGAAGAAGATTAGCTTATCAGTCTCGTTCAAACTGAAATCTGAGATTTTGAAAAGGTCTCGGGTACAGATTGTATTTTATTTCCCATAATTGTTATAAAATATTGAGATCTGCACTTTCAACCAATGGATTTTGATTCTTGCATAGTTGGCATTCATATATTTTTTATTAAAATGTCATTTAATTTTCATTTGTCTTTTAGGATAATAGTTACAATAAATAAATGGGTAGATAAACACGTTCATTAATTCTTTGTCCACCGTATCTGCGTACATACTCGTGCTTTTGCTGCCAGCAAGAAATTAAGTAAATATGCACGTATTTGTTTTTCAGATAAAGAATAATAATAATAATAATAATAATAATAATAATAATAAATAATAATAATAATAATAATAATAATAATAATAATAAACTATTAGGTCATATTATTTGCAGCTTTAATTTTGTCATTTCAGCGGCATCGAATATTTTTAATTATTTTTAGATTTCTATATAAAATACGAGATTATGTACCCACATATTATACGAGATTATGTAACATAACCGATATAATTATTGTATTACCATATGATAGTTCACACAACTAACTTAAATTTATTACAAAAACCGACTTATTTTACGTGTAAAAAACTTCGTAACACTGAAATATCAAATAGCTCGTGTTAAATATTGAATAATATGGAATACATACATACATATATATATATATATATATATATATATATAGGGAGAGGATCATGAGAAAACTACATATAAATGAGAAAACTAAAAAACCTAAAAAAAGCTAAAAAACATACCAAAATTTTTTTTTTTACAATTTTTTATAAAAAAATCGCTAGTTTTTATATATAAAAAAAATTACAATAAAAAATATATATATATTTTTGTTGTACTGCACATGTGCATTATATGTGTACTACACTTTAAATTATTTTATAATTTTAAAAAACCTACACTTTAAATTATTTTATTTTATTTTTTTAAAAAATATATATTTTGAAGATAAATTACAAAAAATTTAATGTAGTTAGCTATTAAAGAGGAAGGCTACAAATTAATTACCTATGTGGATTTACCAATGCACCCTTATAGTAACATTAAATAGTTATATTAAATGAAGAAAAATAAAGCATTCTTATTTGTTGAAATTTCTTTTTTTTTTCTGCTTACAAAAAATTATTCTCATTTGAACTCTCCACTATATATATATATATATATATATATAGGGGAGGGTTCATTGTGGAACACTAAAAAAGTGAGGAACCGGTGAACACACTTAAAAATTATACTTAACATGTTAAAAAATATTTTTTTCTAATTTTTTTCGACGATTTTTCTTATAAATAAATGTAGAAATTTTTTAATAAAAATAATCAAAAACTAAAAATAAAGAAAAATATTTAAAAAACAGTTAAAAAATATATATCTTATACAATTAACTTAACATGTTAAAAATCAATTTTTTTAAAAAAATGTTTCAGCGCTTTTCCTTATACAAATGGGTAGAAACTATTCGAAATAAAAAAATAATATTATTTTGTAAAAAACAAAAAATTAGCCTTTTTTAACTGTTTTTTTATATTTTTAGTTTTTTATTTTTTTAATTAAAATGTTTCTACAAGTATTTATAAGGGGAAACGTCGGAATTTTTTTTTAAAAATTGACTTTTAACATGTTAAGTTAATTTTTTATGAGTGTTCCATGGTTCCCCACTTTTTTAGTATTCTCCAATGAAACTCAAACTATATATATATAGGGGACCGCTAAAATGAGAACCACCTCCAGTTGTAAGAATCATGAGAACTTTTTGATCCGGGGCGAGTTGGAACAATTTTTTTTTCATAAATCTAGATGTGTGTATTATAAACACATTTGTAAAAAAAATTCAAAAAAAAATGTCGTGTGTGTAGTTTTGAGCACCACAAGTTTGTGTTTACGGGTACCGTAAATTCTAAATAAAATTTACGGTACCCGATTTAAAATTTACGGTACCCGTAAACACAAACTTGTGGTGCTCAAAACTACACACACGACATTTTTTTTTTGAATTTTTTTTACAAATGTGTTTATAATCACGCATCTACGTTTATGAAAAAAAATTTGGGTCCAACTCGGCCCGTACGGTGTAGTTCTCATGGTTCTTACAACTGGAGGTGGTTCTCATTTTAGCGGTCCCCTATATATATATATATATACACACACATAGGATAATGCTAGGGAGAAAACCCTCCATTTTGAGAAAACCCTAGAAAACCCAACCTCCTGACTTTTAGGGTTTTCTATCTAAAAAAAATGTAACCCTACCATATATATATATATATGGGAAGGATAAAATGAAAACTCACTTGAGTTGAAAAAACTCTAGAAACCCTTGTAAAAACCTTATGTAACATTTTAATTTTTTTTCTAAAAAAATAGGGAATGTAACATACATATATTTGAACATTTTTGTAAAAAAAAAGCACCGAGTAGCTTTTTTAAAAAATGTTAAAAATTCCATGTTACATAATATATATGTCCAAAAAAATGTAACATACGCATTTTGAACATTTAAAAAATACTAGTCGGCGCTTTTTACATTTTTTTATAAAAGTGTTCAAATATATATATATATGGGAATGCTAAAATGAGAACCACCTCGAGTTGTAAGAACCGTGAGAACTACACCGTAGGGGGCGCGGTGGACCAAATTTTTTTTTCATAAACGTAGATACATGTATAAAAACAACATTTGTAAAAAAAAATTCAAAAAAAAATGTCGTGTGTGTAGTTTTGAGCGCCACAAGTTTGTGTTTACGGGACCCGTAAATCTGGCCGGAAAATTTACGGGTCCCGTAAACACAAACTTGTGTTGCTCAAAACTACACACACGACATTTTTTTTTTTGAATTTTTTTTTACAAATGTTGTTTTTATACATGCATCTACGTTTATGAAAAAAAAATTTGGTCCACCTCGCCCCAGATCAAAAAGTTCTCGCGGTTCTTACAACTCGAGGTGGTTCTCATTTTAGCGGATACTTATATATATATATATATATGTTACATTCCCTATTTTTTTAGAAAATAATAAAAATGTTAAATAGGGTTTTCTTGAGTTTTTTCTACTCAAATGAGTTTTCTTCCTAAACTTCACCTATATATACTCTTCATATGACTGAATTTACGTATCACATTACACATAGCAATGTATATAAATAATATTTTTTTTGTTATTGTGTAACATTTAAATATAGCTTTTATTTAGTGTAAATGAAATTAATTTATTATGGTGCCATATTTAAATTTGTTATTCTTATTAATAAGTGTTATGCGAATTTTATAAATCAATGGGTATCATAAAATTATTATCTAAGTTAACAGTATATATGACAAATAAGATATTTGGTGACTTTATTATGTCACAATTTGCGTCCCTGTGGTATGTGCCAAACATCAACCTGAGCCCCTAAATTCATTTTTTTTGTTTTTTGAGCCCCTGACCTTATAAATTCATAACACTCTGAGTCCTTCTGTCACACTGTCGTTTGTTTGACTGTTTGAGCCAGGGGTAAGACCGTCTTTTTGATTTATTTCCCTTCTAAAAACCCCAAAATTCACTATTAAGCCCTAATTTACTCCCGCCAAAACACAAAGACAGTTGATTGTGCAAGAGAGAAACCCCAAATCGATGGTGTTCACATGGCGACTTCGTCCTCAAGGTGAATACTACGATCCTGAAGATATATATGGTAAGTTGATTGTGTCTTCTTCCTCAGGGGTATAGTCTGTTTTCGGTTTGTTGAGAATGAGTTTGATGTTTTGATCATTTGTGTTCTCTTTGTGTTAACAGAGAATGAACCCAGACTATTTTCGATAAAGATTAACCATGGAGGTGAGTTTACTGATTATCCAGGAAGGGAGTATGTCAACGGTAAGGTTAGTTACATTGACTGGGTTGAGTTTGAAAAGTTAAGTGTTGTTGTTCTTCGTGAAATGCTGAAAGATATAGGTTACTCTATAGATGATGTGTTCAATTATTTTGTTAAAGATCCTAATGTGTGTTTGGATTTTGGTCTTAGACACTTTACTGATGATGATGAGTTAGATTATGTGTATGACCAACTTAGAAAAGGATGCAAGTTAGTAGATTTGTATGTTGAAATAGGAGACTCTAGAATCAAGGATTCAACTGCAATGAGCCTGGCTTTACTAGATAATGTGGGTGAAGATAATGTGGTTGAGGGTGAGTCAGAAAGTAGCGAGGCAATTTCTGAGGGTGAGTCACAAAGTAGTGATAAAGAGAACAGTGATGAAGACGATCCAGATTACACATTTGATCAGGAACCAGATAATCCAGTGTTTGATTATGAAGTAGATATGAGTCAGTTCAAGGCATGTGTTGACTTTGATCCTGATGAAGTCAATGATCCTGATAGGGGTGCCCGAAGAATTGGTTGATGAAGTGTATTGGTTATCCACATGGAAGAAGGTTTATGAGAATGTGATTAATCCAATTCCCGGGCCTGAGAATTGGATACCCTCACAATGTCCCACCAAACTTCTGCCTCCCAAACACCATAAGCAGGTTGGGAGGCCACAAAAGAAGAGAAAGAAATCAGTTGGTGAGGCTGAAGTTGAAGCTCATTTTGATAGTGAGGGAAAAATGACCAGGAAGGGCAATACAACAAAGTGCAGCAAGTGTGGAAATTTGGGACACAACAGTAGGACATGCAAGGGGCAGGGTGGGGAGAATGTTGTACATGCACCAAGTGAGGATCAAGTTGCAGGTGGAGAAAACAAAACCAGGAAGGGCAAGTGTAGCAAGTGTGGAACCTTGGGTCACAACAGTAGGACATGCAAGGGCCAGGGAGGGGAGAATGTTCAAGAATCTCAAACTGTATCACAAGGTGCACCAAGTTCGAGTGAAGCTTAGTTAGGTTGATTTCAATGGTTTAAGACTTGTTTATGTATGGTTTAAGACCTGTTTATGTAGTGGCCCACTTCAAGACTTGTTTATGCAGTTCAACTATGCAGTTTATGTTTTGTAATGCAGTTCAACTGCAGTTTATGTTTGTAATGCAGTTTATGTTTTGTAACTGCAGTTTATGTTTGTAGTGCAGTTTATGTTATGCTGATCTTGGTAATGCAGTTCAACTGCAGTTTATGCAGTTAATGTATCATACACATTGAGTCTCAACCACAACTAAATTTCATTAAACGTATCAAACACATGCCGAGTCTCATCCAATCGGTCAATACAAACATTTAAAACCCTAACAATCTACTTCCAATGAGCATCATCATTTGACCATTCGGAGTCAGAAGAATGCTCCCCCGGGTACGGATCATGGTACCAATCATCCTCCGGTGGTTGAACTGCACATTCCCACCTAGCCCATTCCAACTCTTCTGAGTCGTAGTCCGCTGCTGGATCTGGAAGAGACGCTTCATACTCTGCTTTCAACACTTCTATCACAGCATCATAGTCATCAAACCACTCCTCCTTCAGCACAGACAGCACTAAGTCCAACTCATTGTCAGCCACTTCCTCAACCAATTCGTTATTCTACACATCAACGGAAACATTCATAGCATTAAACTGATACTAAACTTGTTCAATGTTCATTCATACATTAACCAAAACAAGACACATAACCAACATTCATTACATTAAGAGACTCTTACATTAAACTAAAAATACATTAAGAGAAGCTTCCGTCTTTGACACCTTGTTGGAGCTGGCAGCTGATTTTTGAGACATCTTCACAATAGTTTAAGACTGGATCGATCGATTTGGGATTTGGGGTTAGGGTCCGTATCAGATCAGTGGTCTTATGAATCAGTTTAATCAATTTAGAGGATAAGGGATTATATGTATGTATCATTAAGGGTATAAAGGACATTTCACAATAGTCAAACAGTCAAACAAACGGCAGTGTGACAGAAGGACTCAGAGTGTTATGAATTTATAAGGTCAGGGGCTCAAAAAACCAAAAAATGAATTTAGGGGCTCAGGTTGATGTTTGGCACATACCACAGGGACGCAAATTGCATTTTTCTCTTTCTAATTTGTAAAAGATCTCTTTAATTAGGGTTATAGATGGATTTGGGCGAGAAAAATTGGTGAGAAGAAATCTTATTGTGACACGTGTATAACTTTATATTTATTTATTAGGTAGTAGAAGAGTAGAAGATTTTACATAAATTAAGATTCACCGTTAAAAGATGTTTATCTTTATTTACATTTTGGTATATATCTATACTTTCTATAAAAGGATAAATCCCAATGACATAAGAAAAGCCGATGTGTCAGCAGAAGAGGCTGTCCAACAAGGCTTTTCTTATGTCATCAACGATGAGGTGGCAGCCATAGAGGGAGCATAGTGACATCATAATTCAAAGATCTGCCATCAAACCACTGCCCGACTTTCAAATTTCAAAGGTCTGGCCCACATTCAATTATGAAACCACTGATGTTCATTCAAAATTCAAACCACTGATATTTCATTAAAATGGGAGGGTAATTTGAAATTTAAAACTTACAGGGATATGTAATTTGCATTTAATGTCATCAGAGCTTCAATTCTTCTCTCTCTCAAATATAAATTCAAACCCAAATCCAAACCCGATCATAATTTCAAAAACTCATTTCAATCTCTCTCTCTACTCTCTCTCTCTCTCCATTCTTCACTAATCAAAAATTGAAATTCTGGGCTTCACTTTCAAAATTCAAACCATTTCTCTCTCAACTCTCTCTTTAAAACTCTAGATACAGAAAAGAGGATGAAGACGACAAAGGCGTTGCTGGTGATGCATGTTTATTCATCATGTTTAACATCGATTTGAATATTATGCAGACCAACGGTAGTTTAAAAATAGATATTTTTTGATTTTTTCTTTTTATCACAAACTGAATGTTTGTATGCTAAATGTTCTTCAGGTAGATCTTGCTGGATTTGTTATTTGGTGTGGAAGTGTTGAGTTCGTTGGATCTCAACTTTATTGATGAAGAGGTAATGTCTGTTTATGTTTAAAAATAGATGTATGCTAAATCTTCTTCGTTATTTCTTGAGCTTTGTTACATCTTTTCCAGATTGAATTTTCTTCAAATCGTCATCTTCTCCAATGCTTGCATCGATTCTTCTCTCGCTAAATCTGGTAACAATCCGTGACCTAATTTCTTTCATGATTCTATGAAATTGTAAGATATGTTTGTAGCTTTTGATTTTGTCTTTGATTTGTTATTGTTTATTCAGATGCTTGCATTGGTGTACCATATGATTACGAGTAGATTGATTTGATATGTTTGTAGTTTTTGTTTTTGACAATCTGTTTTGTTTGTTTATTCACCCATGTTTCATTCATAGATCTCTATAATCCATATTTTTGGTTTCAAATCTGTTTCCTGAGTTATTTACTGTTGTAGCACACCAAATATTTGTTATTTGTATTGAGTTGGTATATTGGGATTAAATACTGTAGGATCGTTTTGTGACCCAAACGAGTCGATCAGAAGAGTTTTTCTCAATACGAAAGGCGGAAACATACGTATCAAGTTCAATTCAGCAAGAATATACACTTTAAACTGTCAATATATTGATTTGACAATGATTTACAGCGAGATGACACTTCGGCAGCACTTCGGCTCTTCAACCGGAATCACAGAACTGTTTCAAACGAAATCAGCATGCACATATATATAGGCAAGGTAATTCCGCTTGAACATGTTCAAACGAAATCACATTTCAAGCGGAATTAGTAATTTCGTTTGAAATGGTCTTGCTGATTTCATGCGGAATTACAAATGTTAATTCCGTTTGAAATTACCTCTTAACCTAATTTTGACATTTTTCTCGAACAATGTGCCCTGATCTATCTACAAACATACAAGACTCGATATAAGACGAAGTCGACAGACGCATGCACCAACAGACTCCCCCTCGAATGTTGACAAGTCTACAGTGTCGAGTCTTCAATCTTCCATCTTTATCAGTCCTCTCGAACTCTTTTGAAGTATCTGACATTGTAAAGCATCTTCAATCTTCTCTCTTTTCTTCATCTCAGCACCAACTCGAATGTCTTCAGACTCCCCCTTTCGATAAGCTGGGATCGCAGTCTGGCTTTCACAGATTTAAGATCGTGACCTGGCTTTCATCCAACTCAAGAATCAAAACCTGGCTTACCTGCACAATCTTAACCTAGAAATAAATTTCACAAATTGAAAATTTTGACAAATATATTCTCTGCTTACCATTTGTATGAACTGAATGATTTAACATTTTAAAACTTCTGACGACCACTTGTAGGAATCATTCAAAAATAAATGATTTTACAATGTTAATCTCTAACAAACTACTTATAAAACTTCTTTATATACACTCTCCCAACCCTGTTCATCATGTTTAGCACTTGGAATTTTAAAAATCAGCTCTTCAACATCAGTTGTCGAAAATATTTTTGGATTTTTCAAAATTTATGCTAAAACACACTAAAATCTTTTTGGATTTTTACTTAAAAAAATGCAATAAAGAAAAATTTACAGACAATATTTTTGTGAGTTTGTGTAAGAGGATCATATCAGTTTTTTTTAGACAAATCACCAACACCGTTAAGCTTTAAACATTTTAAGTTCTAAACAATTCACTTAGATTGTCAGTATATTGATCCACTTAAATTTTCACACAAAGTTCAACTGTTTCGAGATACGAGATTAATGTTTTAAGCACTTAAACTTATTCGCTTGTCCCACCTCAGAATATAATCCCGTATCCAGATCCCAATATTCAGTCTTACAGGTGAGTATACCTAGATGATATCTGTAAGGTTTAAATGCGAGGGCCGTGAGAGCTCAGGTCAGAACTTCCGTTCAGCAGAGAGATGACGGCTTTGACTTTTGGTGGGTTCCCTTTAGAGAATCTTTTTTACAACAGCACATGATTTGCTTTTTGCAATGTTTCATCATTTTTTATGCTGAGGGGGGGGCTTTATTTCAAGCAGCGTAAAGTATTCTCCGGGGACTAGGCCATTGCTTCCACAAAATCAGAAGTCCCGGGATAATACCCTAGATATCACTAAGCATAAAGACCTAGTATCTCAGAAAGATGGACCTTTCAAACAAGATTTCAGGGGTTACCCATATATCCGAGAGATGTTCCCCACGATATAAGCAAGTTTGAAATTTAGGTTTATATCTCGTCACAATCTACTAAATGTGTAAAAACCTACTGGCATATCATCAGTGAGACTGTTTATTACATTTTACTTTCCAATTCTTTTGCATGCTGTGATCGTCCACTGATGTACTATCATTTCCTCTTTTTGAAAACAAAACTCATTTTTGATTTTATCATGTTTTTGACATTTTCAAATTTTCTAATGTTTTTGGATTTTCTGAAAATTCTTACTCCCCCTAAAATTCAAAATCATTTAAAGAAAATTGAAAACAAACTGTACAAAGTTAAGTGACAACTGATATCAAATCACTTCAATTCGCCATCCACTTGGCATAAACAATCAGAACTCCCCCTTACAACAAACTATTTTTCCATTATGATTTCAAAACACTTAAGTTTGTTTTAATCAAATGGTTTTTCTGGAAAATAAGTTTGCATAAAACCTCTTGTAAGTTAGGAGATTAATTCATCACCTTGTTCTTCTTTAACCACTTGAAAAAAATTTAACAGTATCCGATTCAATCAATAACATCACTTGCAGAAAATCAAGTACAACTTAATGTCCCTGATTTACCACTTGTAAGTTGAAATATCAATAAACCATTTTCCCAACACCCACTTCGGTTATATTTCACAAGAAAGATGCCGATTCCTGCTCCACGATTACCAACTTGGGAGCTCCGGCAAGTCCGGATTTTTCACTCATCATAATAGGTTCCATCCCAGTCACAAACCTGGGACGGCCCATTGTTACCTGGTTTCTTCGTTTTCTTATCATAAAATTCCTTCACCCCTTTCACCTTCCCATCAACCATTTTACCAAAAATATGTTTCACTTTGGGGTTAAATGCCTTTTCAATTTCAAAATCTTTCTTTTCAGAGAAAAATTGATTTGAAATCTCAATTTTACCAACTTTTTGTTTAAAATTTTCAGCTCGCAATGGTGGAAAATTTGCATCATCCATTTGCGGAACTGATGTGTCCAATTTTAACTCAACACGTGGCTCCTCTGATTTTGTGAAATCAGATTCATCACTAGAACTATCATCAGATTTCTTAACAACCCACTTTTGGTTGTCAAGATTTGCTTTTTTCTTGTAAAAACCTCTTGAACATTCACCAATTTCAAATTTTGAGTTTTTGAAAATCTTTGATCTCTCAATTGGTGGTTCAAACTCAACCTCTTTATCTTTCAGTTTAGAAACTCCCTGTTTGGTTTGGATTGCCTTAGAACAATTCCTGGCAATATGACAAACTGTTTTGCATTGAAAACAGGTTCTCGTTTCTTTTTTCTGAGCAACTTCCTTCATTTCCTCTTGCTTCTTCGCAAGGAATTCTTTGTTTGATCGATTCCTGAAGAACTTCTCTTTTTCTTCTTCAGATGATATCCCTGAAACAAACACAGTTTTTGGTTTATAAATTTTCTCATTTTTATAATTTTTCGGTGGAATAAAACCTAATCCTTTTCTTTTGAAATTACCGTTATGGTTTGGTTTCTTTCGATAACCTGAACCAGAACTGTAACCCTTTTTCTTGTTTTCTCTTTGTTGTACTCTTGAGGTGTAAGATTTAGGTTTTTCAGAAAGATTTATATCTTTTATTTCAGAAATATTAATTTATGTTAATTTGAAAACCTTTTTTTATCATTTCTGGTTTAACACCTCTTATTGGAAATTGTTGATCATAATATAATTTGTCAGAATCATTCAAAGTATATGCTACTTTGACTGTTTCATCATTCAAATTAGATTTTGATAACAAAAACTCTTTATTGTAAACTCTTTTAACCGAAGTTTTTGGACTGTTGTCAGTTGAACTCGAACTTTCAGACCCAGACTTTGACTCTGACTCTGACTTTGACTCCTCGGATTCATCTTTATCCAACACCTGATCGACCACTTTCTTTATTAACTCGGACTCATGATTAGTATCAGATGACTTAAAAGTGACATCAATGTTGTCTGGCAAATTTTCTAAAGACTCAGACTCCCACTGTAAATTTGTTGCCTTTTTTACTCTTTCTGAATTTGGATTTCTAGGAGAATATCCATTTTCAAGCGGGGGTGGACACTTTGTATAACTGAAACTTTTTTTCTTACCAGAATCAATCACTTCAGTATCCTTCTTCTTTTCTTCAAACATTTCCTCTTCATCAAATGCCTTCATGCCTTCAACGGTTGGATAAATCCTGTCAATAACATAAGAAGTACATGAGTAACTTTTTAACAATCTATTTAATCTCTCTATTTCAATCCTTTGAGTTTCCAGTTTCTGTTCAAGCACAGCACATTTCTCAATGTAACTGTTAACACTTTTCTGCTTTGTCATGAGAGCTCCTTGAAGTGTTTTCATGGCTGTTGCTTGTTCACTGCTTGACTGATTGTACTGATTCATTGCTTTATTAAGAACATCATATGATTCCTTCAATCTGTTCATGTTATGAATCAAAGTACTATTCAGCTTCTTTACTGCTTCACAGTTTTCACATTTCACCGGAATCTTTTGTGCATCAGCTTCTGCATCAACTTTGAAAACTGGAATGTCTTTTAATTTCTTTCTTATCACAGGAACTTCTTCATCATCACTACTGACGGGTTTTTTTAACTTTTTTCTTTTTCTTTTTAGCTTTTTCATCATCACTATCAATCTCTTCTATCATTCTTAAGTCCTTTTCCAATCTTCTTGCATAATAATCATCATCATTATCACTGTCTTCAGCAACACGAGCAACAAAAGCTTTGTGATTTGAAGTTTTCTTTGGATCATAATCATCCCAACTGAAATTTGCCCAGCTAAACCCTTCTGGTAATTTTTCATCATCTTGATTTATCAGACATGCTTTACTATCAGCTGAAACATATTTGTCCCAACTGAAATCTTTTGTTGACTTTTTATCATCTTGATTCACCATACAAGCTCTCTTTGATGATTCTTCGATTGTCTTTCTAGCATGTGCAGTTTGAGGTTCTTGTTGTTGTTGAGTAACTTGATGATAAATTGCTTTCCGATAGTAGTCATTGTTGTTGAACGGATTTTGAGCTCCACTTGCTTCGCGGTTTGTGCACTCCCTCTTGAAGTGTCCTTTTTCCCTGCAATGAAAACAAGTAACTTTAGATTTATCAAATCCTAAAGTAGAAACATTTGCATCACGGAAATCATCTCTTCCCATAATTTGTTTAAACTTTTCAGCTCTTCTCAAAACACTCGCCAAACACCATTTTATATCCATCAATTCCATCTCTTCTGCATCAATCTGATCGTAATCCTCTTTTGTCAACATTGGATTCCCGATCTTTCCTGCTACAAGACTTCCATATGATTCCAGCACATTTCCCAACAAAGACATGTGACTTTTTGCAACCTCTTCTGAAAAATTTTCATCATTCTCAAGATTCAACACAATATTGCATTGTAGCTTCTTTCCATTCTTTGTTGTTGAAAAATTTGGATCAAATGATGGATATAAAGAAAAACTCGTTTTGCTGTTTGATCCTTTAGATGTTCCTCCAGATGAGCTTTTTGCATTGAATGCAGTTTCAACTTTTGGTGACATGTTGGTCTTGTCACTGATACTTCCTTTGTAATACAGCCCAATATCTTGTTCACCATCAAAATCTTTCATTCTTGAGATCTTTCTCTGTTCCATTTCTTGAGCTTCAAGTTTTTCAATAAACTTGTTCAGTGTCAAATTACTAAAATCTTTCTTATTTCTCAACATCATCAAATACGTGCCCCAAGTTTCATGTGGCAAGGCATCAGCCAACTTTTCTACCAACTCTTCATTATCTTTATTGATGCTCACTCTCTTCATTTGGACTAACAGATTGCAATATCTTTCGATAATCTGCTTTGTGCTTTCAGTTCTCAAACCACGAAATAAATCGAATTCTTTCTTCAAGAGTGATTTTTTATTCTTGGTCATTTCTTTACTTCCAACAAACTTTGATTTTAAAGCTCTCCAAATTGAATATGCACTTCCAGTGTGTTGCAATAAAACCAAGATATCTTCCTTCACAGCTTGATGCAATAGACTAATCATCATCTTTTCATTTTTGTATTTCTTTCTATCATCAACACTTAAATCTTTAATAGCAATTTCCTCTTCCTCATCATTCGTCGGTCTAACATACTTTGTTTCAACACACTCCCAAGCATCCAAATAATTTGCTTGCACCCAATTTTCGAATCGTTCCTCCCATCCTTTATACTCTTCAATGTTCATAAGCTTTGGCGGTTTTTGCATAGTGCCCGTTTCATTTTCCATAGTCAAATTTTGAGTAACACTAGCCGGAGTAGTCGGGGAAGTAGCAAATGCATTATAGAATTCCTCTTCCATGTTATGGTTTTTCAAAAATTTCACAAACAGTTTGTTCAAACGAAATTACTTCTCAAGCGGAATCCCTTTTCAAACGAGATTACCCGGTTCAAACGAAATACCAACTTCCAAACGAAATAACCCTTTGAAGCGAAATACCCTTTCAAGCGGAATACCCTTTCAAGCGGAATACCTAATTCCGTGTGAACTAACACCCTTTCAAACGGAATCACTAATTTCGTGTGAAATGTTCAAACGGAATCACAGTTTGGAGCGGAATTGCTAATTTCAAAAGGAATCACTCAAACGGAATAAGGTTTTCAAGCGAAATCAAGATGCTATTTCAAGCGAAATACTGCTGATGTCATCATTCTCGAGCTGTTTTTCAAGCGGAATTAGCAATTTTACCAATTTATATCGAATTTAAGTCCAATTCTCTCAAGGATTCATTAAAACACTGTTTTGCACAATATATGAGAAAATTAGCCGATTTTAACCGTGAAAAGTTGTTAAATTTTGAAAAGAAGGTGTAGAAAACAGAATTTGCAGCTGAGTTGGTAAGAACTCTTCCTCCTGAGCTCTGATACCACTTGTAGGATCGTTTTGTGACCCAAACGAGTCGATCAGAAGAGTTTTTCTCAATACGAAAGGCGGAAACATACGTATCAAGTTCAATTCAGCAAGAATATACACTTTAAACTGTCAATATATTGATTTGACAATGATTTACAGCGAGATGACACTTCGGCAACACTTCGGCTCTTCAATCGGAATCACAGAACTGTTTCAAACGAAATCAGCATGCACATATATATAGGCAAGGTAATTCCGCTTGAACATGTTCAAACGAAATCACATTTCAAGCGGAATTAGTAATTTCATTTGAAATGGTCTTGCTGATTTCATGCGGAATTACAAATGTTAATTCCGTTTGAAATTACCTCTTAACCTAATTTTGACATTTTTCTCGAACAATGTGCCCTGATCTATCTACAAACATACAAGACTCGATACAAGACGAAGTCGACAGACGTATGCACCAACAAATACTGAACTGGTGGAATGACAACAAGTTCAGGTTATGCTTCAAGCTGTCTCGATGTCTTTGGAGGCGGATAAGTGGCTTTGGGAGGTCTGAAAAACAGAATTGATAAATTTAGGGAAAATGGGGTTGAAAGATGATAACCCAACAGTTGAGGATCTCATTCTACAGGTTCGATAAATTCAAGGGTATTCTCAAATAATGCTTCCTAGATTTTTGAAGACCGACAAATGTCCAAAGAAGCAACACTGTGGACATTTGTCGGTCTTCAAACATCTAGGAACCATTATTTGAGAATACCATTGAATTTATCGGAGCTGTAGAATGAGATCCTCCACTGTTGGGTTGTCATCTTTCAAACCCATTTTCCCTAAATTTATTGATTCTGTTTTTCAACAGGGATGATGATTCCTCTCAAAGGGTTATGGAGTGGTTATAACAGCTAATCATGCTAAGGACTGTTATAACTAACCACTGCTCCTTATAAAGACTGATGGACTTAAAGACTGATGAGACCAATCTACTGTTGAAGATAAAACCCTGTTAAAGACAAGCACTTATGTACCTAAGGCCTGATCAACCAAAGGAAAACCAGTGGTCAGTAACAGCAGTGGTTCAGCATCTACAGCGGATTCAACATCAGTATTTATGTATCAGTTTTTCTTATGTAACAGTGTTTAGTGTATCAGTGTTCAGATTTTGTTACAACTTCGATAATGGTTGTTAGATTTATGAAAATGTCTAACAATTTTGAAGACTAAAATTTTGGTTTTTAGTTATGTGTGTCTTAACCTGTTGTGTTTGAAAGTTTGGTATGTTATGGCTACAATTTGAATCATCTAAACTGATGGATTTTGTATGTAATTGCTACAGTTTGAATATTATTGTTAATGTTCATTTTTTGGACAAGTAGTAGTGTTATATATTATTTTTAGTGACTGAGTACTGCTTTAATGAATTGGTTAGTAGGAAAACTGTTAGAATCTGTTGAGCAGTGTTCGCTTCAACAGACCTTATCATCTGTTGATCATGGTCTGTTAGAGCACTGTTGTTAAACATTCTCTGTTGAACTGCATCATCTGTTAGTCCATAGTATAGGTTCTCTTTGGCAGACCTTTGCTTGAACCGTCTCGGTGTTTATCAGCAGATGTTTATCATGATGCGTGTGTAAACAGATGTTTGAAATTCTCTGTTTAAGTGCATCATCTGTTAAGGCGTAGCAGATGTTAGCAATCTATACTGTGGAATGATCAGCAGATGTTATGTTTGGCAGACCTTTGTTTCAACAGCAGATGCTTCAGATATTTAAAGATTGTATCAACTGTTAAGTAACAGCAGATGTTAGCTTTATGATGCTTTTGTATTCATATTGAGCAGCAGAGGTTGTGTTTATCAGAAAGGTTATTTGCTATAACAGTCATTGTGTTGATCAGCAGAGGTTATTTGGAACAACATACTTTGCTTGAACAAATTTTCTGTTTCACAGAGCTTTTGGTTTGTCAGACTTTATCTAAATAGAGGTTGAGTGCATAAATTTGTTTGTAGTCAGAGGTTAATTGAAGTATCGATGACTGCCCATAAATTTACAGAGTATAATTCAAGTTGTAATGTATCATGAAAAGCCAATTAAAATATATGGAGAATGTACAACAAAGGTTTAAGTTAATATAAATAACAAGATAAGCATAGATGATTATAATTTAAATATTCGTAAGTCGTAAGTTTTCAAAATATAGAAGTTTGATACATCACCATCCTATAATTTATCTAAAATGAGATAATACCAACAACCACAACTATCTGTAGACTTTCTTTAAGATCAGCTTGGCTTTTTCTTCAGAGTAGACAAATTTGCATCTCATATTTCTGTAGATACCATTGGGCTTCATGAACTTCTTGGTGAATTGACAAGCCGGATATCTAAATCCCTTGCCATGCTTCTCCCGTCGAAAGTCAACTACAGTGTCAACTCCATTCAGATTTTCAACTGTCATCTTCAATGTTCTATGAATCCTTGATAAAGACACTACTTTCACATTCAGACGCTTAAAAATAAATATAAAATACCAATAATTAATAAGAAACAAATAATGTATTTAAGGAAAGTAAGAAAAAAACAGCTTAATTGTAACAAACATTTAACATCCAAAGAATGAGGAATAATATATTAACAGAATAAACTTACAAAATGTTTGCTGCAGTACCATACGAATTGTAAGGGGTATACATCAGGATCAGCTTCATAATATGAGACAGCGGCTTCAAAATCTGCGTCGTCGATATCATCGGATGATTCATTCGATACAACATAATCACTGTCAGAATCTGTGTCATTGGATTCTTCAACATCCGACTGGTGATCCAGATCCTCGGTAAGTGGAGCAACTTCTAAATTGGGTGAGGAAATATTGTCTATCGGACTGTCATTGGATTTGGGTGCAACAATCTCACATCCATTCAAATCAAAGGCAGTAAGCAGAAAGATGTAATCCGCTACGTATTTTAAAACAAGTACAATTCCTTTTTGAAAGCATCTGATACTTGCTCTGCATTAATCATATCCTGAGAACACATGTTGTGAAAAATGTTTATATCTGGCGTTGTAGTAACAAGTTTGCAGCTCTCATTTTTAATGAGAGTACTAAATTGTTAATAACATTATTTTCTTAACATCTGTTTACTAACCTTTGTAATTTATGTTGACTGACCTTTTTAACATGGGTTGACTAACATATGATAGTTACTATCTATCCATCTGGCAATCTCTGTTGGAGATAATGGATGACAGTTCTTAGGAAAGTCTGTTGGAAAGCAACAGAAGTTTTCAACAGATAATAGACAACAGTGGTTTGCTATCAACATAATGGAATTGCTGTTGAATAAACCTATTGATCATTAATTTATATCAATTTTGTAAGTCTGCACTAATTATTTTTTTACTTTCTGTCAATATGTCTTATGCATGGTTTTCTAAGAATCGACCCGTGTTTGCACAATGATCTTACCGCTAGTACTATATAATAAAAGAAACCATTTTGGGGACACTTGTCTTCATATTATACCATGTCTTATGGATAATTATTATTTTATTTTAATCTCTTTTAATTAATTATAGATAATCCTCCTACTAAATATTATTTAGTTTAATTATTACTTTATATTTATCTATTTACTTCAAATTCAAACTTAGTTATCTAATTTGATATTAGAGTAAATTACGATTTTGGCCCATGTGGTTATATCACTTTTACCCTTTTAGCTCAAAAAAAAATATTTTAACATCTGAACGCTCAACGTCTTTTTTTACTAACCCTTTTGGACCCAAACATCTTTTTTTCTAACCCTTTGGCCCCTAAAAGTAAATGGATGGGTTTATTGTTAGGGGCCAAAAGGGTTAGAAAAAAAAGACGTTGGGGGCTTAGATGTTAAAAGATTCATTTTTTGGCTAAAAGGGTAAAAGTGATATAACCACAGGGGCCAAAATCGTAATTTATTCTTGATATTAACTATATATTTGAACGTTTTGTTTTGTTTGGTGTCACATAGATTTTTACGAAACTTAAAATAAAATTAACTAATATTATTTATCATTTCTACATTTACAAGTTTTAAATAAAAGGGTTAAATTTATTGAGACTTCGTTAACAAATTTTACTACAATAGAATAATCTATTTATATCAATCTAAATATATATCTATACTATACTAGTGTGAGATTCATTGGGGAACACTAAAAAAGTGGGGAACAGCGGGGAACCGACTCAAACGAACTCCGATTGGACTCATTCTAGCGGCGTTGGAACCGGCTCGTCGAACCCTAACTAGGATCTTTTAACCCTGAAACCTAAATCATAACCCCTAAACCCTAAATTTATTAGGGTTTGGCTTTTAGGGTTTTTCTTTAGGGTTTAGCTTTAGGGTTTAGCTTTTAGGGTTTATAGTTTAGATTTTACAGTTTAGCTTAGGTTTTAGCCTTATTTTTTAGCTTTAGGGTTTAGAGTTTAGGAGTTAGGATTTAGGGTTTAGGGTTAAGAGATCTTAGTTAGGGTTCGACGAGCCGGTTCCAACGCCGCTGGAATGAGTCCAATCGGAGTTCGTTTGAGTCGGTTCCCCGCTGTTCCCCACTTTTTTAGTGTTCTCCAATGAACATTCCCCTACTATACTATACAATAAAACATTAATGTGTGACACCTATTATTCATTGTAAGCATTTATTTTATGATTTTCTCGTCTCACTTCCAAATTTATCTTATATTAATTAAATAAATGAATGAATAATGAGCTAATATTAAATTTCATCCTACTTTAAATTTCGAATACCATTCTTCTATTTTTCTAATAAAATATTATTATAAAATTTAAATTGTTAATTTAAGATATTTTTAAATAAAACAAATTATTTATCACGAAAACCAAACTTTGTATTAATATATTAATTATTTTTATTTTCATTACTAAAAAAATTATTATATCAATTTTATTACATAATTTATAAATCAATTTGTCAGAATTGGTACCAACATTTTATCACTAAAATAGATGCTGATTTGCTTTCTTGAATAACATATCTTCTTTTCAAGAACCATCTTCATAATCACCATATCCATAGCGTATCGAGTATTATCCATTAGTATATTGAAAGATATGACTTTTTTATTATTGGTATATAAAATTAGATTTATTAAACCCGTGTAATACACATGGTTTTTAAAGATATACATTTTTATTATTTACTATACAAAATTACATTTATTCGACCTGTGTAATACATGAGATTTTTTAAGATATAACTTTTTATTATTTGATATATAAAATTAGATTTATTCAATTCGTACAATACACGGGGTTTTTTAATGATATATATTCTTTATTATTTAGTATAGAAAATTACATTTATTCAACCCGTGTAATACACATATTTTTAAAGATGTAATTTTTTTATTATTTGGTATATAAAATTACATTTATTCAACTCGTGTAATAACTGAGGTTTTTTAAAGATGTATTATTTTATTATTTGGTAACCAATATTACATTTATTCACCCCGTGTAATAGACGTGGTTTTAAAGATATAATTTTTTTATTTTGTATATAAAATTATATTTATTCAACCCGTACAATATGATTCTTGTAGATATAACTTTTTATTATTTAATATATAAAATTATATTTATTCAACCGTGCAATAAAAAAAAGTTTTTAAAGATATATTGTTTTATTATTTAGTATATAAAATTCATTTATTCGACCCGTGTAATACACGGGGTTATAACCTAGTATACTATATAAAAATCATAGTTGTAAAGATTTTATCAATGAATTGATTAATATTATATTTGTGGGAATGTAGATTCAAATAAGAAAAATTCATTACAACCGCTTATTTGAGTTTAGTTAAAATCTTACATAAAGTGCCTTTGGTCTAGCGTTAGAATTAGAAAATGAGTAAATTGTCATTCTAAAAAAAGTTGAAATCTCACGAACTAAAAATAATAAAACCAATTTTTTAAGTTAATTACACAATTGGTCCTTTTGGTCTGTGAAAAGTAACAATGTTAGATACTAAAAGTTTAAAGTAACAATATAAGGTATTTTCATCCTATAGTACTAAGGGGCTGTTTGTTTACCTCTTAATAGAGCTCTTAGGGGTGTGAATTTCTGACACGACCCGAAAACACGACACGAACCTAACACCAAATTCGAGGGTTTAGGTTTAGTCTAAACAGGTTCGGGTCAGTTTCAGGTTGAACCCGCGAACCCGTTTAGGTTAACGGGTCGGGTTCGGGTCAACCTGGTCGGGTTGGCGGGTTGACCCATTTAACCCATTTATATTATATTATAATTTTTTTACAATATATTTTATGTCATAAATTAAATAAGGAGTGTATTTTATGCGATAATTATAACTTAAAAAGAGAAATTAACATAACATTTTATAATTTAAATATATTATTATTATATATGTTTGTGTTTTTTAAGTAAATTTTAATTTTAATAAATTAATTTCAGAAAAAAATTAAAAAATTCGGGTTGAACGGATCGTGTTCGGGTCAACCCATATAACTTCGGGTCGTGTTCGGGTTCATATGTATGATACGGTTTCGGGTTCGGGTTCGTGTAAAATTTTCGGGTTTGGGTCGGGTTGAACCCGCCAACCCGCGAACACGACCCGTTTAACACCCCAATGAGGTGGTGGTGGAGTGGTAAGGGAGAGACTTGGTGTTCTAAAGGACCCAAGTTCAATTCCTAATCTTCCCATTATTTTCTGCGGCACCTGGTGACGATGGGAGACTAGGCGAAAAGTTGGAGATCGCTAGTTCGATCCTTGAACTGAGCGGGTTTTACCTCACCGCACTGTCGTGCCTTCGGGCGAGTGTTCATGGGCTTCGGCCCTAGGTGAGGGTTTTCCCCAGTTTGGAGGCGAGTGTATCACGATGTGGTGAATTTCGCCAGTAGCCTACTTAGAGGATTCGTTGATCGTTAAAAAAATGGTTCCGACCTCTTACTGGTTTAACACTTAATGGTTCAGATTGTTTGTTTCGCAAGCAGATGTCTGAATGGTTCAGACATTTGCCTCTGAATGGTTAAGCATTATACTGAGTCTGAATGGTTAAGACCTCTAACCTGAATTGAACAGACATTTATCTCTGAACGGTTAAGCATTATATTGGCTCTTAATGGTTCAGACCTCTTATTGGTGCAACACTTAATGGTTCAGACATCTTACTAATTCAGCACTTAACCATTCAGAAGTTGCCAAACAGCCCCTAATACTAACTCCAATTAAAAACTAATTGAGAACTAAGGGTATTTTCACTATTTCACATCTTTGTACTCAACCTTCTTACTTTTGTGAAACCACATGGACTTGCCGCGTAATTAACTCCTATCATTTAAAACAAATATTTTTATTTTCTTTTATTATCTAACTAATTTTTTATAACTATATAATTCAATACATCTTAAAATGGTGAAAAAGGTTATATATTTTAAAGATTTTATCTACGTAAAGACGTATTTTTTTATCTACGTTTTGTTGTAAGAAACTCAGCTGAATTCATGACGCGGTTTTTATTTATCTACATTTCATTGTATAAATCAAGCCGAACTCACTACATATTTTTTATCTACTTTTCGTTGTGTGAAAAGTTATATATTCTAAAAGGTTTCATCTACATCACCACATATTATTTATCTACGTTTCGTTGAATTAAACTGAGCAAAACACACAACACATTTTTATCTACGTTTCGTTGTGTGAGTTATATATTTTAAAATATTTTATCTATGTCACGACGATTTTAATATCTGTGTTTCGTTGTGTGAAACCGAGCCAAACTCACGACGTATTTTTTATCTAGGTTTTGTTGTGTGGAAAGTTATATATTCTAAAAAATTTATGCATGTCATGACATATTTTTTTTATCTTTGTTTCGTTATGTAAAACTGAGCCGAAATCACAACGTATTTTTCTATTTACGTTTTGTTATGTGAAAATTATATATTCTAAAATGTTTTATCTATGTTTCGTTGTGTAAAACATAGCCGAAATCACGACATATTTTTTTATTTACGTTTTGTTGTGTGAAAAATTATATAATCGAAAAAAATAATTTACATCATGACGATTTTTTTTATCTACGTTTCATTATGTAAGACCGAACCGAACTCACAAGGTTTTTTTTGTAATTATGTTTATTGTTGTATGAAATCTAGCTGAACTTACCATTTCAAAAATTATTTAGTTATATTATTAAAAAACATGCAGTGAAATAATAAAAGAGTTGTATTTTTTTTATGATAAGAGTTAACTACGCAATAAGTCTATATGGTTTCTCAAAAGTAACAGTGTTTGGTATCAAAATCTCAGATGCGTCTCTAAGAATTCACGAACACTGTTCGAGCTTGAAAAAATTGTGTCATTCCGTAATGTTTTATTATTATTATTTAAAAAATAATCAAATTAGTATTGAGCTCAAAAACCTAATGCCAAGTGGGCTAAGTTCTAAACCATAAAAAATAATTTGTAAATGAGCCTATATTGGAATTGGTATATGTTTACTATTTTAAAAATAAAATAACATATACATATCATATTTTTTATAAATCACGTGCCCCTCGAAATAACAGTCCTTGTGCGAGGGTCCTCCCCGCACACCATCAAATCCGCCACTGTAAGATCTGAAATGATAATATTAACCTCACTTCTCAGTTAACTTTTAACTAATGTAAACCTTAATATCATAGGATGTTACAAAAACAAAAATTAATACCCTAGATTGACACTTTAAATTCTGAATACTTAGCCTTGTTAGTTTCTACAAACCATAAGGATTAACAAAGTAATTAACTCATTTTTTATAGTATTTTTTCCCTAAAAATAATTTAAATTTTAAATAATTGGTGCAGATTATATTTCAAAGTTGCCAATAAGCAATAATTTATTTTATTATTTGTAAACTTGATAACCACTCAAGTTGCATTTATATATGCATGCATTTATGAACTTAGTTGCATTCAAGATTATTCGTGTCAACTTAGGTTCTCAGTTGTTATTATTTATTATCTTACTAGGTTATCACCCGGGATTGCTTCCCGGGTAGTTTTATTTTATTACTTATTAAACATGCATACTTTTTTAAAATATGACGTATTATTTCATTAAACGTTGTTAGTATATTCTTAATTCTTAATACAATAATATGACATATTAATACCTTCGCTATAAGGAGTTATAATGTGATGAATGATGAAAACATGAACACAAAAGCAGAGTCTCCAAGTGCATATATGTTGTTGGCCTCTTCAACTCAAAGCCATTCATTAGTAGCTAATGCACTTCTATTTGCCTATGTATATCAGAAGGATCAAAAACATTATCACATTATATAGTAATCATTAAAATAGAAACAAAAATGGAAATCCAATGGAAGTTACCTGGCCAAGATGAATAGTACACTGTTCACAACTCTAGATAACCTCCCACCCCGTGTGTTACAATCAAAATAACCGAATAAGTAAAACATCATTCGCCAATCTGCAAATGATTATGGTTTGTTTCTAGTTAACTTTCACCTGTTCTAGATCAGATCCAACATTAAAATCAAAATCAGATAAGTAAACCACAAAATCGAAGTACAAAATAGAAAAAAAAAAACGAAGAACCATGAAAGACCACACCGCAGAAAAGAAAACAGGTCGCCGGGTTCGGAGCGGAACCCTAGCCGCCGCAGAACCGACATATGCGGATTTAAGGATGATGAATTAGCGAAGAACCAAAACCCCCAAAAATGTAGGGATTGAAAGCGTATACTAACTAACCTGGATTGATCTTTCTCTTCTGTTAAGATTAGAAAAAAAAACCTATTGTGAAAACACACGAAAGATGAACATTAATAGTTTGCGAAATCAAGGAATACATATATGAAATCTGATAGAACTCTAAGTTGGAAGAATACACAAACCACGAGTTGAACCTCATCAGCATCTCCCGATTCACCAATTCCAGAAACGAAAATGGAAATTAGCGGTTTGTTTATCCCAGATCCTCTCTTTCTCTCTCTGGCTCTCATTCTCTGCGATGTGTAGGTTAAAAAGATAAGAAGGCAGGGTGGGGAATGAACACGTATAAAATGAAAGACACAATCGAAGAAAGGCCAAACCAAAATTCATATCATTGAAGGTTGAATGGAGCAGAGGATTGAAGAAAGAAGGCGTGAATGAGAAGATTGTGAATTCTAGGGTTTGAGGTAAGAAGGTAAGACGTTATATATGGATCCGTTTTCATGACCCGAATTCACATTCCAACCCAAAAATATAAACGGATCCCGCATCAAGATTGCTAATATGTTTTCCCGCCAAAACCAAAATTTAGAGCCCAGATATTGCGACACGTGTCCCATATTATTTTTGTTTATTATATATAATAGATAATAGATACTTGTGCCTTTAATGGCATTTTTCTAATTAAAATTTATACATCATCATTTTAATACCAAATAATTAAATGTGATTTAGTATACGACACCCATGCATCTCAATGACATAAAACAATAAAACACATAAAAAATGTTCAATGTGTTAGATTTTCCATTATTAAGGAGGTTCACACTTCGCATTTTAAAAACTAGGAATGTATTAGACCAAAAAAATATAAAATATAAAAATCTAAAAATCTAAAAATAAAAAAATATAAAAATGTTCAATGTGTTAGATTTTCCATTATTAAGTTTAAGTAAATACTGTTAAAGATGTTTAATTAAATAATTATAAAATATAAAAATATGTAATTAATGTCATTGTGAACCTCAACTTCCAAAACAGAAAGTTTGGACCTTAAAATAGTGATGTTCCACCTTAGTTTACCATGGTAAACTTGTGGAAACACTTCTAGTTGTGTTCCAAGCTTTGTAGTGAAAGAAAATATGAAGAAAAGATGAAGAAAGTGAGGTAGAAGCTCACTTTTAACACTTAGATAATTATGCCAAGAACTTTCAATTACAACTGATTGAGAGTGTTTGAGAGTGTAAAGGAGGTGGGAAAGTGAAAATGTGGTGATGGAGGCTTGGTTTTATAATTGTGAAGTAGAGTTTAGTGTTAAAGAATGTTTAAAGATGATTGGGGAAGAAGAGAGGTGGAAGAAATGGCCAATCCTTGGAGCTGAAACCTTTTCTACGGATTAGGGGGCTTGGCGCCCTACCAAGCTAAATAGGGTTTGGTGTCGCGTCGCGCCACGTCTCATTTATCCAATTTTTTGTTTTATTGCATTTTAGTCCCTGAACTTTTATGTGTTCATCATTTTAAGCTAAAACTTTGTAATTTAACATGTTTTCAAGTATGGAAAGCATATGTAAGTATAATTCGTGTATAGTGAATGTATGTATGAGTAATTGCACGTATAATAAGTATTGGTTTGCATGTAAACACGTATGTAATGATTGATCGTAAGTATAACACGTGTATATAAAGCATGAATTTTCATTATGATCAAAGTTTCGGAATACAAGATTGGAAACGAAATACGAATACAATATGTTGTAAACTTTATAAACTTAACTTTCTTTCATGAATCTTATGCCTAAACTCATCCATGGTTATGGGGCTTGTTTATGGTTGATCTTATGAGTTTAGAGGTGCAAACACCCTCTAAACTTTCTATTATGACAAGGTTTAGACAACCTACAAGTGTTGAGACCATCCAAGTTTACTATAGCTTATATGGCAAGACTTGTGTTTTGGTAAATGTGCGAACTTTGGAAGCCTTGGCTATCCTAAACTTGTTCCACCACCTCACTTCATGTTTTTATTCATGTTCAACTAAGTAGTTTCATAGTCCTAAAGTAAGTTAACCCCGCCTCGCCTCCAACATTTACCATGTTGGGTATGACACGCCCGGGTTGTTCTTATTTAGCTACTTAGTATCTTAATATGTTAGTTATATTTTACTTTCATTTATGACCAACCGGGTTTACAAACTATGTTGGTAAACTTTGTGCTTTGGTGAATCATACAATGAGGTAATCATACCTTTATGCTTGACTTATATGACACTACATGATAATACATGATGGACCTATAATATAATCTATATAATATATAATATATGACCGAATTCTTGATGATAACCAGATTATGGTTATGTGTCATGAACATGGGTTAACTTATCTTTGTTTTAAAATTTATCATTTATGATTATAATGGGCAAATTAGGACCCATGAAATCACATAAAAACTTAGTGTCGAAACGAGTGTTTAAGACAAGATATATTTTCGCATACATATACTTTATTATACATAAATTCCGAATCCAAATCCTTCGCCAAATTCGAATATTCACACACCTCTGTTTCCCCCATGTAGGGTAACTTCGGTGTTCTAAACTCAACGCTCGTCAAGCTCTCGGTCGCTAGGAAAGCTTTGCAAAACCGTGAGTGTACATGACTCCTTTCTATTTTAACACTTTTGGGTGCAATACGTGTAACTTATCATTAACTTCGCATGAGCCTCCATTAACATGTATAGCGCCGCAGGATTAACGCACTGCCCGTATTCTTGAGTTCATGTTAAGTAAACAAAACGGTCTTATTATTGCTATGATAAGATTACGCTAACGGAAATTTTTGGGTTGACATTTATAGTTGCTTGATAGTATTGTCATGTTAGGTTTTAGTATCCGAATTTTGCCATGTGGATTCGTTTAAACTCTATACTTATGCTAGTACTTAAACTTGTATGCTCGCCAATACTTTTGTGTTAACATGTACTTTAACACGTATTGCAGGAAATTGATGATGATGACAATGAACGGAATCTAGTAGGATAGACTAGAAACCCATTTTTAATTTTAGTACTTGTTGTATTTTATTTCCCTTGATTCAAGTGTTGTATCTTTGCTTCCAAACATTGTACTTTGTTTTAGTATGAAATGAAATTTTGATTATTAAATATTGTCACAAATAGTGTTATGAAGTCTCTTGCAATCTATTTCGTCCCGCCCCGATGTTTCCGTCACCGGTTGGGGTGTGACGGCTGATGGTGGTGGTGGTAGGTGATGGTGGTGGCGGTGGCGGCTGATGGTGGTGGTGGCGGCAGCAGATGGTAGTAGTTGTTGATGGTGGTGGTGAGGTGATAGTAGTGGTGGTGGCGGTAATGGTAGTGGTTGTTGATGGTTGTGGTGAAAGTTAAGATTATTAAAATACAATAATTAGGTTTGTGCCACATAAACATACACATAAGCAGCCATATCAGCCAATAACTAAGTTTGTACCACGTAAGCTACCACGTCAGCAAAAAACTAACTATGTTATAAACCAGTTAGAAAAATGATCAATGGAGGACAAATTCCTACAAGTTGAGATTATCAGATGGAATTTTTAAATTGGAGTTAATCTTAGCCAGTAAGTGAAAGTAAGAATTATGAAAATCCAATAACCCAAAAAATAATTACTTTACAATAATTCGAACAAATATATAGTAAGTCGCTTATAAAAAACGAATATTCATTAAAAAAGTTAATAAAACTTCTTTTTTTTTTCCAATAACATTGTGTTTGTTATATTATATTGTTTTTTAATGATACAGTCCAAATCAACCCATAAAGTATGTGTAAATAAAGTTGATAGAAAAAAAAAGACGACACCGCTAAAGAAGTTACTACTTCGTGTGACCAAACAACCCAAATCAACCCATAAAGTATGTGTAAATAAAGTTGATAGAAAAATGACGACACCACTAAGGAAGTTACTACTACATCTACATGTAGGGCTGTGAACGAACCGAACGTTCAGCAAACAGTTCGTAAACCGTTTTACGGGAAGTTCGTTTATGTTCGTTCGTTTAATAAACGAACGAACATGAACAAGAAATTCCGTTCGATTAGTTAAATGAACGAACATGAACAAAAGTCTCGTTCGTTCAATTGTGTTCGTGAACGTTCGGTAAGGTATTCGTGAACATTCGTTCATTTGCGTTCGTTTATGTTCGTATATTCGTGTTTTAATTAAATATTTTTATACTTTCATATATTTTATCTATACTTTTTATACTATTAAACTTTTATTTATATCATTACCCTAACAATTAAGCTAGGAAACCCTCTTTCACCTTGTTTATGCACCATTTCCCTTTCTTTTCTCATTATTTACATCGACGAATATGATCTACCTCCGTTCCTCAATAAATGATTCAAGTTCTAGTGCTACTCTCTGGGCCATCCACATTTATCCTTCATCGCATTCGCCAAATTTATTTGTGTTCGCTTGTGTTCGTGAACCGTTCGTGAACACGCTCATTTTCTTAATGAACGAATACGAACATAAAATCTCGTTCGGTAAGTGTTCATGAACCGTTCGTGAACACATTTATTTCCTTAACGAACGAACACAAACAAGGCCTCGTTCGTGTTCGTTCTTGTTTGTTTACAGCCCTAACTACATGTGACCATAAAAATAACTACATATCCCAAACATGAAAGATGTATAAATAATAAATGTTAAGTTTCAAACCAATCCAATGACCGAACCATTAAACCATCAAACCGTCAAAACCATAGCGTTTATATCTCAAACCCGCCGAACCTATCAACTCAGGGGCGGATTTAGAGGGAAACACCGGGTTCCCAGGAACCCAGTCTTTTTGGAAAAAAAACGTTTTTTTGTAGTGTAAATCTTGTATGATTTGGAAAAAAACGTTTTTTTGTAGTGTAAACCTTGTATGATTTGGAAAAAGGAACCCAGTGATTTCTCCGGCTGGATCCGCCACTGTATCAACTCATTAGTTACAAAGGTTTGCAAAGACCAATGGTCTAAGGAGTTAAAGCAAGGATAAATAGTTGTGATAATAAACTCAGGAGACAAGTTAGTATGTCAAAGTAAGGGCGACCGACACTTATTTTCTTAATAAAATTTAAAAATTCGAAATGCTCGACTGGCTTGTTGCTTCTACACCCGATCCCATTGTCTATGGGTTGGGTTGGGACCCAAAACCCTAACCCCTACCCACCCATCCTACTAATTAATTTTATCATATTTTATACCTTCAAATAGATAATTCTGTTTCAATAAATAAACATCTATTGTCATGCTACAGTCACCTAGCATTCATAACTTTTCCAACATTAGGGTGAGAGGGGCACTCCCCTCTTAGGGGAGTCCCATCTCTTACGCACGGCCAATCAGCACGCGTCACGTCAACTCCCCTCTTAACTCCCCTCATACCCTCAATTTGATGGCGGCACTCCTCTCTTAGGGGACTTGCTTTTTTCTTTTTGGTTTTTTTTATTTGTTGTAATTATGCATGTTTATAAATTAAACAAATATTAATAAAAATTAAATAAAATTTAATAAAAGACATTTCATTAAATTAAAAATAAAAATTACATTCAAACTAGAAAAATAAAAAATACATCGCAATACTACATAAAAATTTTAGAAATTGCACGGCCACCCGTACTTGTTAGCGTTCTCGCGCTTTCGGGCGAGGATGAACGACAACATTTCCGGCGGAACATCGTCGTGCGGCTTGAGGAATGTTTTCATATCTCGATTGTGCGCGTAGTTTCTCATCGTCTCGCGTTGTTCCGTTATGAGCTCGCGAGCCTCCGACTCTCTTTTCTTCCTCAATTTAATCGCCTCCAATTCAATCGCGTGCTTCGCTTCTTTCATGGCGGTGTACTCTTTGAATTGTGCCGCCAACTCAGCCGAGCCCTCGGACGATGTCGCTTGACGCTTGTCTCGCCGTTGTGTTCTTTGTGGCGAGGGGTCTTCGTTCATATCGGGTATGGAAGGGTCCACGTCAACGGGCTTTCTTTTTTGTGCCGAACCTTCCCCTTCCTCACCCAACAATGGGACTTGGGCCCATTTGTCGTGTTTTCGAACGACCTCCCATGCCTCGACATGTTGAAAACCGCTCGGATATCTATCTTTAAAATCCTTTAAAGCGACTTTCATCACGTTGAGATCGCTACACCCGTTTCCTCGTGTGCGATCCTACATATTATAAAATAACAAGTGTTAAAAACATATGAACTTAGTAAACAAAATTAAAAAATATACAACGTTAAAAAATATAATTTTTACCGCTTGTTGGTATAGGCCGTTGAAAAAGTTTATTTTCGTCATCATCGGGGTCCATTTAGACCGTACTTGATGCACGGTCCGGTTACTTCCACCAACGGTGGCGTTATAATGATCTAAAATCTTACGCCAAAAACTATCGCGGTTTTGTTGATTGCCCTTCTTTTTGTTGGTAGAGCAATGTACACACGCCTTCGCCAACGCCTCTTCTTGGACATTTGTCCATTTTTGGCTCTCCATTTTTTCCCTTTTTCTCCCGAGCGTCATCTTCTTCGTTGCCGGCGTCTTCATCCACATTATATTCATCGTCGCCGGTGTCATCTTCATAGTCGCCCAAATTTTGAGTTTCGGGCACTACTTCATCGTCCTCATCCTCGTGAATAGGTAGACGACGTTCAAGATTTTCTCGTGGAGATGGAACTTGTGGGGAACGAAAACCATACGGGTCGAACGCGGGGGTTTGAGGAGGATCCATTGATAACAAATTTTGAAAATAGCCGAAAGTGGGTTGTGGTTGGGTGTTGTAAAAGGAGGGGTGTGAAGGTTGTTGGTAAAAAAACGGGGGTTGTGGTTGTGCACTTGCACCGCTCGAACCACCACGAGACGGTTGCGAGCCGCGTCCCTTAGATTTTTTCTTGGCTTCACGGGGTTGGTTCTCCATTGCTCGGTTTGGCTTTGTGTTGTATTTGATAGATTTTTAGAGTGAGTTTGAGAATGGGTGTGGTAAAAAATTAGATTAAGTTGGTTATTTATATTGTTAAAATTGAATTTTTTTTTTGAATAATTGACCGTTGCCCAACATATACATCATCGATCCTTGTGCAATTCTCGTTCGGTGAACCCTCCCCGATCCCCCTCCCCGAATACCCTCCCCGAAGCGATGGCGGCGGTGTTCCCGCTCGGGGACTTGGGTCACCGCACCACTCCCCGCATGGTGCCCCGTTCACCCTTAGTCAATAAACATCTATTTTCATTTTCCTCGACTGTATTTTATGTCATAATATATTTTAATTAAGTAAGAAAAATAATAAAAATGGGAGGAGTTAACAGAAAATTCTAATCCAGTTTATCAAATGGATGAAGATGATAACAAAAATAAAACCTCAGGACCCAGATAGGGGTGTAAACAAGCCCAGAGGCTCGAGAGCTACTCGTGATCGGCTCGGTTAAAAGCTCAAACGAGTCGAGCCTTAACGAGCCCGAGCCTGAAATATAGCTCGTTTTGTTATCGAGCCCGAGCTCGAGCCTGAAATACAAAGCTTGTTTAGGCTCACGAGCCTAAACGAGCCCATACAAAATTTTAATTTTTTATATATAATATATTAATAATGATGATAACATTATTGAGTCGAGCTAGAGCCGAGCTTTGGCTGGTTTAAGCGATGTTGAAGTGAGCTCGAGCCGAGCTTTTAGCTCGTTTAAGGTTGTTCTCAAAATAGTTCGAGCCGAGCTCGAGCTTTGGGTTTTACTCGCGAGCCGAGCTCGAGCTCAAAGAAGAAGGCTCGAACCGAGCCGAGCTCGAGCTTCATAAAAACCTAACGAGCCGAGCTCGAGCCTGGTCGAGCTCGGGCTCGGCTCGTTTACACCCCTAGACCCAGATAAAAAAAGTTTCATTTTTGGACTGAAGTATCAAAAGTGGCCTAAACTCAGTGACCTTTTTGATATTTTACTCAGCATTAAACATATTAGCCGTGCCATGTAACACGCATACGACTTGTGTAGATCGACCTTTGGTCGTAGCTAACCCAACTTTAAGGGTTAATACGATTAGTGGTTGACTCAAGATTTTTTTTATATGAGATCAAAGAGCTTAACCAAACTTTTATGGGAGGCGATCAGAATTTTTACATAAAAATAACATTTAACTTTTATTTTCGTGGAGGGCGTTTGTGAGTGGGTCCGCTAGTAGATTCGATGATGTTTGGTTGAACTGAACGTGTTTAGAATTCATGATGAATCCCGGTTAGACGTTGATAGATTTTTAAACTTGTATCTCACAAACTACTGATCATGAAGAAAGTGATCGATATTTTAATTTCTTTTTATAACAATTTGAAAAATCAAATTTAAAATGATTATTTTTTTATTTATATTTTTAAACAACAAATAAATCACCCTTCTGCCCAAATAACAGAATGGTGACCCATCTCAGCCGTTCAAAAAAAAAAAAAAAAAAAAAAACTCACAACTAGGAAAACTCCTGACTTAAACCGGTGATTACACCGGATAAGACTCTAACCCATGACCTAATATACAAAATAAAGCCACCCTTGACCAAATGGCCTTTCATGCTTAAAATGATTATTAAAACAGTTCTTTTGCAATTCATAATAAAACAATATTTGAAGGCCGGAGGGTGTAGTTGGAGTCTCCTAGGGGTTTTATCAGGCCACGTAGGATCTACGTCAGCCATGGAGCCCCCTTTAATTTGCAGGGTGTGGATGGAGCCCCCTTTTAAACAAAATTAAAAAAAAAATTGATTGGATTACATGTTGTGGGCCCCACCTGAACACATTAATCTTCTCGTTACCATGCTAGCGCCTCAACCATGGCGCTCCCCTCTTAAAATGGAGGGTGTGGTGATGGAGCCCTATGGGGCGCTATACATGGTGAGCTGGCGAGGGTGGCGCCCCCACACCCTCCAGCCTAAGAGTTAAATGTCAGGATAGTCTCTGTGGTTTGACTTTTTTTCACCTTTAGTCCCTAACTTTTTAATCAGGATAGTCTCTGTGGTTTGACTTTTTTCACCTTTAGTCCCTAACTTTTTAAAACTACAGCTATAGTCTCAAGTTTTTTCAATTTCGTTCCCGAATAGCCCCTGGCACGGATAGAAGTTAATTTTTGGTGTAAAGTGGGTTTGAAATGACCAAAATGCTTTTAATAACAAAAAAATGTTATTAATTAAAAGAAAGTGGGACCCACTCATATTTTAAACATTGAAGTGAAGAAAAAGGCTCATTCTATTCCCACCCCCCTATTTACTAATTACACCCCCCTATTAAAAACATCACATCCATCAATCATTTAGTTTTTGTTTTTAGCCTGTTTTGTCTTTTTGTTGTCTTTTTTTTTTTATTCATTTATTTAATTATTTGTTATTTAGTATTTATTTATTATTTAATTAGTTATTATTATTATTATATTTATTATTATTAGTAGTAGTAATGATATAGTATTTATTATTAGTTTTTATTGTTATAATTTATCAATTTATATTTATAGCAGTAACAAAAGCTATATAAAAATAAGTACTTTTTTACAAAATTATTATCATTTAATAATTTACATACCGAGGTTTAATCTATACACCCCCCAAATGTAGCAGGTTGTGCTATCCAAGACTTATACATATTTTGACGTGATTCAAATATATTCTCTCAGCCAGCTGCATCATTTTCTCTCATTAATTTCCATAGGTTGTTTGTGCTGGCAATTGGATACTCTCCTTGCAATTCTACCATTATAAAATGGTTACCATTCACGTGTGCAATTGTAATTATTTTTTTTTTCTGGGAACTCGTGAGGGCCTCTCCAAAGCGAAAAACAAGTAGAACTGTTTCTTTTTTCTTGAGATAAAAAATGAACGATCACATTAAACTTGTTCGCAATCAAGAATCCTGCCTCTGGCATAATCATCCAGTGTTTTTCAGGTGCAAACCCCGATCCTGACCAAGCCAAGGACGTGAACACATCTTTGAATGAGCCTAAGAAAGCCTTAGTGTACTTATTTCTAAACTCGAGTAGCTCTTCCATCAGTGATCTCCGGATAAATAACCATTCATCTTCACCGTACCCGAGAGCAGAAGTTGTCGCCCGAAACCCACAATTTCCATCACCTAACACGTTATGTATGCGTGTAACATACGCATGAAAGATTTTTGGAATTAGATGAATATAGTTGTGTATCACCTGTGATGCTTGATCTTGGTTCAACCCCATGAAGTCATAGCCTGGCGCACTTGTAGAGTTGGCGAAAGAACTTTGTCCGACAATATCTTGGTTCAACGCCATGAAATCATATCCCGGTGTGTTTAAAAGGTTGGTAAAAAAACCTTGTTCGTCTGTATCTTGTGTCATGAACGGACTTGGTTCACCAGGATCGTCCTTGAATGGTTTTTTTCCGTAAATATCTTGATTTATGAACGGACTTGTTTCACCAGGCACTTGATAGTTCACGTCTGGACTGATGTAAACAACATAATCATCAGTCTCTAGATACCCGAATGAACTCTTGTTTCACCAGGCACTTGATTTGCAGTTTCTAAATACACTTTGAGAAACGTGCCACCTACAAAGTAATCGGGTAGCATTCGGAAAAACTTTCTCGCATGCATTCATCAGAGCTAACTCCCTGTCCGTAACTATAACACGTGGTTGTTGCATGCTCCTCTCATCTAGAGTTGATTTTAAACAGTTTAATGCCCAAAGATATTTCTCCTCTGTTTCTTTACGCATAACTGCAAAAGCTATGGAGATTGTCTTGTTGGTAGAAGTTACACCAACAATTTCAAGAAAAGGCAATTTATACTTGTTCGTATTGTATGTGACATCCATAAGCAACACATGTGGAAAATCAAGGAAGTACTTGTATGATATTTTAGGAACAAAGAATAAGGGTCATAAAGCTTAAAGAAAAGTAGGATCTCCTCCTTAGTTTTCACAGGTGGGGGAACTGGCTGTGAATCCTACTACCGAAGCTCCTCTTTTAAAGGGTCATAAAGCTTAAAGAAAAGTATGATCTCCTCCTTAGTTTTCACAGGTGGGGGAACTGGCTGTGAATCCTACATCAAAAAAGAAGTAAGTGAAACTAATAGCATAATTTTTACCAATAATTTGAATGCATATCAAAAAAGAAGTAAGTGAATCCTACATCAAAAAAGAAGTAAGTGAAACGAATGCATATCAACTGCACGGTTTTTTGAGGCACCAATAATTTGAGTTTGTTCCACTTTCATTTATTCTCTCAAATGCACCAATAATTTGAGGCACCAATAATATGATCATTTTACACGGGTTTTTTTTTTCAATTTTAATAATAATAATAATAATAATAATAACTATTGGCATCTTGGTGGTGGGATAAGACTTTGGGACCAATAGGTCCTGGGTTCGATTCCCACAAGGGGGTTTTCCCATGTTTATTGGGTTTCCTCCTGAATTGGTGTGGCGTTATGCTTAGTGGAGATGGATATGATCGGGTGGTTCCTCTGGTGGCACGATGATACTCTAGTGGTCCGTCAGTGATCCAAATTTGCCGTTCAAAAAAAAAAAAAAAACTAATAGTAAATAATAATAATAACAAAAAGACACTAAAATATAATAAAAAGACAACAAAAAGACAAAAAAGACTAAAAACAAAAAGCAAATGATTGATGGATGGATTGATGAATGTGATGTTTTTATAGGGGGGGTGTAATTAGTAAATAGGGGGGTGTGTATAGTATCACCGAAGAAAAATTGGAATTGGATGCTTCTGCTTCACAAGGAGAATGATTGTGGCGGCAGTGTGGAGGCAAGCTACGATGGTCACCGCCATATATTATTCATACGTGCTTTTTTATACTTTTTTCGGCCGGAAATGACTTTCAAATTCAACAACTTTTATAAATAATAACTTTTATTTTTGGTAGAAAACTAGTGGAATTACCACGTGTTACGAGGAGGGTGTAGATCTGGAAAATATATAATGATCAGTTTCAACAACATATACATTAGTATTTGGAAAAAAAATCTTGAGTAAATTACTTTTTTGAGTACCTGTGTTTTAGCGGTTTTAACTACTTGAGTCCAAAGTCAAAAAGTTTAACGCCCTGAGTCCCTAGCCATTTATTTTATAACGTTTTGAGTCTAATTTTGTTCATTTTATAACGATTTGAGTCCAAAAAATTGGTCTCAAAAGGTTAAAATTTGGACTCAAAAGGACTCAAATGGTTAATGAAAATGCTTATAGGGACTCAGATCGTTAAACTTTTTCTTTTGGACTCAACTAGTTAAAACCACTAAAACACAGGGACTCAAAAAGTAATTTTCCCAAAAATCATATTAAAACAATGATAAAAATAAGCAAGTCGTATGGTTAAATAAATACATCTAAAATTAATATTAACTTCAACTATAATAAGTTAAATATATGGGGTATGCGCATATAATATATATATATGTGTGGGGGCTCGGGGGCAAAAGTGAAAGTATACTAATTTTAGCGTTGTTTTACTAATTTCGTGAAAATAACGTTTAAGAGGGGGGTGGTTAATCATGCATCATGTGGTGGCGTTAATAGCCGAAAGACAAGGGAGTACATGCACTAATTGGTCTTTGTCTTAATGGTCGAGTGTTATGTGCCTTATGTCCAAGGCTTGATGCAAAACTACTATCGAGCCCAGCGGCGGAACTAGCCCAAAAATTTAGGGGTATCCCAATTTTTTTTATTTTTTAGACCAGGGGTATCCTTTGTATAACGGAGACGAAGTTGCAGGGTATTTTTACACTACAGAAACGGAGTTAAGTTGTATTTTTACACTACGAAGATGGGGGTCTCACTGGAAGCAGTCTCTCTATTCCTAACAGGTAGAGGTAAGACTGTCTACATTTTACCCTCCTCAGACCCTACTTTAGCTTTGCTATTGGTGGGATTTACTGAGTATGATGATGATAATAATAATAAGTTAAATAAAAAAGAGTCTGAAGAAAATATAAAAGAAAAAGTATTGGTTAAGGAAAAGATACAAATAACTTTACTAATCCAAAGGTCGTGTGATAACCTTATAAAAGTTCACAGGTAGAAACATAAATTGATCACAAAAAAAGAAATTATTAAAGTTCTATAAAATTTAAGGGTAGAAATGTAAGTTTGTTAGGTTTGGCCACTTTTGCGATTTTCGTCCAAAGACTCCTCTTTTATCTCTTCCACCATCCTACTAGGTTCCAGATGCGAGTTGTTGAAAATTTTGTTGTTCCTATTTTTCCACAGGTGCCATACAACAAGGAGGTAAACTGCATATGTAAAATTAAATATATTATGTAACAATATTTAATCTATAGCCATTATAATCATTTACATAATATAGATCAAAATATATTATAACCTATTAAATAATTAGTTGGTAATTGTTGATGGACCATATTACCCTTATTAACTAATTAGGTTTCCTCCTGGGTGCTTATATAAGGAGAATTATGTGGAGGTTTAAGGGTTACTCAGTTACACAATTAGACACAACCCATTAGCCATAACATCAGTTAATTCGACCTCCTCTCCTAATCGAATCTCCTATTCGATTTCTAAGTCCCCATCATCAGTCAGCACCCTAAGGAGGAACCAGATCACGATGACAAGCATGTCGAACTCCATTACTGGATTCTCCACTGCACTTTCTGCTGTGACAGGTATGTTTTATTGTTTTCCCTCATGTATAAACAGAACTGAACCAACATGTGGTATCAGAGCATATGTTGATTAGTCAGTTCTGTTTTCGTATCCATCAATTCTGGGATAGAAACTTGGAAAACGGAATTTTGAAAGCCACATATAATTAACAGCAGTTTTCGAGTCGGATATAATCACACGAAATCCCTGTTTTCGGAAAAGGATTAATTATGTATTCACTCGAAATCAAATGGGTTTATGTTTTTACAACCGAAATCTGTTTAGAAGTCTTAAAAGTTTCAGGTTTCGAGTTCAAGAATTTTATTTTTATGTTTAGGGTTCATCGCATGTTCTTAGAAAATTCGAAAATTCTGTTATGATTTGGAATATGATTCGGATTATGAAGTGTTTTTCCTGGTTTTGATCCGTTTTTGTCCTCAATAGATTTTCGAAAACTGTTATTAGATAAACAGATTATAATTTTCGAAATATTTTGATAAAATTAGATCATCTTAAACAGGAAACAATATCTCATAATCCCTTAGATTTCGAATTTTCAGTTATCTTATCACAATAAACAGCTATTAACAGTGGACTCGAGACCATAGGGTTTCGACTCGAGACCAAGATCTCGACTCGAGACCACAAGGTCTCGACTCGAAATCATAAGGGCTCTCAAAAAGTTTACAACTCGAGACAAAAGGTCTCGACTCGAGACCATAATGTGTCAACTCGAGACCACTGAGGATTCGACTAAGGGCTTAAACATTCACAACTCGAGACAGAGGTCTCGACTCGAGACCATTAGATCTCGACTCGAGACCATTAGTTCATGAATCGAGACCATTAGATCATGACTCGAGACAAAGGTCTCGACTCGAGACCATAAGGTCTCGACTCGAGACCATAAGGTCTCGACTCGAGACAAAGGTCTCGACTCGAGACAACAACAAGACTGTGACTCGAAACCTCATTATTTTAAGCTGTTTAATGTTTTGCTATTAAATAAATGGTTTTGTAATTTACTTAGTTAGTTAATCAGAATCAGATAATGTTTTGCAAAACCAGAATAGCTCAACTTGAAGGAGTTTTTGATATATCATTTCTGGCCAAAGCTGACTTGATACATCTACTTATCGTTCAAGTATTACGAAAGCTATGTTGTGTGTGCATCATAAGCATGAATGTCTTAATTTCTGGCCAAAGCTGATTTAATTCATTCATAGATGGCATACTCAACAAGTGCATAACTAAAGTGATTGTTTCAATTTCTGGCCAAAGCTGATTTGTTACAACCACTTTGCGCATATGCTTAAAATGATTACACTTCTGGCCAAAGCTGTTTTGTCTTCGTTTAAGTAGAATTTTTTAGCTAAGTCTATTATTTTGATGTTAGTAATAGACAATATCACAGCTTCATAATGTAAAATGGTCATTATTTATGCCTGCCTTAGTTTAACGTGCCCTTAGATCACATTAGGACTTCTTCCTTAGTATCATAACTTGCTCATCTTATTTCCACTGACAGCACCCAATTGCGGGATTCCACCTTTAACTGGTGATAACTTTGCTGCATGGAAGGATGCTCTCATGCTTACTCTTGGGCTGCTGGACTTTGATTATGCTCTAAGAGAGAATAAGCCAGCGGATCTTACTGCCACAAGTACTGCTGCTGAGCAGTTGACTCATGATAAGTGGACTAGGTGTAACCGCATGTCTCTCATGTTTATGAAGCAGTCCATCAGCAATGCAATCAGAGGAGCTATTCCTGATTCTGAAGATGCTAAAACCTACTTGGAACATGTGGAGGCTCAGTTCAAGGGGACGTCTAAAGCACACGCTAGTACTCTTATTCTCAAGCTGGTGACAACTAAGTATGATGGGAGGAGCGGCATTCGCGAACACATCATGATGATGAATGACATGGCCAATAAGCTGAAGGGGCTGGAAATGGAAATCAGTGATGGTTTCCTTGTTCATTTCATCATTACTTCGCTTCCTTCGTCCTTTGAAGCATTCAAGATCAATTACAACACTCAGAAGGACAAATGGACGATGAGTGAGCTGGTCGCTATGTGCGTACAGGAGGAAGAGCGTATGAGGATGGATCGCCATACTGATGTTGCCAACTTCACTACCTCCAACTCTAAGAAGAGGAAGAACAATCATCAGAGGAAGGATACTTCTAAAGTTCAAAGGCCTAATCCTAATCCTAATACAAGTGCACCTTCCAGCTCTAAGAACTCCTTAGGCAGTATCCGCTGCAAGTTCTGTAAGAAGACAGGACACATGCAGAAGGAATGCCCTGACTTTAAGGAGTGGCTGGCTAAGAAAGGTAACGATTATTTTATGATACTTGAGTCCTATAATTTAAGTGTTCCTGCTAATTCTTGGTGGTTTGATTCTGCTTCTATGGTTCATGTTACCAATTCAACTCAGGGATTCCTTTCAATCCGGAAGCTGGAAAGAAACCAAAGAACGCTTAAGGTTGGGGATGATCGAGAATTAGAAGTGAAGGCCATTGGAACATTACAATTAGTTATGAAAACTGGTTTATGTATTAAACTTTATGATACCTTATATGTTCCTGAGGTAACTCGGAACCTTGTATCAGGACCAAAGTTAGACATGGACGGTTTTATTGTTTCCCATGGTCATCGCCAACTCTCTATCCTTTATGATTCTGTTCTTTATGGTACTGGTATTCTGGATGGTGGTCTCTATAGATTAGAACTAGAGGATAACTTTTCCAAATCTTTGTTGTCATATAACATTAATGAATCACTCACAAAGATGGAAGAGAAACGAGACTTAGAAACTTCATCCATGTTGTGGCATCAGCGTTTAGGCCACATCTCAAAAGAACGATTAAATCGTCTCGTAAAGGATGAAGTCTTACCTCCTCTCGATTTCTCTGATTTTGGAACATGTGTCAAATGTCTTAAAGGTAAAATGACATTAGCGAATAAGAAAGGTGCCACTAGGAGCTCTAATTTATTAGAACTCATTCACACTGACATTAGTGGTCCCTACCAAATCGCTGGCATAACAGGACATACTTCATTTATCACTTTTATTGATGATTATTCTCGTTACATGTACTTGTATCTTATTAAGGAAAAATCTGAATCTCTAACAACTTTTAAAGATTATAAGGCTGAAGTTGAAAAGCAATTAGATCGTCAGATTAAAGTTGTGAGATCAGATAGAGGCGGTGAATATTATGGAAGACATACTGATGTGGGTCAAGCTCCTGGTCCATTTTATGAGTTTTGTAATGGCCAGGGGATTGTGAACCAATACACCATGCCTGGTACACCTCAGCAGAACGGTGTAGCTGAAAGAAGAAACCGTACCCTTATGAACATGGTGCGCAGTATGTTAGCCAACACTAATTTACCATTATTCCTCTGGACTGAAGCGTTAAAAGCAGCTGTTCATATACTCAATAGAGTTCCTTCTAAGTCTGTCCCTAAAACTCCTTATGAACTTTGGACAGGAAGGAAACCGAGTCTTAAATATATGAAAGTATGGGGTTGCATTGCTGAAGCAAAACTTTACAATCCTTTCCTAAGGAAACTTGACCCTAAAACAGTTACCTGTTTCTTTATCGGGTATCCTGAGAATTCTAAGGGTTATCGTTTCTATTGTCCTTCCCATGTCACCCGTATTGTTGAAACCAAGCGTGCTGCGTTCCTGGAGGATTTCAAGGTCAGTGGGAGCAGTACCAACCCTTACGAAGAATTGCAAGAAGTACAAGACGCGGGGGGGGGGGGGGGAGAGACTCGTCGCTTACCATTACTCTGATTACTCCTCTTGTACCCGATGCAACTACTGTACTTGAAGCTACTGCACCAACTCCAAATTTACCTCTACAATCAGAACCCATTATACCTCATGACGAAGGCACATCAAACACTCATAACCACGACAACGCTGAACCCGATATTCCACTCAGGAGGTCATCTAGGCAAAGAAGGCCTACTAATATGGATGATTATGTTACCTACCTGACTGAAATGGATCCTGGAAAGCTCAATGATCCTATCTCTTACAATGAAGCCATTAGCAGTGATCAGTCTTCTGAATGGAATAAAGCGATGATTGATGAGCTTGAATCCATGAAGAAAAATGACGTTTGGGATTTGGTAGAATTACCCAACGGAGCCAAACCCGTAGGATGTAAATGGGTATTCAAAACAAAACTGGATCCGAATGGTAACGTTGAACGCTACAAAGCGAGATTGGTTGCAAAGGGCTACACTCAGAAAGAGGGAATTGATTATCAAGAGACGTTTTCACCTGTCTCTCGTAAAGATTCATTAAGGATCGTCATGGCCCTAGTAGCTCATTTCGATTTAGAGCTGCATCAGATGGACGTTAAAACCGCTTTCCTTAACGGAGATTTGGATGAAGATGTTTACATGAAACAACCTGAAGGCTTTAAACCTGAAGGTGAGGAGCATCTAGTCTGTAAGTTGAAGAAATCCATTTACGGGTTAAAACAAGCATCACGTCAATGGTACCTCAAGTTTGAGGAAGTCATGAAGAAGCAAGGTTTTATGAAGAATCAAGTGGATCAATGCACCTACCTCAAGATGAGTGGGAGCAACTTTACTATTCTTGTCCTTTACGTAGATGATATTCTATTGGCAAGTAATAGTTTAGACATGTTGCATGAGTCGAAGCGGTTACTTTTGCATAACTTCGACATGAAGGATCTCGGAGAGGCTTCTTACGTCATTGGCATTGAAATTCACCGAGATAGACACAAAGGGATCTTAGGATTGTCCCAGAAGGCTTACATAGATCGTGTCCTTACACGATATAACATGCAACAGTGCAAACCCTCCGTCGCTCCAGTAGTTAAGGGAGATGTTTTCGGTTCATTCCAGTGTCCGACAACAGAGGTTGAGAAGGAGCAAATGAGCCAGATACCTTACGCGTCAGTAGTCGGGAGCCTGATGTATGCTCAAGTCTGTACTCGCCCAGATATTGCTTATATTGCTGGAATGCTAGGCCGTTATCAGACTAATCCTGGCCTAGATCACTGGAAAGCAGCTAAGAAGGTACTTCGATATCTGCAAGGGACGAAAGACTATAAGCTGACTTATAGAAGAAGTGATCATTTAGAAGTGGTGGGCTATTCTGATTCTGACTTTGCAAAATGCAAAGATGACAAGAAATCCACTTCGGGCTATATCTTTATGTTAGCAGGCGGCCCTATCTCATGGAAGAGTCATAAACAACAGTTGACCACAACTTCCACAATGATGGCAGAGTACATTGCTGTTTATAACGCAACCTGTCATGGAATGTTGCTTAGAAATCTGATCACTGGACTCAAAATTGTTAATTCCATTTCTAGACCATTGAAGCTTTACTGTGATAATTCAGTTGCCGTTAGTTTCTCGAACAGTAACAGTTCGACTGGAGCTGGTTTATATCTCGATACAAAATATCTGTTTGTACGTGAACGAGTTGAGGAAAATAATCTTTGTATCGAGTATATTAGTACTAAGGATATGCTTGTGGATCCGATGACTAAAGGTCTCCCTCCTAAGGTTTATGAAGAACATGTTCGGAATATGGGATTTAGTAAAGACCTTATTTGAGCATATTGTACTAGCTTATGTTTTATGATTAATGAAATTTCCTCAGTTTGATTTTGTATGTCTCTTAGAATATGTTCAACCGGTATAATGACATATAGACAAATAAAGTTACAAATCAAACAAAGGGCTTACGCGTATTTTGATCATGATGATTAGGTTTTAAATTAAGGCTATAGTATGATTAATGGGGGTCCTGAGTCGCATAATGATTCAACGGCTGTATTTCTCTGCTATAGTACTTGTTTAAGGCTAAAATGAGTGTTAACTCCTGATCAGGCTTATCTAATACTCATAGTAAATGATTACTCGGCTAAGTGGGAGAATGTAAAATTAAATATATTATGTAACAATATTTAATCTATAGCCATTATAATCATTTACATAATATAGATCAAAATATATTATAACCTATTAAATAATTAGTTGGTAATTGTTGATGGACCATATTACCCTTATTAACTAATTAGGTTTCCTTCTGGGTGCTTATATAAGGAGAATTATGTGGAGGTTTAAGGGTTACTCAGTTACTCAATTAGACACAACCCATTAGCCATAACATCAGTTAATTCGACCTCCTCTCCTAATCGAATCCCCTATTCGATTTCTAAGTCCCCATCATCAGTCAGCACCCTAAGGAGGAACCAGATCACGATGACAAGCATGTCGAACTCCATTACTGGATTCTCCACTGCACTTTCTGCTGTGACAGGTATGTTTTATTGTTTTCCCTCATGTATAAACAGAACTGAACCAACAACATATATTATTTTTGCTTTGTTATGAGGCCACTCCGTTTTATCAGCGATTCGAGATATGAGATCTTCACAATGGTCCCGGAACGGAAGTTTCAGCCAAGACCACAACTGCAGCCACACACTCCTTGCAATCGGACAATGAATGAGGACGTGGTTCGCTGAATTGATGATCAATCAATTCATTAATGAAATAGTTATTATGTACATAATAAATATAAGAGTTTTGTGGGAGTAATATGCGATTAAATATCAATTAATGTTTGTTTGGATAAGACTTATTTTATTTATTTTCGTTGTAAAACTAGCCTAATAACAAAAATAATATGACTAAATAACAAAATAATATGACTAAATAACTGAGAGAAACATCTTGATATTTTATTGATTCAGGTGTGTATAATACAAAAGATACAATCAGAGGCGGATCGCGGGATACCCCTGAACTTTCTTAGTGAAGCGTGAAAAAAAATTCTTAGTTTTATGTAAATCTGCCACTATATACCCTGATTTTCTTCTTTCTAAATCCACCGCAGTATAAACCGATTTTTTTCGGGATGCTCATGAATGTTTCTTCTACATTCGTCGCTGGATACAATGAAATATATATAGGAGAAGAAACTTGTATTTTAATCCACTTGGGTATAGCCCAATGGTAATGGTGAATTAGACAGAGGTTAAGGTAGTAGGAGGTCAGGGGTCAATCTCTATGGAATGAAAGTTTAGTCGTTAAAAAAAGTCTAATCTATTTTAGGCGTTAATAACCACAATAAAAATATATTTATAAGTTTCAAACTACTTTTTTTGTTTTTTTTATGAATCCTATTATATTGTTTTACAATCAGTTGTAAATACAAAAAAAAAGTTGATTTAAAGTTCATTTTGAAAAATAGAAATACATATTAATTATATTTTTTTAATCCCAAGTCTTATAAATAAAATTACTGATCTTATATGTTTATTACATTTATTTCATTGAGAGCTCAGTCATAAAATAATCTATATCTCAAGCTGTGCCGGTGGATCATATAAAAATCAAAATCCATTTACATCAACAAAAGAATTTATAAAACAATTAAATAATAACATAATAAGTTAATAAATAAAAAAAGATCTTTATTGCCATTATACCCAAACCGAAAGTGACATGAAAAGGGCAGAAAGAAATTTCCATAAATACTCAAAAACCTCAATCTCACATTTTCTTTCTTGTAAGCATTTCATCAAACACCTTGTGTATAAAACCTCCACACAAAAACACACTACATGAGTGAAGCATTTCATCAAACACCTTCTCTGCATGAACACAAATAACTAAAAGATTGATTTGTCGTTAGCAAAGGTTCCATTTTCCGGCTTTTTTCTTCATGGGTATCTCACTCTCTGTCAGATCTCAAGTGGGTTCAATTAAAAATTGATTCTTTTTGAAAACCTGACCTGCCAGATCGAACTTCAATTGTTTTTCCGTTTTTTTACACCAACAAACACAAGAAGAAGATTATTTAAAATTTTAAAATATCAAGTTTGGTTTCAAAGTATTGTCACATGTTTTGACCTGAAATTCTGGTTTTTTATTCACTTTCACATGATTTCTGATATCTTTTGAAGCAAAAACCTTTAATGGGTTTCCGGTCAAGTTTCCGGTGACTTGTTTGTAACCCCCTTTTATGTGTTTTCTTCATGTTCTTGACCATAAACATTCATCTTTGTTGTTTAGATTCAGATCAAGGTGTTTGAATTTGAATATTATTAGTCAAGATTCAATCTTTTTGTTGACCCATCATGTCTTATGCCAATACAAGATCAGTAAGGTATTAAAAATCTCAAATTTATGTTTTAATTCTCATAATTTATGCTCTTGAATTTTAGTCTAATAGTTGAAGAGTCCTAATATGCATACACCCAATTGGATCTTTTGACATCCAATATACGACTCGTATATGCGTATATGAGTCGTATATGCTTTGTTGGGTGAGGTGTCTATCAGTGGCGAAGCTTGAGATTTTCGACGGGAGGCGGAAGTCACCGGCCCTAAAAATTTCTATAAAACTAGGGGGATCGAAAACGTGTATACCCAAAAATTTCTATACGAAAACTACATACTCTTCACTACTGAGCGAAAAGTTCAGGGGGTCGGCGGCCCCCTCCCACCCCTTAAAAGCTTCGCCGATGGCGTCTATATACAGTCGGATTGTTCATGTAAAAAATTTGTATACGAGTCGTGTATTTCATGTAAAAAAATAATATACAGCTCGTATATTTGTGTACGAGTCGTATGTGGAGTCGTATATTTCATGTAAAAAAATTAATATACAACTCGTATATTTGTATACCAGTCGTATGTTTTATGTAAAAAAGGATATACGGGTCGTATATCTGTATATGAGTCGTATACATGTAAAAAAAGAATATACGAGTCGTATTGTATACTTGTCAGGGTGTCAAAAGATCCATCAGGGTTGTGCCATTATTCTGACCCGGTTGAATTGCACTGAAGTTGTTGTGTTGACTTTTGGGGTCAATTTAGTATGTGTGATCAAGTTTTGAAGGTAAATGAATCTACAGGTTTCAAGATGATGTTGAACAACAACCAAAGTTCCAACCCATCAATGGGGACAGTTTATTCAAGGTTAAATACAACATTGATGGAAAACAAATACCCGAATCAAGAAAACCCGATAACCGACCCGTAAAACACCCCGGACCCTCGTTAAAATCCAAAGTGTTATCACGAGTATTCTCCGAAGATTACGAACGAGTGAAAAAGAAAATCTTGGATCCTAGAGGCCTAACCATAAGAAAATGGAACAAGATGTTTTTAGTAGCATGTTTGGTTTCGTTGTTTGTAGACCCTTTGTTCTTTTACTTGCCGTCGATTAGAGAAAACGTTTGTATCGATATGGGTTCCACACTTAAAGTCAGTTTAACGGTTATGCGATCGATAGCCGATGTGTTTTACATGATTCAGATATATGTTAAGTTCATGACCGCTTATGTCGCGCCATCATCTCGTGTTTTTGGAAGAGGTGAGCTTGTTATCAACTCTGCGAAGATTGCAAAACGATACATTAAAGGCGATCTTTGGATCGATTTTGGCGCTGCATTACCGCTTCCTCAGGTATATGAGTTATAAAAATCGTAGGGGTGTAAACGAGCCGAGTGGCTCGCGAGTTGCTCGAGTTGGGCTCGAGAAAAAGCTCGAAACGAGCCGAGCTTTATCGAGCCCTGGCCGAGCTTGAGCCTAAAATAAAGCTCGTTTATTTATTGAGCCCGAGCTCTAACCTGGGATAGCCTTATCGAGCCGATATTAGTTGTTATTAATATTTAATAACATTTACCCCTTATTTAAGTTTGTCTAGTAAACGAGCCGAACCGAGCTTATTTAAACTTGTTTACAAGCCGAGCCCGAACCTAAAAATAAGCTTGTTTAGTAAACGAGCCGAGCCGAGCCCGAGCTTCATGATCCTGAACGAGTCTATTACTTATATTATTTTTAGTTAATATATTAATTAATAGATAATAAACGAGCCGAGCTCGAGCTTTGGAAACAAAGCTCGAATCGAGCTGAGCTGAGCTGCTCGAAGAGCCTGGTCGAGCTTGGGCTCGTTTGCACCCCTAAAAAATCGTTTCTTGTATGTTTTAGCTTTTGAATTTGTTAAATGTAGCACCATCAGACGTTAATTTTCTTGTTTTCTTGATATTAAAGCTGCTAATATGGATAATCATACCGAGTTTGAGCGGTTCAGCGATGACCAACACGAAGAACGTTCTTCGATTCATCATCATCCTTCAATACATCCCGAGGCTATACCTTATCTTTCCGCTCACAACACAAATAGTCGAAGCTACAGGTGTTGTTACAGAAACAGCATGGGCCGGTGCAGCTTATAACTTGATGCTTTACATGCTGGCAAGCCATGTAAGTCGTTTTCGACCAGTTTATATGTAAACGGGCTGAAATCTGAATACGGGCCGTACTTGTTTTAACTTTTAATCTTGATTTTACAGTTTGTAGGAGCTGCTTGGTATCTTTTATCGATTGAACGGCAAGAATCCTGCTGGAGAAGCATATGTCGGGTCGAGAATTTAGAGTGTGTAGACGATTTTTTCGACTGTCAAAGAGTTAATGAATCTGCTAGAATCGAATGGTTCCGAACGAGTAATGTAACGACTCATTGTGTCCCGAATAGTGGATTTTATCTGTTCGGTATCTATGGGGAATCGTTGGAATCGGAAGTTACTTCGGCATCGTTCTTCAATAAGTACTTCTATTGTCTTTGGTTCGGGTTAAAGAATCTCAGGTAGTTCAAAACATTCTACTAAAGATCCGTGTTGTGTAGGGTTGCAAACGAACCGAACGTTCAACCAACAATTCGTGAACTGTTCGGCGGGAAGTTCGTTTGTTTAATAAACTAACGAACACGAACAAGAAATTTCGTTTGTTTAGTTAAATGAACAAACATGAACAGAGATCGCGTTCGTTCATCTATGTTCGTGAACGTGTTCGTTTATGTTCGATAGTTCATTAGTGTTTTTAGTTTTTATATTTTGTTTAATTACTTCAAAATTTCAACAAATAAAATAATAATAAGTATCAATTTGTTATATATTATGTTCATGAACGCTTATTTCCATTTGTGTTCATGAACTTTCGTTTGCGTTTTTTGCCTAAAATTACACGAACACGTTCATTTACTTAACGAACAAACACGAACATAAAATCTCGTTCGGTAAGTGTTCATGAACAAATATATTCCTTAACAAACGAACACAAACAAGGTCTTGTTCGTGTTCGTTCGATTCCTTTACAGCCCCGACTGTTGTGGTATAATTGTCGAACTTTATCGGCGTTAACTGATTGAATTATGCAGTTCTTTAGGGCAAAATCTGTCAACGAGCACTTACGTTGGCGAAATCATGTTTGCGATTGTGGTTGCGGTTGTGGGTCTGGTTCTTTTCGCTTTGTTGATCGGAAATATGCAGGTGAGCCAAGCCTTATATAATTTGTTAGATTAGATTGTTTGATTTCGGGTTTCGATATTTGGTGACGGTTTATAGTTTCGTGACAGACGTATCTTCAATCAACAACGGTTCGATTAGAGGAGTGGAGAATCAGGAGAACCGATACAGAACAATGGATGCACCACCGCCAACTGCCGCCAGAACTCCGCCAGTCGGTTCGAAGATACGATCAGTATAAATGGGTGGCGACTCGCGGGGTGGATGAAGAATCTCTTCTCAAAGGACTCCCGTTAGATCTTCGTCGAGATATCAAACGTCATCTTTGTTATGATCTAGTTCGCCGAGTAAGTTTTATTAATTGAAACGGGCCGGGCCGGATCAGTTTGGCCCGGCCCGGCCCATTAACCCGGCCCGTTTCAACTCATACTAAAAACTTTTTCATTCTTAGGTTCCGTTATTTGATCAAATGGACCAACGGATGCTTGATGCGATATGCGAGAGGCTAAAACCGGCTTTATGTACACAAGGCACGTGTCTCGTTCGTGAGGGGGACCCGGTGAACGAAATGTTGTTTATAGTAAGAGGAAACCTTGATTCGTACACGACTAACGGTGGTCGAACCGGGTTTTTTAACTCATGTCGGATCGGTCCGGGTGACTTTTGTGGTGAAGAGCTTTTGACGTGGGCCCTGGACCCACGTCCAAGTGTCATCCTTCCATCATCCACGCGGACCGTAAAAGCCATATCTGAAGTTGAAGCGTTTGCGCTTATAGCCGATGATTTGAAGTTCGTGGCGTCACAATTTAGAAGGTTGCATAGTAAACAGTTACGACATAAGTTTCGGTTTTATAGCCACCAATGGCGGACATGGGCGGCGTGTTTTGTTCAGGCGGCGTGGCGGAGGTATAAGAGGAGGAAGAGTGCTCGGGAACTTAAGGCGCGTGAGAGCTTCACGAGTGTTGATTACGAGTGTTCACCGTTGCATGATGGGAGCAATATGGCATCACCCGACCCTGGTTATGGTGCGTATGTTGGTAGGATGGGTGCGAGCCGAAGGCCCGGTGGGTCGAAACCTGGCGGCGTTGGCAGCGGCTCGTTGCAAAAGCCGGCGGAGCCGGATTTTTCTGTAGATGAGGAGTGAATGTTGAAAAAAGGTTGACAAAAGTGTGGCAAAAGTGCAAAGAAAAGAAGTAAAGGGGGAATATAAAAATACTATTCAGGAAACTTGTGAATACTTAGACTTGTTATGTTTTTTTTACTATGATTCTTGGATTATACTTCTTCTAATACTTTAAAAACATGAAGTAAACGTTTGTTAATATCAAATCATATAATATCGTTTTGTTACGAGACTTTTTGTTAATTTTAACTAAATTTAGAGTATACGAATGGTCCTGTGGTTGATAAAAAATTTGGATTTGGTCACTAGCATTTTAAAAGTACACGAATGATCCTTGTGGTTTGTACTTGTTACGCATTTAGTTCCCAGCTAATGAATTGAAAGGTTTCAGTATGTCCAAGCTAAGGACTAAATGTGTTAAAAAGTGCAAGCCATATGGACCATCCGTATACTTTTAGCAAAAGTTGGGACTAAATATGTTACAAATTGTAAATCATATGGACCATCGGTGTACTTTTGAAAAGTTAGGGACCAAATTCAAAACTTTGTTCAACCACAGGGGCCATATGTGTACTTTACTCTAAAATTTATGTAACAATAAACGTACATTATTGTAACGTAATTTTAGAATAATAGAAAAAAACGTTTCAAAATGTAAACTAAAACATCTTAAATACGTGTTAAAACTAGCCAAGATGAAGATGAAGTAAATATTAGTAGACTTTATTGTGTTTATGACGTCGTTTTAGATTCGTTAACCATTAGGCTAGCTAAATTTTTTATTGGTGGACGTTTATAATGTCATTTTCTTGTCATTTAACCTCTTAAATTTAACCTCTTAAGGTGCGTGAGAGTTTCACGAGTGTTGATTATGAGTGTTCACCGTTGCATGATGGGAGCAATATGGCGTCACCCGACCCTGGATATGGCGCGTATGTTGGTAGGATGGGTGCAAGCCGAAGGCCTTGTGGGTCGAAACCTGGCGACGTTGGCATAGGCTCGTTGCAAAAGCCGGCCGAGCCGGATTTTTCTGTAGATGAGGAGGGGACATTGAAACATGTTTGACAATAGTGTGGCAAAAGTGCAAAGAAAAGAAGTAAAGGGGGAAAATATGAAAATGCTATAAAAAAATTGGACTCAAATGGTTAAGAAAAGTGGTTGTAGGAACTCAGGATGTTAAACATTTTCATTTTGGACTTAAGTGATTAAAACATATAAAATACAGAGACTCAAAAAGTAATTTCCCTAAATTTTATGTAACAATAAAAGTACATCATTATTACGCAATTTTAGAATAACAGAAAAACGTTTTCAAAATGCAAATCAAAACATCTTAAATATGTGACGAAACTAGCTAAGATGATGTAAATATTAGTAGACTTTATAATTAAGAGGTCCATGACGTCGTTTTAGGTTCGTTAACCATTAGGCTAGCTAAATTTTCTATTGGTAGAGGTTTATAATGTCATTTTCTTGTAACTTAACCTTGGTGAAAAACAATTTGTTGTTAAACCTTAATAGAAAATCCCCGGTTAAACCACCGACGTCATACTTACATATACATCACACATGGTGCACATTATCATAATGTTAAAGGAGTTGTTTAGCTTCTATTAGTGGGTACATTACATTATTATTGGTGGATAGTTAGTATGCACTTATTGTATATATGTCCATAAGTGCTTTAAAGGAAAAAAAACCATATATAATTTCCACATTAAACTTCCTCCCAATATTACTTTTCGTTTACTTTTCATTATTTACACCATGTATTCACAAACATACACCATTTGTACAACTACACTTAATAGCTCGTTAAGTAAGTTATGTGCTAATTGTTGTAAGGAGCATCCAGGTTTGTTACTGGCTTGTTGTTTCGAGGCTTTAGTTTTAAACGGTGTGTATTATATGTCCTAAAAGGCGAAGAACAAGTTTCGACCCATCAGGCCTTTCGTTGATGTTACTACTGCTGGGCCCACCTTCATCAAGTTGAACTAGCCAGGGGCTCACATGATTCTCACCTTGCGAATCAACCCATTTGACCTACATTATATTATATTGTTATATTCTTCAATAATACTAACTAAAGATTGAGAAACAATAAAATTAATTTAAATGTAGGCAACACCATGGAGATTGAGGCCAGCGTACGGAGCACTAAATACAGTTCCGGTGAACCAACTTTCTTTCTACAACTCTTTTGCTTCAACATCCATTCGGACCTGTCCCTCTTTTGCCCTGGTGAACACAAATGAATTTCCTTTAACAGTTCTTTATTCTTTACAAAAGCTGCCCATCCAGCGATTACCTTATGCCTCTGTTGTCCCTTTTCAAAAACATGTTTGAAGTCCCAATCTTGACCATGAATATCCTTAGCTGTCGTCATTTCATGACTAGATGGACCTTCGGAATAAGTCATTGGCGGAAAAATGGTCTCTGCCTTATTCCGACTTACGGAAAGAAATCTACCATGGGCGTCGGTACGTGCCAACTTTTTTACAAAATATGAGGCAGATACAGTAGGAGTAGGGGTGTGCAAAAAAACGAATTAACCGAACCATAACCGAATTAACCGACAAAACCGAACCGAAAAAACCAACCAAATAAAAACCGGTGGGTCGGTTAATGGTTTTTTTGAAAACCGAAAGTAGCGGGTCGGTTATGGTTATCAGTGTTTCCATAACCACCGTAACCGAACCGAACCGAACCGACATGTAATAAATTTTTGTAGGATTTAGGACTTTTCACCAGTTTTTTAATATTTAATGTTTTTGATTAAAAAAATCGTATTTATTGGTTATTTCATATTGTTTTGCGGTTTTGGTTGAATGTTTATTTAAATTTATGGAATATATCAGATCACTTTATTTGAATATTCGGTATTAATATTATAGATTATATGTATTTTTTAATACCATGTAATATACTAATATCTACAAATATGCAATAGCAATTTATTGAATGCAAAAAAACATTGAGCTATTTTTAGCTAGGCTAAATACACGGTTAACCATTTTATTTGAATATTCGGTAATAATCAGTATTAATATTATAGGTTATGGTTATGGTTTTAGGCTAAAACCGACTCAAACCGACCCATGCACACCCCTAAGTAGGAGTGATCTCTGCCTCTGCCAGATTTCTTTCATCGTTTTTAGTGGACTCAACGTTATCTTGGCGTAAACTTCTTCTTGTTCTAAATGTGCCAGGAACTTGACATCAATCACCTTGCAAAGGATGCAAGGTGAAATACTAGGTATCTTACCAAAATCTACATCCGTGTGTGTTCAACATGGCCTTGTGGAAAATAATAGACGTATGAATTCGACAATGGCATTTGAATTTTCCCACCAGCACACGCGTGCCATAAGAGACGGTCTACACTCTTCTCTTCCTCGTTCATATTTGATACTTGTTATCTAGAATCAAAACAGCCTGTAGACAGTTAATATGCTGAAAACTTAAGGCAGATTCAGTAATATTATACTAATATAACTAATGATAAGCATAAAGAATATCACATTAACAGTCATCACTCATCAATCAACTTCTATGCAAATATTTTGTTCGTATGATTAAAACGAACATGAACAAATTTTCCTTTTGTTCATTTACGTTTGTTTATTCGTTTATGTGAGATAAGTGGAGAGATTTAGAAGAATTAAGGCAGTTTCATCAATGACATCAGCAAATCAACTAAGCCCTAATAGACAAAATTTCATCCACAGATACTGAAAAATTAAGGCAGTTTCATCAATGACATCAGTAAATCAGTTCAAAAAATGAAAAAACAGATGAAATTGTGAGATAAGTGGAGAGATTTAGAAGAGGACTAAGAGGCAAAACACAGAGAAGAAGAGTGTGAGAGAAGCTTTCTCTCTAAAACTAACTAAGTGTAATGGTTTTCTAAGTAAGACTTACAGACTTAGTGTCGTTGGGTTTTGGTTGTGAAAGTTGCTAAATGGAACGTTGGATCGCAAGGAAGTTGCTTGTAATACTTGAACACAAGTATACAAGTGAAAGGCTCTGTATTAATAAAGAAAGAGTACAAGAGAGTTATGAGTTTACAAGTGCTTGGGGGTGTCTCCAGCGGCGAAGCTTGAAAAAAAAGTTCGGGAGGGGGGGGGGGGGGCGGAAGGTAACGGACCTAAAAAAAATTATATCGCGTAGTTTCGAGGTGTATGTTCGGGTCGGACGTCGGTGATCGGATTCGGGCCGGGTCGGGTACATAATGATTCAACAAGTTTAGGGCAACATTCAACAAGTTTCGGGTCGGGTACAGAAAGATTCAACAAGTTTCTGTTTGAATGTTCTGTTTGACTGTTCGTAATCCTAAATTTCACAAGATTCAACAAGTTAAGGACAAAAAGATCGGACCAATTTCACCCCTAATTTCAACCTAATTCACATAAATTGAAGCCCTAAAACACATACCTTAAAGATTGAAGAAGCACTAAATCGATTCCAGAGCTGTTGCTTTATGTTCAGCGAAGAGCGAAGATTTAGCCCACTGCCCAATGATTTTTGCTTTTCTTTCTGTTAAGCCTCTCCCGTTCTACTTCTGTTCAGCGATATTACCAGCCCCAATCAAGAGATATTGGGTTTTTTTTATAGAAAAATAGGGGATTTGGTTCATTGCGTGGGCTTTCAATTTTGGGCTATAATAAACATAACAATATGATTTAGGTTGAAACTAAATAGATAAGTACATACGTAACCGGGGGGTCAAAAACGTATATACATAATTTTTTTTAAACCGGGGGGGGGGGGGGGGGGGAACGCATATACCTAAAAAAATTTATACGAAAAGTACATACATAACACTACTGCGTGAAAAGTTCGGGGGGTCGGGCGCCCCCCGGCCCCTACAATCCTTCGCCCCTGGGTGTCTCAAATGAGACCCCATCATGCCTATTTATACTAGTTGCCAACCTATCTAGAGTGTTCTTTATTTAGAACACTCTTTACATAATATCTTGATAATTCCTTACAAATATCATGATATTTTACTATGTTTCTAGAGAGTTCTTGGCAGATTTTTGAGGCTGTTTTGACTAGCCTTTTCCAACAAATTCTAGACCCTTCTTGGCTGGATTTTCATGTATCTTGTGTCCCCAGTGGTATGAGAAACATATGTTTGAAACCACTGTTTGGTTACAAACAGAGTCTTGAGAAATAGTGATTTAGCAAACACAAAGATTACCCTTTACAAACAGTGGTTGACTTTAATCAAACAGAGTTTTAGATACCTCAAACAAATGATACACTCTTTTGAAACCTAAAAATCTGTTTATTAATCAGAGGTTTGGTTTTTGAAAACAAAGGTTAAATGTCTGTTCACTTTTGGTCGATCATATTTTTGTTTTTCCTTTGTAATCTCTGTTTTTGAAACAGAGGTTAGGATTTCAAACAGTGGTATGAGAAACATATGTTTGAAACCTCAGTTTCGTGATAAACAGAGTCTTGAGAAACAGTGATTTGGCGAAACAGAGATTACCCTTTACAAACAGTGGTTGACATTAGTCAAACAGATGTTAGATTAACTTCTGTTGACTAACCGTTTTAACATGGGTTGACTAACATCTGATACTTAGCATCTATCAATGTGGCAACCTCTGTTGGAGATAATAGATGATAGTTGTTAGCAAACGTCTGTTGGAAAGCAACAGAGGTTTTTAAGAGTCGGTAGACAACAGTGGTTAGGTTATCAACATAATGGAATTCCAGTTGACTAAACCTATTAACCATTAGTTTATATCAATTTTTTAAGTCTGCACTAATTATTTTTTTACTTTCTATCAAAATGTGTTATGCATGGTTGTTTAAAAACCACCGGTGTTTGCACACGGGTCTTAACGCTAGTACTATATAATAAAAGAAACCATTTTTGGGACACTTGTCATCATATTAGGCCATGTATCTTATGGATAATTATTATTTAGTTTAATCTCTTCTAATTAAATATAGATAACCCTCCTATTAAATGTTATTTAGTTTAATCTCTTATAGATAATTATTATTTAGTTTAATTTTAATTTAATCTCTTCTAGAAAAAAAATCATAATTATTTATTAACGAAACACATATTTTAATAAAATATCTAACCATAAATTTTAAAATTCGTTTGATGAAAAGGGAACACACTTAAATATCTTATTTATTTATTATGGGGATTTTAATTATTGTCTATTACTTAATTTTAAGAAATTTATACATAGTTAGTTCAATATTTGTTTTGTCATATTATTATTATTAAATTAAATATATAACTTGATTGTTCGTACTTAGGTCCTTAATTTGTTTGTCATATTATTATAACTAAATATATAACTTGATTGTTATTACTAACCACCTATAGTGTTCGTTTATTTTTGAAAAATTAGAGATTAAATTCAAAATTTTGTTAAATCACAGGCATCATCCATATACTTTACTCAACATATTATTTTCATAATTTATTACTATCTAACATTAGATATATATATATAAAATAAAATGTTGCAACACGTCGCTAAAATCAAGCTAAAAATCTAATAATTATGTAAATATTTTTTGGATTCAAATTATTTTCGGTAATGTGCGAATTATAATTGTAACTTTTTATTTCACATTAAATATAATGTAATACATAAATACAATAATAAGTATTATATAATATAATATATTTATTTTTGTATGATTTTTCAATGATTACATGTTTCTTTGATGAATTTTATAATAGTAACATACATCATCTTTATATTAACTCACTAGGTTATAACCCGGGAATACTCCCGGGTTGTGAATCTTTATATCTAAAAAATAAATATACATCTATATATATTAATTAATAAAAATATACCATGTAGTTATGAATCTTTATAACCCGGGAACTTCCCGGACAGAAAAAATCAATTTATAATCTAATTATGCCATTAAATAAATTAAAAGACATGTTTTCAAACGTTATTAAGTGTTTAAATAAATAAGTTAAAATTTGATGTCAATACTATGCGGTACCAATGTTGAAATTAAAAGACATGTTTTTAAACGTTATTTGCCGTAAAATAACACTTTTTTTCCCATGGGGCGCCTCCTTCCTTTTCTTTACATGTGCACCCCTATGCTATGCGATACGGTACCGGTTAAGCCAAAGCACTTATGAAGAAATGAGTTGAGCCAAACCACTTTTTTTACCATAATCCTAAAGAAATAAAGGCACTTATGTTTTTACCTTTTTTTAACACAATTGTACATGAAGCCACACATGACCTAAGTAAAAACATAACAAAAACTTTCCATAACAAAACTTTTAAACACATTAAAAGAAGATAATTGAGATATATTTCCTTTTTTTAAACAGGCAACAAATCAAATTTTATTAAAAAACAGATTAGCATTGTGCTAATCCACATCCAAAAACAACCAGACAACAAACTACATCATAGAACCAAAAAAATTAACACGAAATTTCGCCAATTTTCCCATGATAAACCAACGGATTTTGACTGATGTTTAACCCATAGGTACGCCAAAACTCTAGTTTCCTACTTTAAACTTTACACCTTAGGTTGTTTACGGTTGAAGATAATATTGTTTTGACTTCGCCAAATGCACCACACGACCGTTAGAATAATGGAGTAGACAACCTTTCTCCACTTCACAGAGCCTCTCGCTTGCTTATAAAACTTCAACCGGTCCTCGAATTCAAAGAAAAAGAAGCCATAAAGCATGTACCATGTATTAATAAAGTCCCAGATAGTTTGCGTCATCCCACACGATACTAAAAGATGTTCTGCAGACTCCTCATATGCTCCACAAAAGCTGCACATAATAGACCAAATACTAACACTTCATCTTGCCGGATTTGTACTCGTAGGCAAGTGATCCAACCCCAACCTCCACGCTAAAATCATTCTTCGTTTTTAGGTTATTGGACACTTGTCACTCTATAAATCATTCTTACACTTCTTACAATTAGGAGCCTTTATAGAATAACTTAACCCTATAAAAGTTTATTACAACACCACAAACCCACTTTGTATTATAAACTGGCCCGTTTTAAACAACACACCACTAAACAATCTGGGTGACAATTCAATTCAATCACAAACATTAAACAAACAATTCAATTACCTTATAACATACAATACATTTAAATTCCATTACAACAACCTTAAGTAATAAAAAACAATTTGATGATTAAAAGATGTATCCATGTGATTAAAGAAGATGGGCCTTTGACTTTGAAGCCTAGCCAACTTTTGTTTTACATACCAACAATGCTCCAGCCCTTTTCTCTACAAAATAAATAAAAATAAACAAAAAATGTAGCTTCATTTAGCGGCATATAACTTGTGTTTTAGGAAACATGAACAAACTAAATAAATATTCGTTAACTTTTCATCGGATAGCTAAACAGATGCACGTAATCGCCTAAAACCCGAACCTCATTGTTATTCAAGTATCGTGGATTCATCATTCATATGGCCAAATTCTTCGTTGTGAATAGTATAACAGATTCATTTATATTAATTTATCCATTCAAGAAAAATGTTCACCATGCAACACTTGTTGCTATAGAAATAAAAAAGAAGGATTAATAATAACAAGCACAAATAATATGAAAGTGTAAACAAACCTCTAAAATCCAAGCGACTTCCTAAAAGATTCCCATCAGCTCAAAAAAAATATTCAGATTTGCCCGAACCCACCCATCTCCTCTCCTTCATAATAACACAAAAAAATATAACAATTACATATCAATTCAACCTTCCAATTCCCACCGACACCTACCATAGTTCCAGATCATCAGTTGCCCTGCCAACTGACGACTACCCATAATATTCAGATTTGAGCGAACCCACCCATCTCCTCTCCTTCAAGTTTCTTTGCCACATCCTATAAGCATAGTAGCAGAATAACTGTTGCAAGATTTTAATACCAAGTTGATTTATGATATAACCCTCAATTTACACTTCTGCGCCTTTAGGTTTCAGCAATGTCACCCCCTTCTCTTTCTGTCGAGTTCTATACTTGATCAGTACAACTCATAAACAGTATTTCATATTCACATTGTAGTAAGTAGCCGAGTCATCACTTTGTGGAAGATAGGGCAGTAAGACTCTACATTACAGTACAGATAATTAAAAATAGCATGTTAACCCATGTGATCAACTTGCGTATTATAGTCACAAATAATAACATGCACACACATGTAGATATATAATATGAACATATGATGTGCCAAAAAAATCCAAGTAAAGAGAAGCTATCCCGAAAAACAATTTGATGTGCTTCAAGCATCCAAAAAACCTACCAATGAAGTAAAAACTCGGTTTTCCCGAACAACAAAACGTCACAATTGTATATTATTTTTTCTAAAATGAAAAATATGTGACGAATCATAAACAACAAAATACATTAATCATAAAATAGAAGCGGTTTGATAGAAAACCATTGAATCTTATAGTAGTATACTTAAAATCATATGAACAAAACACTTCATGAGTTGAAGATGCTTACCATATTAGTTTCTCTACGATCCCTATTGATGACGATGAATTTAACACTACGGCCCCACACTCTTTTGTCTCATACTTCACAAAAACACAACCTACCACAATCGTGAATAGATAATTTAAAACAAAAAATATATGTGAGTTAGTATTATTTTATATAAGTACTGCCACTAATCAAGATTGTTGATTCGAGCTGCTGCAAGCTTCTTGATCAATAAAAAAGCTGCCCCCTTTCTGTTTTCCCGAACAACCCTCATCCGGCCTTTGTGATGTGGTGTCGACGATACTTTTATTCCGCTTCTTTGCTGCATTAATACATTAAAAGATTCAAACAAAAAACACAAAATGTTAGAGGTAAAAAAAACGAAGTAATTTATATCTATATAACCTTGAAGTCTTGCACCTCAGCCCCCACGTGCGTACACCGGAATATCTGGCAGCTCTGGCAGAACATTCGGGCATTTTGGGCCCTTCACTACAGTTTCTTTAGAGGCATACATGAATGAAGTTTACACGTTTCTCGCACGAAGAAATACTTACTTGCTTCAAAGAGACTTCTAATCGAAATCAAAAGCTAAAAAACGAAAAACGTTTGATTGGTTAAAGTGATTAATGGTTCGATTAAACACATTAGAACTTCAATAATCAAATGATTCAATACAGATTCCCGAAAAAAAAAACATCTTTAACCTTTTGATAGATAAATCGGAATTCCTCCATCATTTAGGTCAAACATCAAAATCAAATATGCACGATAGGGCGATCAATGGAATTAAAGGTGTTGGTGAGCAACAAACCTCTTCATCTCCTAAAAAGTATATAAACATTCAATAGGGAATAAAAGAACTTCAATAATCAAATGATTCAATACAGATTCCCGGAAAAAAAACATCTCTTACCTTTTGATAGATAAATTGAAATTCCTCCATCATTTAGGTCAAACATCAAAATCAAATATGCATGATAGGGCGATCAATGGAATTAAAGGTGTTGGTGAGCAACAAACCTCTTCATCTCCTAAAAAGTATATAAACATTCAATAGGCCGTAAAAGAACTTCAATAATCAAATGATTCAAATAAGAATGAACTTTTTTTTATTTGTACCAGGAATGTAGTTTGCCATAGAATGATAATAAAGTGAATCCATAAATACTCAAACCAAACAACTAAACAGAGCCTATAACAAATAACATTACCTATTACCGGCCATAGGACCACCACTTCCAAAACCGGAAAACAAATCATCCAAACAACTCGGATTCCTACCAGTCGTATGCTTCACTGGCTCAACCTTCTCCGTTCGACCAAGATTCCCAAACAGATCAGCAAACTGTCACCACAGGACTTGTGTAAACTTTGAGCATGACGATCACTTTAATCGAAGAACTACTTGTGTAAACTTTGACCCATGATCTTTCAAACGTATCCATATTCAAGATTTAAGAATCCAACTCCCAAATGGCTAGGAAATCCAGTTCCAATAGAATCCTCGTCTTTACCTTCAAAAAGAATCTCTTGCCCTTCCATTGCTATCAATCTACATACCAAGTAATAAAAAAAATTTACATCACATATACCCTAATCAACTGTAACCACTAATGTTTATCGTGTATATACTTACATGTAAAAACCGATTCAGGTGTATAGCCATAACCACCACCAGCACCACCATTATAACCCTCATACTCCACCCCAGCTGAAACTTATGCTTCTAAAACTCATGATTCTTTTGAACCGGCATGACACTATCCACATCCCCACCACCGTCATACGACATCTTCTCGTTCACCTTCGTATAACATTGCGCTTGCACAATGCACATCACTACCAAACTCCATAAACTCCAATACTCATATGAGATTGAGTGAAGTGCTGACCTTATTACCTCATCATCGAAAGATCATGGGAATGAAATTGTCTTCTGCCTAGATTCCTCTCTGTTCTTGAATCTGAAGCTCATATTCTTATAGAGATTATTAGTTTCTACCTATTATTCCCATAAATCAGTTAAATTATACTCTGGTGCTTAAAAATGATTTAATTAATGAGTTCTTAGGTTAAATAACTTACCAATCAGTTGAGTAGCACAATAATAGATGAATATATCTTCAGTCGAATTGACATGCCCCTTAGTTCTCAATTAAAGCTGACAAAGCAGGTCATTTCCTCGATAAAAAAACATTGAATCTTATAGTAGTATACTAAAGTTGGCTGCTGAATGGTTGACCTTCTTGTGGTGTAAGCGCAACTTGAAACTAAAACATATGACAAAGTTACTATTGAATTGTATACCTACAAAATGGTATATAAATAGCAATCACCAAACAACCAAAAAATGTATTAAAAAGAAAGTAAAATGCCCGGATAGTCCCTCAGCTTTGGTGAAATTTACATCTATAATCCCCAACTTTCTAAAATTAGGTGGTGGGGACTATAGTGAAATTTAACCTAAGCACAGGGACTGTCCGGGCATTATTTTCCAAAAAAAAAAGATGTCGCAAAAGGAACCTACATCATCACAGTGGTTCTCTTGGAGCTCACACCACCACTGACAGAGCCATTGCAGCGGCTCTGCCCCTCCTGACATCGGACTCCCAACAACCACCGCCATCAGACTACAGATCACACTCACGACGGGTAATTTCAAAACAGGTTGAGTTGGGTTAGCAAGAAACATATTTTCTCCAAATATAAACATGTTTTTCTATAAACATACCTCTAATTGATGTAGAGTATTTAAACCATGATTCTTTGGTTGTTTAAAAAAACGAATAATCCACTTTTTATCATACTCCAGGCTTCTTCTCTGATTAAAACGAATCTTGCCAGCAGCTTTCTGTCATGGTATGATATATATTTGCTTTATACCTGAATCATAAAATAGAAACGGTTCATATATTATAGCCAAATATTGAATTCTTACCTGAATCATAAAATATAAGCGGTTCGATAGAAAACCATTGAATCTTATAGTAGTATACTTAAAATCATATGAACAAAACACTTCATGAGTTGAAGATGCTTACCATATTAGTTTCTCTACGTTCCCTATTGATGACGATGAATTTAACACTACGGCCCCACACTCTTTTGTCTCATACTTCACATAAACACAACCTACCACAATCGTGAATAAAACATTTAAAACAAAAATTATATGTGAGTTAGTATTATTTTATATAAGTACTGCCACTAATCAGAGATTGTTGATTCAAGCTGCTGCAAGCTTCTTGATCAATAAAAACGCTGCCTACTTTCTGTTTTCCCGAAGAACCCTCATCCGGCCTTTGTGATATGGATACGTTTGTGAGATCATGGGCCAAAGTAATTTATATCTATATAACCTTGAAGCCTTGCACCTCAGCCTCCACGTGCGTACACCGGAATATCTGGCAGCTCTGGCAGAACATTCGGGCATTTTGAGCCCTTCACTACAGTTTCTTTAGAGGCATACATAAAGGAAATTTACACGTTTCTCGCTCGAAGAAATACTTACTTGCTTCAAAGAGACTTCTAATCGAAATCAAAAGCTAAAAAACGAAAAATGTTTGATTAGTTTAAGTGATTATTGGTTCGATTAAACACATTAGAACTTCAATAATCAAATGATTTAATACAGATTCCCAAAAAAAAAAACATCTCTTACCTTTTGATAGATAAATCGGAATTCCTCCATCATTTAGGTCAAACATCAAAATCAAATATGCACGATAAGGCGATCAATGGAATTAAAGGTGTTGGTGAGCAACAAACTTCTTCATCTCCTAAAAAGTAAATAAACATTCAATAGGCCATAAAAGAACTTCAATAATCAAATGATTCAATACAGATTCCTGAAAAAAAAACATCTCTTACCTTTTGATAGATAAATCGGAATTCCTCCATCATTTAGGTCAAACATCAAAATCAAATATGCACGATAGGGCGATCAATGGAATTAAAGGTGTTGGTGAGCAACAAACCTCTTCATCTCCTAAAAAGTATATAAACATTCAATAGGCCATAAAAGAACTTCAATAATCAAATGATTCAAATAAGAATGAACTTTTTTTTATTTGTACCAGGAACGTAGTTTGCCATAGAATGATAATAAAGTGAATCCATAAATACTCAAACCAAACAACTAAACAGAGACTATAACAAATAACATTACCTATTACCGGCCATAGGACCACCACTTCCAAAACTGGAAAACAAATCATCCAAACAACTCGGATTCTTACCAGTCGTATGCTTCACTGGCTCAACCTTCTCCGTTCGACCAAGATTCCCAAAAAGATCAGCAAACTGTCACCACAGGACTTGTGTAAACTTTGAGCATGACGAATCACTTTAATCAAGGAACTACTTGTTGTAACTTCATCGGATGTCGGGGACTGAGAAGGAAGTTTCTTCAATGCCTAATTGAAAACCCCCTACAGCTGTATTAGGCGCCTCTTCTCCACAGGCATTACTAATTGCCTGCCAGAATATACCGTTAGGACAACACCTCATTTGTTTTGTGTGAATTTGTCAGGATTCATGTCTGATAATAACGCCTAAAAACCTACAAACACATTAACAGAAAAATTAATTATTTCTCTCACGAAACTTTCTGATAATGCTTTAAATCTATGATCACAATCTAATAACCCTGGTCCTAACCCTAACTCATAGTTCATAATAAAAACAAATATTATGCAATAAAAAAATGATAAAACATAATCTAACTAACCCTAATCTGAAAAATAGACAATATGATAAACAAAATCAATAGGCAATATAGTAATTTAGAGAGATTTTATTAAAAGATTCAAGAAACCCAATACATCAGACGATTTGTTTGTTCATACCAAAAAAAATAAAAAAATAAAATCTGGATAAAGAACATACATCACCTACAATTCGAAAGAAACTCTATGAGGAAGAATTCTATCCAAGAATCGAGAGATGCTCACAGTAAGTCATCGTAGAAGATGATTTCTCCAATATAGTGATTGAATGACAGTATACTCACTATAATATCAATGACAGTAGAATCAAACAAATTAAAGAAGCCAAATGAGCACCGCATTGCATGAATCCAAAGCCCTAAAATAACCTTAGATCTGAATGACGGCCAAACCAAATCGAAAACCCTAATCTGAAAAATAGACAATATGATAACAAAATCAATAAGCAATATAGTAATTTAGCGAGATTTTATTAAAGAATTCAAAAAACCCAATACATCTGACGATTTGTTTGTTCATACCAAAAAATTAAAAAAATAAAATCTGGATAAAGAACATACATCACCTACATTTCGAAAGAAACTCTATGAGGAAGAATTCTATCCAAGAATCGAGAGAAGCTTACAGTAAGTCGTCGTAGAAGACTGATTTCTCCAATAGAGCGATTGAATGAGGAAGAATGCTATGGAAGAATCTGTGGCGGCAGAAGAGGGTTAGGGTTTCGTAGGTTGTACACAGTGACAAATGAGGCTTATGAGAGAAATAGGTTAATTAGATTGTTTTTATAGGCGGGTCAAAAAACCGGGTACATCAGACCCGAAACATTTCGGATCCCGCTTCATTTTCATTGAAATCGTGATTGTAGACGGCATATGTGATTTCCCTCCTAAAGTGAATTGCCACATCAGCCATGAAGGCCAAATACAAGTGCCAAGTAGCCCAAATCCATCTCATTTATATATATATATAGATTTATGTCAATTTGGTATATAAACGTCTCCATCTTTGGTTTGCATTTACAAAAAAATATTTATTATATAGTTTAAATTTTTCAACCCGTGTAACACATGGGGAACTAACCTAGTTATATATATAACAAAAATACCCCTATATTATAAATGTAATACTAGGGAAAAGATCAAATATGAAGTTTATTTTTGCTAGGAAGTGTAGGAAGCAATATGATTAGGACATGTGACAAAATTTAAAATAAAGAGGAAGGGTATTTTAGTCAATCTTATCCTTTTCTTCTTCCTTCTTCTTCTTCCCAGTAACATCAAAACCCACCATCTTCAACCATTTCTTCACTTTCTATCTCAATAATCACTACATTATAGTGCGATTTTGTCACACCCCGACTTTCCACGTGTCACCGGTGGGCCCGGTGGGGGAGTATCGTGACGTGGTTGGCAACATCATGGTCAAACAACACAATATAATAATGCACAGCGGAAGCAAAAGATAAATATATTACATTCCGAATATGAAGTAATATTCAGTATTACAACGGAAGTAAAGGATCCACAGGCGGATCGAAATAAAGTAAAAACTGTTCAACAGACTTTGACATCTAGAGCTTGCGAAACTTGAGTAATGATGCCTGGAGTAGCCAGCCTATTTCGTCTAGCACCTGCACTTAGCATTTTTGGAAAATACGTCAGTTTACACTGGTAAATACAACTCAACTGACTCATTTAGAAAAGAGTTTAATAAAATTGATTTGAATGCACTTCGGCAAAACATATCTTTATAACTTGGGACAATTATTTGTAAATAATCTTGTTTACAGTTTTAATCATTTGCCGTCCGTAGGGACAGATTAGCTGACACGCCATAGGTATAATGCCCACAGGCTATCATCCTCTAAGTGGATTACCAGTTCCGGTATAATGCCCACAAGGATGGTACCCCTAAGTGGATTACCAGTTTTTACATAATGCATCTGTCAGGTGTACGCCTACACCCCGTGCTTAGGTCATGGCCATTTCGTAAAATGATGCCAAGGATATCCGGGACATGGTCATTTAACCCCCAAGGGCCATACATCAAATAATACAGAATAAAACGAGTTATGTAATACATTAATCACAATCCGATTTACATGTCTACATACCCGACCAAGCGGTACTTTTATAGTACCGTATCCCAAGCCCGTATAGGGAAAATAAGTTAAGAGTATTTACCTGAGCAAAGTATAAATCCAATACAGTAATTGCAATTACTTTTACTGGGCTCCTAATCTGGAACGAAGGTTTATAATAACCTATTAGAATCCTAACGGGTCTTATTTAAGTCGTAACTTAGACCGGTTAGTTTTAAGGAAGTTTTTACGGTTCAAACGCATGATTAAGCGAAGACCGGAATAGAATGTGATTTAGACCCGACAAGTTTGAAGACTTGTATAATATGGGTAAACTAAACACATTCTGGATTTTGAGATAAAAAGGATAAGGTTTTGACCCGTTTCGGCTAATTTATGCAAACTAGTTACATAAACCGAACCGAACGCGCCAGAGGCGTAACGGGTAACCATATGGGTCCTGACAGGTTTCCTAAGTTAATTATGCCTCAAATATGTTGTGACATCAGTAAGATGTCTTTCATTATGCCCGAAACATATTTAAACACAAACTAGGCCCCGTAAGGGTAGTTTGGTCATTTAAAAGGTTATAAAAGAGTTTAAGTATTAATCTGAGTTACGGGTCTGATGTAATCAGTAAAAATACTCAATTTACTAAGTCATAACAGTAGGGTAAATTATATATATGTGAAATTTATCAATTATAACCAAACTATGCACCGTAGGGGCATTTTGGTAATTTCACATAAGCCGAAAAGCTCAAAACTGAAATCTGAGTTAATCAACCTTTGCTTACTGTTAAAATGTTATAATTTGCCTAAAATATCAGTAGGTATCAACCCGGGTATGTTCAATATAATTTTTATACATACTATGCGTTAAAAACGCTAAATAAGGCGATTAAAGGCCATTTCCGGGTTTGATACTTAAATCTGATATTTTTTTTATTTCCAGAAGGCTTAAAATAATTTATTTATCATATGTGATCAGTAGCAAAAGGATTGGAGTCGTTTAGATAAGTAAAACTCATTTTATGGCCCGTGAGGGCAAAACCGACAATTACCGGATTAAGCCTACGACTATGAGTTATGCTCAGCCTAAAATTAATTAAAAATCTTTAAAAATCCCAAAATAATATATTACATCAGTGGGTATTAAGTTTGATACCAAAAAGTAGGCTTAACTAGGCTATACGCTAATTACGCCGTTTTATTAACATAAAGCTTTAAATTTGCGATATTGAGCATAACTCTTAATCTACAAGTCAAACTGATGTCAAACTTTGCATACAAGTTTATATATCAGTATTTAAGGTTTCTACACTTTTACATTTTCATAAATCACGTTTTAAGGTAATAAGGGCATAATGGTCAACATATGAGCTATTAACGGAAACGCGTAAACGAATGGGTCAATCAATGAACCAACCACAGAGGGTTATGCTAACATGTAGCCTGGTCCTAAGGAAGCTCTAAGGCATTTCCAAATCATACTAAAACGGGTCAGAACTGAAGTCAAAGCAAAAGTCAAAGCTTTGCGACTTTCGGTTCCGAATCGGGTCTAAACAGGAAATAGTCGGGTTGATCATGTTTGGACATGTTTTTACACTTATTACTAAGTTATAACAATGATCAAACAGGTTATATATGTTCTAGATAGCTAATTATGCATAAACGACATTTTAAGCATTATGTTGACTTTTTAAATAAAAGTTTGACCCGACATTTGACCTGGTTAGAATGGGAATCAGGGGGAACCTTTTTAGGGGTTTATTACCCACCTAATTACCAACTTATAACTACTTTAAGTTTGACTAATCGCTGGACCATTAGCGATTAATCGTTAAGTCAACCGTTAATTACGACGGTTGACTTTTAAGCTAATAACTAAGCAAAAACTAAACCGAGGAAGGTCTAGCATACTTACCCAAGTCCTAAGCTCGAGTAGGAAGGTATTGGGTCTGCTCCTAAGCTCCAGAAGTGCTCAAGAATTGCAGATGAAGGTTGTGAAGAATAAGTTGCAACTTATGGCTTTATATAGTACTTGTAATCACCATAACATGTTGACAACTAAGTCTACTACTCACCACAATTGATCAACACATAATCCTAGTGTTTAGGGGTGTCTAGGGGTCATCTACAAATGAGAAAAACCGGCTTAAAGGGTCACATTCGCGCATAACAGGCTGTTGCCTGTTTTCTGGTTGCTGGGCACCCCCTGCGCATCGTAGGGATATATGGCCTACGATGCGTATGGGTTCAACAGGAGGTAAAATGTTGTTGTTTGTTGAAGTTTTGAAAGGTCAAGCTCTTAATTCGAATTTGGGACATCCTTTTTACATTGAGGGGCCTCTAATATGTGTCTTGTATTGTTACATACCCTACCACAACAATATGTTTCCTTGGATCCTTTATAAAAGTATCGAAAACAAAGGGTTATCATGCTTTTTCTTCATAGGATTCCACCATAACAATTATGAATCAGATAATTCTAGACTTCAATGGATTAAAATATATACCAGATGTTTATTTGTATCGGGATTTATAAATGAGGTCGTTCAGAGGTGCTTAAAGTTATCATGACGACACTTTTAAATCCCAACATACATTTTTAATTACATCCGGGTTTACAACGCTTTTTGTCGTACATGACACGTGTCATTTTCTTATTGAACACGAAATTCTTGAGGTGTTACAGATTTTCGTCACCAATCAATGATTCAAACACCCGATCAACGTGTTCTTCAGCTTTTTTGAAGAAAACCCAGTTTAATTTCATACAAAATCTTGTTTTTTTCCAGTGATTTTGAAGATAATCACTCGATCCGTTCCATTCGATCTCTGACAAGTGTTTCAACCATTCAAATTTTGTCAATCGTTGAAGAAACCGACTTCGATCCATGTAAGAAATTCTTTAATTTCATTTTTATTATCTGGGTTTTTTATTTAGTCATTGCGTTTTACGATCTTGGCGGGGGTCCGGTGGCAGCGCCCCTGGTAGCAGGGTCCCAGGGGCGGCAGCCCCTGGGGGGTCCAAGGGGTAGAGCCACTGGCTGGGGTTGAGCTGCCTCATTTCGAAGACAGTAATTCGTAGACAGTTTTTTGATTTGCTACTCTCTGGTTCAGACAGATTCACAGACAGGTCAGCTTGTGTCCATTGCGTTTTAGAAATAAGATAGTTTTATGTGTTTTCTTGCCATTGCGTTTTAGAAAAAACACATTTTTGAAGTGTTTTTAGTTCATTGCATTTTAGGTAAACACATTTTTATTTGTTTCCAATCCATTGCGTTTTAGAAAATACAATTTCTTTTGTGTTTTTAGGCCATTGCGTTTTAGAAATAAGACATTTTTATGTGTTTTTTTGGCTATTGCGTTTTAGATAAACACATTTTCGAAGGGTTTTTATTTATTGCGTTTTAGGTAAAACACATTTTTGAAGTGTTTTTAGTTATTGCGTTTTAGGTAAAACACATTTTTATGCTTTTTTAGTCCATTGCGTTTTAGAAAACAGTCATTTTAAGTGTTTTCTGGTCATTGCGTTTTAGAAATAAGACATTTCTTTGTGTTTTTGGTGCATTGCGTTTTAGGTAAAACACATTTTTATGTGTTTTCAGTCCATTGCGTTTTAGAAAGCACACTTTCTTTTGTGTTTTTAGGCTATTGCGTTTTACAAATAAGACATTTTTTTGTGTTTTCTGGCCATTGCGTTTTACAAATAAGACATTTCTTTGTGTTTTTGGTGCATTGCGTTTTAGAAAAATGTCATTTTTTAGGTTTTTTTTCATTTCGTTTTACGCAACTTGGTTTTTTCCATTGCGTTTTACGCAACTGGGTTTTAAACTTTTTTTCTCGAAAATATAGCAATAATATACTCGTTTTAAAGATAAAAAACGCTCGTTTTTTTGGTGAAATTTTTATAAAAAAATAATGTCGTATGAAAGAGTTATTAACGTTTAAAAAATAGGGGGGAATTGGTGGAGAGAGATGTCACACCCCGAAATTATCAGAGCTGGCGTGACTGGACTGGTATCTTCATTGCACAGCGGAAGCAAATAAGCTAAGCCTTTCTAGAAGATTGAACGCCCGCTAAGTACTCGAATCTCCAATGGTTCTCCTATTCCAACCGTGCCTTGTCTTAGAAATGCAACCCGAGAAAGAAACATGCGAAAAATCAACATAAAGTTGAGCGAGTTCATAGTTTGTTTGTAAAAGATTTGAAATAAATCTTTTGAATAACCGGTTTGTGAAATAATATTGAGAAAACGAATTTATAAATCATTTTCTTGCCAAGTTATATGGAAACTTTGTATTTGTATCGCATTATGTTCGTAAAACCATGTATTTGTAAACTCTCGTATTTGTAATGTTCGTATAACCGTCAATGCCCACCTTGACTTTGACTCCATGCCCGCATAATCCTATGCTTTGAATTTGTATAAAACATGGTATGTAATTTGTAAAAATCAAGTATTTCTGTAAGTATGTATGTCCCTGGTATGTAGCAATAAGGAAAAAGAGATCACCAATGGGTTGCAAAGCCAATGGTATGTGTGAAAAGGTGCAGGAAGACTCAAACCTAGCAAATTTGTCTCCGGTATGAAGACATACCTCGGCCTCATGGGTGTGGGCTTGCTACACCCAAATAGATCTATCACTCATGTCCCTTGGTCCTACAATGAGGATTAATGGCCTTAAGTGTCATGCCCACCCCTCACATGATCTAGTAGTAAACTCTCCTTAAGCTAATCATACCATGTATAAAATGTCTGTAATCGTTTTGTAACATGTCTTTTACCCCAGTCTCTCAGACTGAACCTCCCCAGCCTCTAAGGCTGAACCTCCCCAGCCTCTAAGGTTGAACCTCCCCAGCCTCTAAGACTGAACCTCCCCAGCCTCTAAGGCCAACTCCCCAGTCTCTATATATTATCACCAGACGATCCATCCCAGTCATGAAAATCATTCACATTTAGATAATACGCATTTGTTTTGTAAAAACCGGTATATTTAGTATAATCCATTCGTAAACCATTTGAGTTCCTCGAAATCCATTCGTAATATGATTTAGAAATATGAGTTTTCGTTCGTTCAAAAGCTTTGTATGTTCTTGCACAACGTGCTTTGTCTAAAAATATGCAGTCTTTGTTTATCGAAAACTTTGTATGTTTCTGAAAAACGTGCATGTCTCTCCACCCCGAAAACATTCATAAAATGTAAAACCGTAAAAAGGTGGGGTTATGAACTCACCTGAATTGCCTTGTGCGAAGCTAGCTAATTACGACTTCGTGATGTCGTTTCCAAGATGAGACTCGCTAGCGTGCATTCTACAATATTCCTAACACGGAATATCTTATAAGTTTCTAAATAAATACGGTAACTAAACTACGTGTCACCGAGCTCTACCGTATCGTTAACTGAACGATTCGACGATAAGTTGTTAACTTAATAAAAATGATTAAGTTATACTTGTTAAGTTTTGTCTATTGTCGGTGTTAACTAATAAGTCTTGAAAGGACTTAATTCTCGAGAGATTTAAAATAATATAAATATTTATATAGAAATACATAAATATATTGTTAAAAGCGCGTTAGTCGTCTCGAGATGTCGTATGTGTATGTATCGAGTAACCGTATGAAAATAATATATAACAAACTCGTATTATCTGTTGTGTCTCGTATGATAAGTATCAAAATATATGTATATGCCGTTTAGGCGCTTGAAATAAATATAAAAACTTCTATTTATTTAATAGAGTTTTCGTGTTGAGGTCGTTTAAAATAAATATGACAGTTATATTTATTTTATAAAAGAATACGAGTTGTTTGGCGTTTGAAATAAATATATAAAATATATTTATTTTATAAAAGAATTCGCGTTGTATGGTATTTGAAATAAAGGGAAGGGTTCTTTATAGAACCTACAGAACTTGCAGAACCAATTTGGACCAATCATTATATTTTAGTTTTCAAAATTAAAATCTAAATAAAAAGGGTATATGTTAGGACCGGTTTGACTCTGAACGATTGCGAACCGACTCGTGCGACGTGCGGAATCCGTGCACGAGCAAGACCGAAACACACGAAGCGTAATCAATCTGTGATTCTATAATAACGTATGAAAGATACAAGCACCTCGAATCACCTTTTGCCTTTTTCTCTCTCTACTTTCTCTCTCTAGGATTCAAGCTCTCCAAAGTAGCAAATGAGCAAAAGTGGCAAAAAGTCTCTAATTCTAACCCTACCTCATCTATTTATAGGCCAAGGCTTATAAGAGCTTTCCTCTTATTTACAATATTGCCACCTTGCCTTTTCTATCTAATATTACAATGTAAGGCTAGAAATAAACTGTTTCAGCTACGATTTGAGATGACGGAGGCGATAGACATAAATGCACTAACAGTATATTAGTAATTTGTTAAGTATTTTACTCTTTTTAATTAATTCTTTATTCTCTTTCCCCTCTCTAACTTTTACTAATCAAATGAATATATTTAGGTTTAGAGATTTACATGATTTACATATTGATTATAATTTTCAAACCAATGATGGGTTACATATGTGTAATTAACCTATTTGCATATATGTAAATCTTCAAACTAATCGTAAATTTCTTCGAACCAGTCACCTATATATATAATCATTAAAATTATCAAACACACTAGTTTACACAAATGTAAATAACAAAAAGGATATATGTAATAAATCTATATTAGCTGGCTTACATGTATGTAAATATTGGATTACACATACAAAGTATTTTTATGTGTGTGTAAGTAAGTAGTTTACACATATAAAGTAACTTCACATATATGTAAATGTGTAGTATACACATGTGTAATTTGCAGAAAACATATTACTTATTAAAAAAATATTTGAAGGGAAAAAAGAATTAGCAGGTTACAAACTAAGGAAATGAGGAATAATATATAAACAAATATTTGAAGCAGAAAAAGAAATTGAATGAATATTATTTAAAGAACTCAAATACGATATTCCTTGAATTAACGTGAATGTGTGAATTTGTGCATCCCATAATAATTAATGGAGGAATTATTTAAAGAACTCAAATACGATATTCCTTGAACGAAGATTCGAACAAAGATAAAAGTGGAAATTTAATGATTCATGCGATAAAATGGAAAAAAAAAACCCAACTGTTCACAATGAAATAAATCTGGAGTTTTGATATCATGAGAGATGAACAATGAAAGAATTGCAGGCTGCAAAAGTATGGTTGTAGCCAATTATTTTGATGTAGGGTTTGGTGGTATGGTTTCTTATGAATTTTTGGAACGATAAATAAAATGGTCAAAGAGAGAAAAAATAGGGGGAGGTTATGGAAACAAGAATCAAAATCTCAAAATTGCCCTTACACAACTAAATAATTTTCATAAGCTTCTATTTATTTACCAAAATGCCATTATTATTTAAAACCATTGATGGAATGATCTAATGGTTATGATGAGTTCTGTAAGTTCTGAAAGATTTAAGAGTTCTGAAATGATCTTGATCCTTGAAATAAATATGTAACTATATTTATTTTATAAAACGAATACAAGTTGTTTGATGTTTAAAATAAATATATAAACTATATTTATTTTAATGAAAGAATCGTCGTGTTGTTTGATATCCGAAATAAATATATAACACTATATTTATTTATAAAAGGATTTGTTTGAAATAAATATATAAACTATATTTATTTAGAAAATAATCCGAATTGTTCGTTGTTTGAAAATAAATATAACTAAATATATTTATTTTATAAAACCATCAAGTTTTGTTATTTCGTAAAGCGGTTTGTCGAAATGTTATAAATATGCTTTGTAGGTTATGTAATGTCGTCGAAAGTAAATATATATTTGTATTTATTTTCATAGAAGATTGTTTGGATCCGATAGTTTCGTTTTATAATAAAACGCGTTTTAGTTTACGTATTTTCTCGAAAAACGGGCAGAGTTTCCTCTGTTTTTGGACGGCCCCGACAACTAAAGTGTCGTTATATTTTCAAAATTCAATCGCCAATTATTCAATCAAAATATATAAACTTTCGCTATGTCAAATTATAAACTATTATTCTAATCGACCGGTTCAAGCTCGTTTCGTGTAAATAAATAAAACTATAAGAATAACGAAATGTATTGCGCCGTAAAATCTTTACCATCTTCTCGTGTCGAAAGCCGAGCTGACCGAGTCAACTGAGTTTGACCGAGTCGACTCGGTTTGACCGAGTCGACCGAACCGCTTCCTGATCTCAACCGAGTTGACCAAACCCGAGCCATGACTTGATGTTGACCAGCTTTGACTTCTGTTGACCGTTGACCCGAGCCGTTGAAACGTGACCCGAGCTCTCTGATGCGAACCCGAAACTGAACATAACTCGAACCCGAACCCGAACCGAACACACCTTAAACCTGAACCGAGCATACCCCCAAATCCGACTCGAGCACCTCTCAAATCTGACCCGAAAGAAACCAACTAAAACTTGAACCAATCTAACCCGAAACATCCACAGATTACCCGAGCTGAAACGAATCTAACCTGAGCCGAGATGTGACCCGAACCAGAACTGAATCAAAACATACAGTTGCAGTGCCGTCGTCCGATGTTCTCCGTTGGCCGGAGCTCCGACCGTCGACTCCAGCCGTTCTTTCTCTCGTCCGCTTCTCTCTCTCTATCCGTCGATGCTGATAACCCACGTCGTCGCCGCCACTCTACCGCCGCCGCAAGCGGCGTTTGTCGCCGGAGACCTGATTTCAACGAAATTGTACCAGGAGGTTCTCAGAGCTCCGATCTAGACATGCACGGAGATAAAATTTCAAAATAAGCTCGCCGGAATATCGACCGGAACTTCGCCGGAGTTGCGCGTGAGCCCAAACAGCTCAGAATCCTTGAAAACAGACATCGCCATCGTGTCGGGAATGTTTGGTTTAGTGGGGGTAGGGTGTCGGATCGGAAAATTCTTGCCGGAGCGCCGCCACCGGCGGTGGCGCCGCCGTGGCTCCGCCGTCGTGCCTCGCCGGCCGGAGTCCGGCCCTGTTCCGCCGAGAGAGAGAGAACTTTGGGTTGTGTGCATGTGTCTGAATGTTGAGATGAATGGATGTTAGGTGGAACCCCCCTTTTATACTTGGGTTTTAGTCTCTTAATGGGCTTGGGCCCAAGGCCCATAAGCCCAACCCTCGAATTTTTAAACGGCCCGTTACTTTTTCGAAATCCATTTACGAACCCGAGCTCCACGAAACGTCCTAAAATAAAATGTAGGATACAAAAATATATGATATAGTACCGGTAGTCGTTGTTGTAGTGTTCGTGCGTCGATAACGGTAAAAATAGTGTAAAATATGACGTTGGTCATTCTAATCCGTTTTTCCATCCGGTTTCGACTAGAGTAGTTAAAATTTAATTACGAAATAAAATATATCGTAATTTAAGTTTTGAAGGTAGCACTCGTGTCCGATGCTTCCGTTTCGTTACCGGTGCGTTTCCTGCAGTCGCGTTTCTTGTTACTGTTTGCGTTTTGCGATGTACGGAAGCGAAATAAATTCACAAAATTAATTTCATAAACATAAAATATTCATAGAAAATCCGTATTTGTCAGCGTTGTCAGTATTTCGTTCGGTATCAGTTCGTTGTCGCGTAATACTCAGCAGATTTTTCCGTAAACCACCGTTCGCGCACTGTAAAGTCGTATAGACGTTCCTAGGCACTCCAAAGGCCTAATTAAGTTAATTTGCGCTGTAAACACTATTTATTATCGCGTTAATCATCTGTTAAGCACGTAATTAGGTGCCGTAAATCACCGGTTGTCACAAGAGAAACTATTGCCTTGGATTGACTAGAATGCCCCTAAACAAACTCACGCGCCTCTTTTCTTCCCTTCAATTTCCCTGATTTAATCTTAGCACTTGATTAACTAAATGGATGGTCAAGTTCACTTCCTAGCCTTCTTAGCCAAATAAACTTTCTATCATATCTCCACCCATAAAACTATTTATTAATTTTGACTATTTCACATTTTCATTGCTACACGAAAATGATATCATCGGATCATAATTCATATTACCAAACTAAAAATTTGTAACATCTTGGTGCTTTAGTGAGTTGTACTATAAGGTTAGGGAGTTTTTCAAAAAAAAATTGTCATACTTTTCACTTTTAATCCAAATGTTTTCATTTTTTGCATTTTAACATCTTTGGTTTTATTTTTTTTTACTTTTAACACAAATATTTCTATCTTTTGCAATTTAACCCCAACATATTTTTATTTTCAACTTTGATCCTTGTATTTTTCAGCTTTTGCAAATTGTTCGTTTTACGTCTCGTTCTAATTTTGCGAGTGAACACGCCGCAACGTGCGTGTGGGTTTCAACATTTTTTTCGTATATTTTTTCCCGTTTGACATGACTGTCACAACGCGTCTATTTTTCCCTTTTTGACAGGTTCGTCACAATGCGCATAGTCTTAGATTGACTTACGTTTCAATATAATTTCTTCGCATTATCATGCCGCAATGGGCATGCGTGATTCAACTATTTTACATTTGCTTTTTGTTCAGTGTTATTTTTTCTTTTTTGTTTATTTTGTTTTTACGAGCTTTTTCGATGTTGTTGGTAGTTGTGTAGCATTAATGCTACTTAGCACGGTTTATGCCCGCCCCCACGGGGCACTTAATACTAGTTTGTAATCATTTACAATGATCATTTTAATGAACGCAAGAGCAAATTCAAGTTCATATTTGTATTCTGCTATTCAATATTCACTTAAAAATCTCAAAACTCGAGCAAATTGACATATGTCGGAAGAATAAATTCAACCAACAGGCGTATAAACACGATAAATCAACATCAAAATTCATAAATTCCACATCTGGAACACAAGTAAAAGGAATATTTATCAAGTGAAATTAAGCTTCGTGTAAGCACAATAATTAATTTGGTATGATCACATGACAAAGAATTTCAATAACAGACACACAAAAACTCGCTTTGTTTTAGTACATCGCAATTTCACCGGTTCACATTGCTTTTAATATGAATCGAGTCACAACGAGCATAAAAATTCGTACAAATAGGGATCTAACTTACCAACGTATTGAACAATGATTACGAAAAAAATACAGTCTTCTTTGTTTTCCCAACGTAGAAGAAATATGTAACGAAATGAGAAAAAATAGGGGGTGTGGGCAGGAATAGATTAGAAGGAATGGAATGAGTTACGTAATACCTCATTGCATTCCATTTACCAATCAAACAATCTAATTTTGATTACTCTCGAATGGATTATTCCATTCTCTCCCCCATTACCTCGTACTAAACACTACCTTAACTAAGGTTGCTATTGAGCCGAGCCAGGCTGTGCTCGAGCTCAAGCTCGGCTCGTAAAAAACTTCGAGCCGGCTCGTTAGTTATTTTTTAGTTTCTAAATAATTATTTTTACAAATATTGGTATCACAAAAAAAAAAAAAAAAAAACCAACAGACAATTCTAAAAAAATATGTATATATACACACACAGGGTGAATATCAAATAGGAAGTTTATTTTGGCTAGGAAGGATAGGAAGCAATAGGATTAGGACATAAGGCAAAATTTAAAATAAAGAGGAAGGGTATTTTAGTCAATTTTATCATTTTCTTCTTCCTTCTTCTTCCCAGTAACATCAAAACCCACCATTTTCAAAGCCACAATCTCCAACCATTTCTTCATTTTCTATCTCAATAATCACTACATTATAGTGCGATTTTCGTCACCAATCAATGATTCAAACACCCGATCAACGTGTTCTTCAGTTTTTTTTGAAGAAAACCCAGTTTAATTTCATACAAAATCTCGTTTTTACCGGTGATTTTGAAGATAATCACTCGATCCGTTCGATTCGATCGCTGATAAGTGTTTCAATCATTCAAATTTCGTCAATCGTTGAAGAAATCGGCTTCGATCCATGTAAGAAATCCTTTAAATTCATTTTTACGATCTGGGTTTTTGATTTAGTCATTGCGTTTTACGATCTTGGCGGGGGTCCGGGGGGCAGCGCCCCTGGTAGCAGGGTCCAAGGGGCGGCAGCCCTGGCGGGGTCCAAGGGGCAGAGCCCCTGACTGGGGTCGATTAAATTGCTTTAATAAAAATGCATTAGAAAATTTAATTTTCCAGAAATTGACTCATTTCAAAGACAGTAATTCATAGATAATTCAGACAATTTTTGATTTGCTACTCTCTGGTTCAGACAATTTACAGACAGTTCACAGACAGTTTTATGTGTCCATTGCGTTTTAGAAATAAGAGAGTTTTATGTGTTTTCTGGCTATTGCGTTTTAGAAAAAACACATTTTTTAACTGTTTTTAGTCATTGCGTTTTACGTAAAACACATTTTTGAAGTGTTTTTAGTCATTGCGTTTTAGGTAAAACACATTTTTAGGTGTTTTCAATCCATTGCGTTTTAGAGAGAACACTTTCTTTTATTTTTTTAGGCCATTGCATTTTAGAAATGAGACATTTTTAACTGTTTTCTAGCCATTGCGTTTTATAAATAAGACATTTCTTTGTGTTTTTGTTGCATTGCGTTTTACGTAAAAACATATTTATGTGTTTTCAGTCCATTGCGTTTTAGAAAACAGACATTTTAAGTGTTTTCCGGCCATTGCGTTTTAGAAATAAGACATTTATTTGTGTTTTTTGTGCATTGCGTTTTAGGTAAAACACATTTTTATGTGTTTTCAGTCCATTGCATTTTAGAAAGTAAACTTTCTTTTGTGTTTTTAGGCTATTGCGTTTTAGAAATAAGACATTTCTTTGTGTTTTCTAGCCATTGCGTTTTACAAATAAGACATTTCTTTGTGTTTTTTGTGCCTTGCGTTTTAGAAAAATGTCATTTTTTAGGGTTTTTTTTTTCATTGCGTTTTACGCAACTGGGTTTTTTCCATTGCGTTTTACGCAACTGGGTTTTAGAAAAAAATTTCGAAAATATAGCAATAGTATACTCGTTTTAAAGATAAAAATACGCTCGTTTTTTGGGGCAATTTTTATAAAAAAATAATGACGTATGAAAGAGTTATTAACGTTTAAAAAGTGGGGGGGGGGGGGATTGGAGAAGAGAGAAACTATTGTCTTGTATTGACTAGAAAACCACTAAACAAACCCACACGCCTATTTTCATCACTTCAATTTCCCTAATTTAATCTTAGCCCTTGATTAACTAAATGGATGGTCAAGATTACTTCATAGCCTTCTTAGCCAAATAAACTTACTATTATATCTTAACCCTACACACACATGCATACGAGCCATCGAGTCGAGCCACGAGCCGAGCACCCTAGCTTGAGCTCGAAAACAAAAGGAGTTTTTTCAAGCGTTTGAACATACCTGACGTTAAAGAATGTTAGAAGTTTAATAAAATTTTACCATCTAAAAAGGCCCAATAAGAGAGCCCAGATAACATATTATAAACCCTAAACTAGAAATTCATCATCCCGAAATCATTATCATCATCAAACACATACATACATCACTGTTACAAAAAAAACCCTAGACTAGAGTAGTCGCCTTTAGACATAGCTCCGAAAGGGTGGGTTTACACGTGGAAAGCAGTTAGCTGTTTAAAAAAATCATCATCAAAAAATGTCAGTACCGTTGGAAATCCAGGAGGAAATCATGAAGCGCCTTCCTGTGAGATCGTTGCTTCAGTTTCGAAGCCTCTCGAAAGCATGGAAGTCTCTCATCGACAGTTCAGATTTCATCACTCATTACGCGTCCCAGCTGCAACACTTACTCGTAAGGTATCTTGATCCTGTTGATTCTAAGCGTAAATTCGTTTCGATTGTTGACGATGATACCTTCCCGCAACAGAAAGTCCCCCTCGCTATTCCCATGTTGGTTGACATGTATCATTCTTATCGAATAATCGGCATCTCCCATGGCTTGTTGTGTTTGTACGGACATGATGCTGTTGGAAACTACATGGCTGTTGTTTGGAATCCCTCTGTTAGAAAAAGTGTAGGTGTGGTTGTCCCAAATGTGCCAGATATGTCCCAAGATATATATGAAGTGGCTCTAGGTTTTTGGGCTTGTAGTGAGACCAGTGATCTTAAGATTGTCAAGATTACATATATTGATAACTGGACTGAGATGGACAGTATACCCGAGAGCATGCCGGATACCATCCCATCGCAAGTGGAGGTTTTTACGTTAACCACAGGGGCGTGGAGAAGTCCTTATAGCACCACCAATCTCCCTCGTAAATCACTTCAATTTGATAATTATTCCCAGGTGGTTATAGATGGGTCTCTTTACTGGCTTGCTATGGATTGGTGTACGGAAGAAGAATTACTTACTTGTAATCTGATCATTTCGTTTGATATGATAAGCGAAGAATTTAAACAAGTAAGTCTCCCGCATAGTTTAGCACACCACATATATCTAGGAGATTTGTACCTCTCTAAGCTAAGGAACTCTCTTGTTGTGCTTCAACAAGATGTCGTTTGGATAATGGAGGACGCTGTTCAAAATTCCTTTACAAAGCTCTACACTATCTGCATACCTGATCAAAGTGTACAAACAACAGTACTGGGGTTTCGGAAGACTGGTGAACCTGTGATTGAATATGTTGCTACAATGGTTGGTGATTCATCGTCGAACCACTTCAATAATGTTGAGATTAGTGGAATGCTTTCATATTATGTGTATGCTTACACGGAAACGCTACTTCTGCTTGATCAGCCAGATTCTACTATTTATAACCAAGGTAACGCTACATTCTACAAGGGCTTGGAAACATGGATACAGGCAAGGTAAATGATTCTTTATATCAGTTGGTAGGATTTTGAACTTGTTGATTTGGATTACGCTAACTGTGATTAGTTAAAAGTTAAATGATTCTTTGTCTCATATAGTAGGAGAATGCACTTGTGCTTATAGATTTTGATTATAATTTGTGTGCTATATTTTACTGCTATGTGGAAGTAATTTGATGGGCTTAATTTGAGTAAAGCTATAATAAATTAAACAAGTAGGGGCGTATTTTAAATAGACTAGAAGTGGGCATAGTTATCAATAGCGTCTGTGGCGGCCGCTATAGTGAATAGTGTGGCGTGGCGGCCATATGCCACTACAAGGTACATATCGACCACATATCGACGATATAGCGACTTCCGACACGAATTCCGGCGATAGCGTTGCTTTCAACCGAAAACCAGGAAGAAGGGGGAAGAAGAAGACATCGGCTGCGTATCTGTGTGTTTTAGGCAGGGTTTAAATAAGTTTAGGATTTTAAAATTTTAATCCCTCTATCTTTCATTAGTTTACATTCAATCCCTAAAACTTTTTATATTTTTACTTAAAAAGTGTAAAGGTAGTTTGTGTATTTAAACATTTAACCCCCTTTATCTTTAGCAGTTTACATTTGCTCTTTAAACTTTTTAATCTATACATAAAAAGTATAAAATTAACGTTATAAATACATATATAAATTATGGATAGCTATTTTTTTTAAATTATCAACGCACTTTTGTTTCTGGTATTATTTCAAGTGCAAGGCTAACTCCTGCAGTACAACATGCTCTGATTGTTGTACCCTGGGAAACATACGGGTTCAGATGGATGGCCCAAAATAATCTGTTTTAAGGGAAGCGTCTTGAACGTACCTTAGTCACACGTGTTTTATTTTCTTGTTCAGTTTACTTTCTTTGCTATTCAAAAAGAGGTAGCGGCGCAGCTTATTGCCCGTTTACCAACTATCTCGATGTAAATTTTTAGAGTGAATAGCAATAAAATTACGTTTAGTTTGTAACTTTTAGTGCAATTGTAACTTTGTTTAGTAGTTTTGTTTCTGTTCATTCTGTTATTTTTCAATTGTAATTTGTAATGGAAAAAATAAAGAAATTATATTATATCTTATTTTAATTTGTAAAACGGATGTCCTACAAAACTAGTGCCGGAGCTTGATCAAAAGTTCCGTTGTGGTGGAAAGTCATGGGACCCAATTTTTTTTTTCCTATCACTATGTTTCGAGTTATATGTTCAGGTCAGTTGTTCGATCCGGGTCGGGTCAAACAATAATAGCTCCAAATAAAACTAAATAATATTCATTCATTCAAATGACCCATTCTTACACATAAAAAAAACTAAATTTGAACCCTCGAGTTTCATTCATATAAAAACCAGTTTCAGACTTTATATAAACTCACTTCAAGTTTAAAAACAATTATAAAAAAATTACTAATAGCCTTATTCTTCACGTTTTTTTAAACTCAATACGAGAATATTTATAAATTTTTTGGACAATAAACTTGGTAGGAGCAGACCTATATAATTTTAAAAATTTCGGATGAAAAATCGAAAAAATTACACTACTAACCGAAACATTAGTATGGGCGGGCCGCGGGTGCACCCTCTTGCCCCTTAAAATCTCCACCACTGTACAAAACAGAATTATATTTATTGACTTTGATGCCTAAACCCAACTCCAAAAGAGTCATTAAATATATCAAAATTAACCTTTTAATCATTGATTTGAAAACTGGATAGGCCAACAAGTTATATCAGAAACCATTACTATTAATGTTTAAATGAGCTAATAAAACATCTGATTTCATCCAGACATAGCAACACTAGACCATCATGTAAGATTAAATATATTATGTTTAATATTTAATCTAGTAGCCATTATAATCATTTACATAATATAGATCAAAATATATAACAACCTATTAAATAATTAGTTGGTAATTGTTGATGGACCATATTACCCTTATTAACTAATTAGGTTTCCTCCTGGGTGCTTATATAAGGAGACTTATGTGGAGGTTAAAGGGTTACACAGTTACACAATTAGACATACCCTATAATCATAACATCATCATCATCATCGACCTCCTCTCCAATAACCGATTACCCTTTTCGGTTTAATCATCATCATCATCAGTTAGCCCCCTAAGGAGGAACCAGATCACCTTGACAAAGATGTCGAACTCCATGGCTTCTTCCATTACTGGATTCTCCTCTGCACTGTCTGTGGTGACAGGTATGTTTTCATGTTTTCCATTATGTTTAGAACAGAACTGATCCAACATTTGGTATCAGAGCATATGTTGATTAGTCGGTTCTGTTTTGCATCCATAAATCTGGGATAGAAATCTGGAAAACGGAATTTTGATAACTTAATAAAACCAACAGCCAGTTTCGAGTCATAAAGGATGACCCGAGATCATTGTTTCGGAAAAAGATTAACTATATGTTCACTCGAAATAAACTGGATTATGTTTATGACCGAAATCTGTTTAGAAAAGTCTTAACATTCAGGTTTCGGGTTCCAGAATTTATGTTTTAATTTTTTAGGGTTCATCATGTTCTTAGGAAAATTCAAAAATTCCTTTATGTTTTGGAATGTAATTAGGATTGATGAGTGTTTTTTTCCTGTTTGATCCAATTTTATCTTTTAAGTTTATTCGAAAAACTGTTAAAAAAATATACAGTTATAATTTTCGAAATCCTTGATAAATTTAGATCAACAATAAAACAGGAAACACTATCACATAATCTCTTAAATTTCGAGTTTTCAGTTATTATCACATTAACAGCTGTTAACAGGAAGTTTCGAGGTCCCTTTCAACAAGCCGAGACCAAGATCTCGACTCGAGATCACGAGATCTCGACTCGAAATCATAAATGTTCTCAAATATTCACAACTCGAGACAACGATTTCGACTCGAGACCACTAAGTTTTCGACTTAGGGCTTCAATCTTCACAACTCGAGACCATGGTTGCGACTCGAGACCTCATAAGGAGTCGAGATCTCATAATTCACAGCAGTCGAGACCATGATTGCAACTCGAGACACTGAGGTTGCGACTCGAGACCTTAATGAGTCGAGACCTCATAATGATGAGTCGAGACTTGACTCAAGATCTCACTCGAGATCTCATAACGGAGTCGAGATCTCACTCGAAACCTCATTATTTTAGGCTGTTTAATGTGAACTGAGATTTAGCTCGGGGCTCCGCCCCGAACCCCGTGCGGGGGCACACTGTCCCCCTACACCCCCCAGCGAACTCACCGCGCTAACAGGTGGTTTGCTATTAAATAATTGGTTTTGTAATTACTTAGTTAATTAATCAGAAGCAGATAATGTTTTACAAAACCAAAATGGCTTAACTTGAATGAGCTTTTGATGTATCATTTCTGGCCAAAGCTGATTTGATACATCTACTTATCATCCAAGTATTACGAAAGCTATGTTAAGTGTGCATCATAAACATGAATGTCTTAATATCTGGCCAAAGCTGATTTAATTCCTTCATAGATGGCATACTTAACAAGTGCATAACTAAAGTGATTGTCTCAATTTCTGGCCAAAGCTGATTTGTTACAATCATTTTGCACTCATGCTTAAATGATTACACTTCTGGCCAAAGCTGTTTTGTTTTCGTTTAAGTAGAATTTTAACTAAGTCTATTATTTTGATGTTAGTAATAGACAATATCACAGCTTCATAATTAAAAATGGTCATTATTTATGCCTGCCTTAGTATTACGTGCCCTTAGATCACATTAGAACTTCTTTCTTAGTATCATAACTTGCTCATCTTATTTCCACTATCAGCGCCCAATTGCGGGATTCCACATTTGACTGGTGATAACTTTGCTGCATGGAAGGATGCTCTCATGCTTACGCTTGGGCTGCTGGACTTTGACTATGCTCTAAGAGAGGATAAGCCAGCAGACCTTACTTCACAAAGTACTGCTGCTCAGCAGTTAACTCATGAAAAGTGGACTAGGTGTAACTGCATGTCTCTCATGTTCATGAAGCAGTCCATAAGCAATGCAATCAGGGGAGCCATTCCTGATTCTGAAGATGCTAAAACCTACTTGGCTTCTGTGGAGGCGCAGTTCAAGGGGACGTCTAAAGCACACGCTAGTACTCTTATTCTCAAGCTGGTGACAACTAAGCATGATGGGAGGAGCAGCATTCGCGAGCACATCATGATGATGAATGACATGGCCAATAAGCTGAAGGGGCTGTAAATGGAAATCAGTGATGGTTTTCTCGTTCATTTCATCATTACTTCACTTCCTTCGTCCTTTGAAGCATTCAAGATCAATTACAACACTCAGAAGGACAAATGGACGATGAGTGAGCTGGTCGCTATGTGCGTACAGGAGGAAGAGCGTATGAGGATGGATCGCACTACTGATGTTGCCAACTTCACCACCTCCAACTCTAAGAAAAGGAAGAACAATCATCAGAGGAAGGATGCTTCGAAAGTCCAAAGGCCCAATCCTAATACAAGTGCACCTTCCAGCTCTAAGAACTCCTTAGGCAGAATCCACTGCAAGTTCTGTAAAAAGGCAGGACATATGTAGAAGGAATGCCCTGACTTTAAGGAATGGCTGGCTAAGAAAAGTAACGATTATTTTATGATACTTGAGTACTATAATTTAAGTGTTCCTGTTAATTCTTGGTGGTTTGATTCTGGTTCTATGGTTTATGTTACCAATTCAACTCAGGGATTCCTTACAATCCGGAAGCTGGAAAGAAACCAAAGAACGCTTAAGGTTGGGGATGATCGAGAATTAGAAGTGAAGGCCATTGGAACATTACAATTATTTATGAAAACTGGTTTATGTATTAAACTTTATGATACCTTATATGTTCCTGAGGTAACTCGGAACCTTGTATCAGGACCAAAGTTAGACATGGATGGTTTTATTGTTTCCCATGTTCATCGCAAACTCTCTATCCACTATGATTCTGTACTTTATGGTACTGGTATTCTGGATGGTGGTCTCTATAGATTAGAACTAGTTGATAATTTTTCCAAATCTTTGTTGTCATATAACATTAATGAATCATTCACAAAGATGAAAGAGAAATGAGACTTAGAGACTTCGTCCATGTTGTGGCATCGACGTTTAGGCCACATCTCAAGAGAAAGATTAAATCGTCTCGTAAAGGATGAAGTCTTACCTCCTCTTGATTTCTCTGATTTTAGAACATGTGTCAAATGTCTTAAAGGTAAAATGACATTAGCGAATAAGAAAGGTGCCACTAGGAGCTCTAATTTATTAGAACTCATTCACACTGACATTAGTGGTCCCTACCAAATCGCTGGCATAACAGGACATACTTCATTTATCACTTTTATTGATGATTATTCTCGTTACATGTACTTGTATCTAATTAAGGAAAAGTCTAAATCTCTTACAACTTTTAAAGATTATAAGGCTGAAGTTGAAAAGCAATTAGATCGTCAGATTAAAGTTGTGAGATCAGATAGAGGCGGTGAATATTATGGAAGACATACTGATGTGGGTCAAGCTCCTGGTCCATTTTATGAGTTTTGTAAGGGCCAGGGGATTGTGAACCAATACACCATGCCTGGTACACCTCAGCAGAATGGTGTCGCTGAAAGAAGAAACCGTACCCTTATGAACATGGTGCGCAGTATGTTAGCCAACACTAATTTACCATTATTCCTCTGGACTGAAGTGTTAAAAGTAGCTGTTCATATACTCAATAGAGTTCCTTCTAAGTCTGTCCCTAAAACTCCTTATGAACTTTGGACAGGAAGGAAACCGAATCTTAAATATATGAAAGTATGGGGCTGCATTGCTGAAGCAAAACTTTACAATCCTTTCCTAAGGAAACTTGACCCTAAAACAGTTACATGTTTCTTTATTGGGTATCCTGATAATTCAAAGGGTTACCGTTTCTATTGTCCTTCCCATGTCACCCGTATTGTTGAAACCAAGCGTGCTGCGTTCCTGGAGGATTTCAAGGTCAGTGGGAGCAGTACCAACCCTTACGAAGAATTGCAAGAAGTACGAGACGCGGGGGGGGGGGGGGGGAGGGAGAGACTCGTCGCTTACCTTTACTCCGATTACTCCTCTTGTACCCAATGCAACTACTGCACCTGAAGCTACTGCACCAACTCCAAATTTACCTCTACAATCAGAACCCATTATACCTCATGACGAAGGCACATCAAACGCTCAAAACCAAGACAACGCTGAACCCGATAATCCACTCAGGAGGTCATCTAGGCAAAGAAGGCCTACTAATTGGGATGATTATGTAACCTACCTGACTGAAATAGATCCCGGAAAGCTCAATGATCCTATCTCTTATAATGAAGCCATTAGCAGTGATCAGTCTTCTGAATGGAATAAAGCAATGATTGATGAGCTTGAATCCATGAAGAAAAATAACGTTTGGGATTTGCTAGAATTACCCAACGGTGTCAAACCAGTAGGATGTAAATGGGTGTTCAAAACAAAACTGGATCCGAATGGGAACGTTGAACGCTACAAAGCGAGATTGGTTGCATAGGGCTACACTCAGAAAGAGGGAATTGATTATCAAGAGACGTTTTCACATGTCTCTCGTAAAGATTCATTAAGGATCGTCATGGCCCTAGTAACTTATTTTGATTTAGAGCTACATCAGATGGACGTTAAAACCGCTTTCCTTAACGGAGACTTGGACGAAGATGTTTACAAGAAACAACCTGAAGGCTTTAAACCTGAAGGTCAGGTGCATCTAGTCTGTAAGTTGAAGAAATCCATTTACGGGTTAAAACAAGCATCACGTCAATGGTACCTCAAGTTTGATGAAGTCATGAAGAAGCAAGGTTTTATGAAGAATCAAGTGGATCAATGCACCTACCTTAAGATGAGTGGGAGCAACTTTACTATACTTGTCCTTTACGTAGATGATATTCTATTGGCAAGTAATAGTTTAGACATGTTGCATGAGTCGAAGCGGTTACTCTCGCATAACTTCGACATGAAGGATCTCCGAGATGCTTCTTACGTCATTGGTATCGAAATTCACCGAGATAGACATAGAGGGATCTAAGGATTGTCCCAGAAGGCTTACATAGATCGTGTCCTTACACGATATAACATGCAACAGTGCAAACCCTCCGTCGCTCCAGTAGTTAAGGGAGATGTTTTCGGTTATTTCCAGTGTCCGACAACAGAGGTTGAGAAGGAGCAAATGAGCCGGATACCTTACGCGTCAGTAGTCGGGAGCCTGATGTATGCTCAAGTCTGTACTCGCCCAGATATCGCTTATATTGCTGGAATGCTAGGCCGTTATCAGACTAATCCTGGCCTAGATCACTGGAAAGCAGCTAAGAAGGTACTACGATATCTGCAAGGGACGAAAGACTATAAACTGACTTATAGAAGAAGTGATCATTTAAAAGTGGTGGGCTATTCTGATTCTGACTTTGCCAAATGCAAAGATGACAAGAAATCCACTTCGGGCTATATCTTTATGTTAGCAGGCGGCCCTATTTCATGGAAGAGTCATAAACAACAGTTGACCACAACTTCCACAATGATGGCAGAGTACATTGTTGTTTATAATGCAACCTGTCATGGAATGTTGCTTAGAAATCTGATCAATGGACTCAAAATCGTTAATTCCATTTCTAGACCATTAAAGCTTTATTGTGATAATTCAGCTGCCGTTAGTTTCTCGAACAGTAACAGTTCGACTGGAGCTGGTCTATATCTCGATACAAAATATCTGTTCGTACGTGAACGAGTTGAGGAAAATAATCTTTGTATCGAGTATATTAGTACTAAAGATATGCTTGCGGATCTGATGACTAAAGGTCTCCCTCATAAGGTTTACGAAGAACATGTTCGGAATATGGGATTTAGTAAAGACCTTATTTAAGCATATTGTACTAGCTTATGTTTTATGATTAATGAAATTTCCTCAGTTTGATTTTGTATGTCTCTTAGAATATGTTCAACCGGTATAATGGCATATAGACAAATAAAGTTACAAATCAAACAAAGGGCTTATGCGTATTTTGATCATGACGGTTAGGTTTTAAATTAAGGCTATAGTATGACTAATGGGGGTCCTAAGTCGCATAATGATTCAACGGCTGTATTTCTCTGCTATAATACTTGTTTAAGGCTAAAATGAGTGTTAACTCCTGATCAGGCTTATCTAATACTCATAGTAAATGATTACTCGGCTAAGTGGGAGAATGTAAGATTAAATATATTATGTTTAATATTTAATCTAGTAGCCATTATAATCATTTACATAATATAGATCAAAATATATAACAACCTATTAAATAATTAGTTGGTAATTGTTGATGGACCATATTACCCTTATTAACTAATTAGGTTTCCTCCTGGGTGCTTATATAAGGAGACTTATGTGGAGGTTAAAGGGTTACACAGTTACACAATTAGACATACCCTATAATCATAACATCATCATCATCATCGACCTCCTCTCCAATAACCGATTACCCTTTTCGGTTTAATCATCATCATCATCAGTTAGCCCCCTAAGGAGGAACCAGATCACCTTGACAAAGATGTCGAACTCCATGGCTTCTTCCATTACTGGATTCTCCTCTGCACTGTCTGTGGTGACAGGTATGTTTTCATGTTTTCCATTATGTTTAGAACAGAACTGATCCAACATTTGGTATCAGAGCATATGTTGATTAGTCGGTTCTGTTTTGCATCCATAAATCTGGGATAGAAATCTGGAAAACGGAATTTTGATAACTTAATAAAACCAACAGCCAGTTTCGAGTCATAAAGGATGACCCGAGATCATTGTTTCGGAAAAAGATTAACTATATGTTCACTCGAAATAAACTGGATTATGTTTATGACCGAAATCTGTTTAGAAAAGTCTTAACATTCAGGTTTCGGGTTCCAGAATTTATGTTTTAATTTTTTAGGGTTCATCATGTTCTTAGGAAAATTCAAAAATTCCTTTATGTTTTGGAATGTAATTAGGATTGATGAGTGTTTTTTTCCTGTTTGATCCAATTTTATCTTTTAAGTTTATTCGAAAAACTGTTAAAAAAAATATACAGTTATAATTTTCGAAATCCTTGATAAATTTAGATCAACAATAAAACAGGAAACACTATCACATAATCTCTTAAATTTCGAGTTTTCAGTTATTATCACATTAACAGCTGTTAACAGGAAGTTTCGAGGTCCCTTTCAACAAGCCGAGACCAAGATCTCGACTCGAGATCACGAGATCTCGACTCGAAATCATAAATGTTCTCAAATATTCACAACTCGAGACAACGATTTCGACTCAAGACCACTAAGTTTTTGACTTAGGGCTTCAATCTTCACAACTCGAGACCATGGTTGCGACTCGAGACCTCATAAGGAGTCGAGATCTCATAATTCACAGCAGTCGAGACCATGATTGCAACTCGAGACACTGAGGTTGCGACTCGAGACCTTAATGAGTCGAGACCTCATAATGATGAGTCGAGACTTGACTCAAGATCTCACTCGAGATCTCATAACGGAGTCGAGATCTCACTCGAAACCTCATTATTTTAGGCTGTTTAATGTGAACTGAGATTTAGCTCGGGGCTCCGCCCCGAACCCCGTGCGGGGGCACGCTGTCCCCCTACACCCCCCAGCGAACTCACCGCGCTAACAGGTGGTTTGCTATTAAATAATTGGTTTTGTAATTACTTAGTTAATTAATCAGAAGCAGATAATGTTTTACAAAACCAAAATGGCTTAACTTGAATGAGCTTTTGATGTATCATTTCTGGCCAAAGCTGAGTCGGCCAATTGATCAAACAAGCACAAAGACTTGATGAGAGGTACAGAGAACAATGAATATGACCTATGTCAAGGTTGAGTCGGCTGTGTTTTGTCGAACCATAAGGGATACTAGAGATAAAAGATTGTTAGCCTAGGGGAAGAGAGTACGATTGGACGTTTGTTAGATGATCTTATCATTAGAAAGTTAAGTTACTCTCATGTCTGAGTCGGTCACATGAACAACCACTGTGGCAAAGCTAACGGTCTTCTTACGCGTTACAATTTATTTAAACCACAAACCCCATAAAAGACAAGTAAAACTACAAACGTAGATGTTAAGTTAACAAAAAAAATATATATAGACATGATTTATTAATCACCATTGGGATGAACCATAAGATGTAACCGAAAAGCGATGCAAATAACAAGACTGCATCACTTTTGAGTAAATTCTCTTATCAGTTTAGCCTCTAAGCATCATCAAAACAATTAAAATTATATAGCTATATGTGTAATAATATAGGTATTAACATGTTTCACACAACAATCGACTACGTACAAGCTACTTTCGAGGTATCGATATGGCTCATACGACATGTCCCAAGGAGATGTTCTGGTAGTTCTTCTGGTGTATTTCCCTGAATTCCAAATAAATAGTTTACTATCTCATCACTATTATTGATTTGATTTTAATTAATAATAAAAACTTTTATTTTAATTAAGTTAATATACCTGTATTAGAAATGCTGCTTCAACTATCAAATGGTTGAAGCTACTCACAACTCTGTTGGCCACCTTCTTTGCAATCACAGATGAACCAACATCTACATCCAACTACAATCATAAACATAACTTTAGAGATATGCATAAATATCATTGTAATATAAAATATAAAATATAAAACCAATTCTAAGTAGAGAAACACATGTGTATGTATGTATGTGTATATATATATATATATATATATATATATATATATATATATATAAGATTAGGTTCAACAGTGAATACTAGTGTAGTTTGCGAACTGAGTGAACTAATCCTGGCCATACATGTGTGTAGATCAATGGCCAGAATTTGATGATGAAATACACTAGTGTATTTTACGATTTGATGATGAAATCCTAGCCATCCACATGTGTAAGTCAATGGCCAAGATTTGTTCACTCAGTTTGCAAATACACTAGTGTTCACTCTACAACCCCACCCTATATATATAAGAGTTATCTAGATATTATGTAAGAGATATTATGTAAAGAGTGTTCTAGATAAAGAACACTCTAGATAGTTGGCAACTAGTATAAATAGGCATGATGGGGTCTCATTTGAGACGCCCCCAAACACCTGTAAACTCATAACTCTGTTGTACTCTTTCTTTGTTAATACACACCCTTTTACTTGTATACTTGTGTTTAAGTATTACAAATAACTTCTTTGCGATCCAACGTTCCCTTTAGCAACTTTCACAACCATAACCCAACGACAATAACTCGGCAAGGCTTACTTAGACTTGATCTAAGGCCACACGCGAGTTGAAGAACTAACTCCGTGGCATAAGGATAATCATGGTGAGAATTTGGTGTTTAAGTATGTTTCTCAAGGGACAGAAAAAAGACATTTGTTAACCTTGGATGGAAAACTTTTGTCACGAATAAAAAACTGGTTGAGGGAAATTTGGTTGTGTTCACCAACACAGAAAATTGTGTTCTTTATGTTGGGATTATACATGCTAATTCTAGTGATAGGGGAAGAGTGAGACCTGATGTTATTAAAGCTGCATCACTTGTTGTAAACATCAGGTCTCACTCTTCCCCTATCACTAGAATTAGCATGTATAATCTCAACATAAAGAACACCATTTTCTGTGTTGGTGAACACAACCAAATTTCCTTTGACCAGTTTTTTATTCTTGACAAAAGTTTTCCATCCAAGGTTAACTTATGCCTTTTTCTGTCCCTTGAGAAACATACTTAAACCTCAAATTCTCACCATGAATCATCATAATCCAGAACCACTTGAATCAATATGGTATCACAACCATCTTTCTAAAAACCCAACAACCCTATAATCAGTTGTTGACTGCAAACCCTAATTTTTTTGTCATCGCAAAACTGCAGCCTTCCTCTGCCTATACATGTCACCATCATCTGCCTTCCTCTCCTCTCTCTTTTTTTCGTTTACTAATCTAACATTCATAAGCTTCATTGCTATGATTTCAGCCTTTACAACTGCTGAGAAAACAACACATAATTATCATAAATTCGCCTTCAAGCTTTCACCCACAAACTATGGGTTCTGGAAAGCCATGATACACCATTTCCTGATTACCAATAATCTATTCGGATATGTTGACGGAACAATCTGCTGCCCACCATCCCGAACTGTAGCCACTACTGAAACTACGGCAATGGATAACCCGAGTTACTCTCATTGGATCGCGAATGATGTCCATGTACGCATGGTTATCATCTCCACGATCTCGGAATCTTCTTTCCAGCACATTCAAGGTGAAACTTCTCGTGAACTATGGCTCTCCTTAGAGCGTGCTTATGCACCACATAACTCTTCCAGGGAATACACTTTAAAAACTCAGTTATTAAAACTTGAGATGAAAGGTGATGAAACTTCTGCCTCCTATCTCACTCGTGCACAAAAATATGCCATGACTTTAGCAAATAATGGAGAACCCTTTAAAGAAAAAGACCTTACCATGTTGGTTATCTCTGGACTGCGGGCAGAATACAACGGCCTAAAAGCTAATCTTATTGCTCTCACCACCCATCACTTTCAACGAGTTACATGGTCTACTCAGCGACCATGCGTTCATGATACGTGACACTGCGAATACACCGCAGACGGACACAACAGCCCACGATTTCCAGCCTTCTATTCTGCCAACTATGGCGGGTCTACTGCCTCATTCCACGGCAGGCCTGCTTACAGCAGCAAGCGGCTCCTAATCCAACGTTTACCTCCTTACAGCAGCAAGCGGCTCAATTCGGGTATCAACTTAGCCGAATAATAACCCAACACAGCACCCAACCACAAGTTTTTTACTTTAATCATTCCCAAAACAGTTCTCCAGGAAACCGTTGTGGGAACTACTGTGGAAATTCACGTGGTGCAAACAATCGAGGTCGTGATGAATATCGTGGGTCTAGCAGTCAAAACAGTACCCCACAATTTTCTTGGGCATCCACGCAAAACACCGGACACTGCAATCGGTGCAGTATATGACACATTCATGCACAATACCCCAATCAGCCAGCATCCTCCTCTCAGGCAAATTATGCAGCCCTCTCTAACAATGGATATGCAGTAGGTTTGGTTTGGAAACCTGACACAGAAGGAAACAGTCATGCTACACCAGACCTTACAAGCTTGCACAACTCTAATTAGACAAAAAATCATCATCAGATACCTCAATTCCTTCTTATTAAGCTTCGATTCTCTCCTACAATTTATCTGAACGACGAAATTGACCGGTAGAAGTCACAATTCAAGTACATTAACAGAATCTCTGTTCAAATCACGTAGTTAACACCTGAAGAGCCTCTTGAGAAAGCAATACAGTGTTTGTAATCACCGGAACTGTGCAATGACGTTAACAAATCAGTTAGAAAGTTGAGAAAACAGATGAAATTGTGAGATAAGTAGAGAGATTTAGAAGAGGACTAACAGGCAAAACGCAAAGAAAAGATCGATGAGAGAAGAGAGAACGAAAAGTAGAGCTTTTTCTCTCTAAAACTAACTACAACTGATTTTTCAAACTGTTTTCTTCAACAATAAACAACTCGTCTATATTTATAGTATATTTTTTAAGGGAAAAGATGGTTATTTTTAAAAGCTTGTTATATCTTTGTTATTAGGGCTACAAACGAACCAAACGTCCGGCGAACAGTTCCTGGCGAGAAGCTCGTTTGTTTATTAAACAAACGAACATGAACAAAGACCGCATTCGTTCATTTATGTTCGTGAACCTTTGGTAACGTGTTCAATAGTTCATCAATGTTTTTAGTTTTTATATTTTATTTAGAAACTTCAAAATTCCGACAAATAAAATATTTACTAAGTGTTAGGGGTTGTTTGTTTAGCTCTGAATGGTTCAGGCCTCTTATTGGTTCAATACTTAATGGTTGTTTCGTCGCGAGCAGATGACAATGGTTTAGACATTTGCCTCTGAATGGTTAAATATTATACTAAGTCTGAATGGTTAAGACCTTTAATCTGAATTGGTTAAGCATTATACTGACTCTTAATGGTTCAGACCTCTTGCTGGTTTAACACTTAACCATCCAGAAGTTTCCAAACAGCCCCTTAGTGTATTATATTTTTTTTTCATGAACGTTTCTTTATGTTTGTTTGTGTTCATAAACATTAGTTTGTGCTCATTTATGTTCACCAGATTTGTTTTCGTTTGTTGCCTAAAATAAACAAACAAACACAAACGAACACGAACAAGTTCATTTCCTTAACAAACCAACATGAACATAAAATCTCGTTTGGTAAGTGTTCGTGAACAGTTGGTGAACGCATTTATTTTTTAAGAAACGAACCTTGTTTGTGTTCGCTCGGTTCGATTGCAACCCTATTTGATATACACTCCTGATCAATTTTATTATTGATATACAAAATATATTTTACTATTATTTATTTCTAGCTATAAACATTGATAAACAAAATTTATTTATACTATTATTTATATCTAGTTACAAACATAAGTAAGGGCTCTAGTCTAACACGTTTATTACTTGTTATTAATTAAAATGTTTGTGAGAATTTATTTTCCTTAAATCAGTTAAACTAAGTTGTCTGACAATATTTTTCTTATACTAAAGTAAACCATTGTAAATTTCCCTAGACAAAATTGGAGCGGCACCAAAATTAGATATTGGAAAAGTATATCTTTTAGGTCAATCCAACAACCGACTTGGTTCAACATTTTAACCGGTACGTCATAACCAGACAACCAAAATAAAAATGGTTCAAGAGTACTCACTTAGATCATTTGTGGTTTGACCGGCAAGTTTGGTTTTAGGAACACGGGGATTTATATGCAGCCGAATTACTTACACATCATAAATTTGAACCCTCGAGTTTCATTTATATAAAAACTAGTTTCAGACTTTATATAAACTCACTTCAAGTTTAAAAATAATTATAAAAAAACTAGGCTATAACCTCGTGTATTACACGAGTTAAATAAATAAATTTTGTATACTAAATAATAAAATAATATATCTTTTAAAAGCCTTCTTTATTGCACGAGTTAGATAATAAAAAGTTATATCTATAATAACCATATTGTTCGGGTTGAATAAATGTAATTTTATATACCAAATAAAAAAGTTATATCTTTAAAACCACGTGTATTACATGAGTTGAATGAATGCAATATTTTTTACTAAATAATAAAATAATACATCTTTAAAAAACTCCATTTATTACACGGGTTGAATAAATGTGATTTTATATACCAAATAATAAAAAAATTACATTTTTAAAAATATGCGTATTACACGGTTTGAATAAATGTAATTATCTGTACTAAATAATAAAAAATATAGTGTATTGTACGAATTGAATAAATCTAATTTTATATATCAAATAATAAAAAAGTTATATCTTAAAAAACTTCATGTATTAGAGCATTCTCATCCAAACCATCAAAATATGTGAGGGGTAGTTTTTATATTATAAAGGGTATAAAAAATGGTTGTGAGTGGAGGAGAGAGAAAATGTTACTGTTCATCTGTATATTTGGGGGGACACTGTTCACCCAGTATAATTTTTTAATATATATTGAAAGTGGTTGTGAGTGAAGGAGAGAGAAAAATGTAATGATAATATTATTTAATTGAAAAAGAGAGAGAAAAAGTATTTGTTTTTAGTGAAAATATATTGATATAGGAGTTGTTTTTTAGTGGAATGTATGTATAATTTGATGGATTGGATGAGAATGCTCTTACATGGGTCGAGTAAATGCAATTTTGTATAGTAAAAATAAAAATATTTAATATATTAAACAAAGTTTGGTTTTCGTGATAAAAATAGATTATTCTGTTGTTGCAAAATTTGTTAACGAATTCTCAATAAATGTAACCCTTTATTTAAAACTCCGTAAATATATAAATGATAAATAATATTAGTTAATTTTATTTCAAGTTTCGTAAAATCTATTTGATACCAAACTAAATAAAACGTTCAAATATATAGTTAAAATCAAATTTGTTGGTACACTTTATGTGGACGCGACTCGACTCTGTTCGACTCGGTTAGATCCGGCTCATGTCCGACGTCACGACATTCCTCCGTCGTGCGCCCCAGAGTTCGACACGCGTAGCACGGAACGCCGCAAGCCAAGTCCCGTTTACACATCATCATGACATCATCATTGTGATGTCATGATGATGTCACAAGTTTGTCTCATGCATGAAATTGGTGAAAGCTTATATCAGAAACAAATCTGGGCCAATTCTTTCTCTTTGGGCCGTGAAACTTGAAGTGGACTTTGTCATCATTTGGGCTTGCATTAGTTTGGTCTGGGCTTATTATCATATGACGAAAACACATCATGGGACGAAATCAAGGTGATTTCGTCGATGATGATGGGTGTTCGTTGGCTTCTGGATTTCGTCAAGCATGTTTCAGTATAAATACTTTAGACAACAGACAGAAACAAGTAAGAGAAGTCTGAATAGATTTCACTGAGCGAACACATTGTAACACACACACTGAGAGTTTACAAAGACCATTTGTAAACACCGCATTGTAACCGTTTTCTAGCATTAATACATTGAGTGTTAATCGTTGAATCTTGTGACTTACGTGTTCGTAACTTGGTTTAACTTACCCGTTTGGATTCCGCACTTTCGGGTTTGTCAGAAAACAGGAAATCGAAGTCATAATCCTCGATGATGAAGGACGACCCAAGTCTGTTAAGGCTTGGGTCCCCCTCTCCATCTAATCTCTGAGTGAGTGTGCAGGATGTTCCAGGAGGAACTTTCGATAGTCGTAGGATTGTTGATAGTGGAGTGTCCATGCACAAGATCGGCGACAAAAGATATTGTTGCCTTTAATGGAGAGAAAAAGAAAAGAAGACAGAATTGTCTGTCGAAAGAAAATGAAAGCTTCAACAAAATGCAAATCATTTCAAAGTTTGATTGTTCAAGGCTTTAATCGGGTCCCCGGGATAGATTCAAATCAAAATGTACGCACCTGGAGCACGTCTGAAGTTCAAAATCAACAAGATGAACGTGCAGTGTACATTTCTTCGCGGTGTGATTAAAGAAAATGTGTTGTTGAACAAACCAACCGGGTGTGCGGATGCCTTGGCATGGATTGAACAACCGCACACTACTACTTCTCAAGAGAAAGATAAAGACCTTCGCT